>CP129448.1:69592500-69970000 GCA_030445155.1 Quercus variabilis
TTAAGCCTTTATATTTTCGATTAGCTATCAAGATATTTATCGGGATAAGTTTGCCATTGGCTTCTATGTTCTTGGGGCATTTGTATGTCCAATTAGACATCCTACGGAGTGATGAGAGTCAGGCAGGCTCTTCTCATATAGTCACTTCTTCTGTTCACAGTATTGTTCTGCAGCACTTGTTGTATGAGCATTGTGCCAAGCACTTGGCAAAGTGTAGGCTCGTTCGTTTCACTAAGGAGAAATATCAGTCATGTCCAAGAGTCATTACCTATTTCTGTGGCAGATTTGAGTTTGACTTCCTGTTGGCTTTTCGTTGGGTCAGTTTAAAGCCAATTGATCATTCTGCTGTTGAATCCTTTAATAAAGGAGTTAGGTTTTCTTAGAGAGCTTACAAGCACTTGGGTACGGGTTACACATGTGCAGATTCTGTTATGGGTCTATTTGTTAACATTACCGAGACCACCACCTTGTTGACTGATTTTGAGGAGATGGGGATTACTTACTTGGTAGCCACCAATGCTGGGTGGTTGCCTTATCTAGCCGATGAGGGTATTAAGTTTGTGCACTATCCTGCCAACAAGGTGAGAAGGTAGTTTGGGCTAGATTAGGACATTCCTGATGATCTTTCTTTTCTTATGGAGTCTCCTACTTCTGTCCAACCATTCCTGCAGCATACTGCTTTTGAATTCTGGAGCTAGCATTTTATTGCAGTTACCATTCCAGGCTCACTAAGAGAGGGTACTTGCACTCCTACTATGCACGGTATTGGCAAGCTATGATGACTTCATTTGAGCAGGAATTGATGGGTAGTCGTGGTTTCTCCCTTATTCCTCTTGATGGGCTCAGTGCGGTCATTTCGGCTAATCCTCGGTTGCTCCCACCTTCCAAGTTTGTGTTAGCATATGCCAGGAAGCAGAGTCGGTCTGCCATCTTTGAATGGGACGAGGAGAATCGAGGGTGGTATTGGCATGTCGGTGATTATCCTCTGGGTTGGGAGAAGAAAGTGAAAGTGACGAACATTTCTACGCCAGGTAATAAAGGTTATGCCAAGCCTAAATCCACCAAAAAGGTTGGTGATTCTTCTGAGAATGGCCTCCCTCCCATAGGCAATATAGCTTTGGAGAGCCCTTCTTCTACTTCCACCCGTACCCATTCTAGCGTGCGCCCCACTGCCAGTAAGCCTAAATTCACTGCTCCACGGCTGCCTACAGATGCTCCTCCTTCTAGTAGGACTCGAGGTAGTAAAAGAAAGACCTTTCCTCCTGTGTCCACTACCACTGAGCGGAGAGTATGTTATCTCTAACCTTGCCTTTCCCTTTTCTTTATATATAGGGCTTTCCTGCGGTTGACCCTCATATACTCATTAACTCATTTCTCCATCTTTGTCTTTTTCTTTCTTTTCCTTTACAGTCTAAGCATAAGGAGGATGTATTTGCCACCCGTCCCATATTACTCGATGAGCCCAAGTTTGAGGTATGTCTCCTTCTTTTCTTCCTCCTTTTTCTTCTCTTCTACCCATATTTCCTCTGCCATATGTCGTTGGTCATTTCATCCTTCTTTCAGCATCATCACTAGTTACGGATTCCTTTGTTCCATTTTTTGTTTTTTGTTTTCTAGGATGAGCCCAAGCCTATCTCTGTATACCATCCCACGACTGAAGAGCTTTCTGCCTCCATGGGCACAACCATGGAAGGTTTCTTTAACGGCATTGATATAGTATTTGCAACACCTGCCCCTCCTGCTGCAGCACGTGGAGTTTCTGCTGAGGTTCCTATCCTTTCCACTTAGCTAATACCCATAGGTGAGGATACTCATATGGAAAGGGTTAGTGAGATTGCTCCTACTCTTGCTCCTACCGAGACACTTACTCCTTAAGAGGGAGTCATTCCTTCCACTATTGCTCAAACCGAGGTTGCTTCTCCTACCACACCTCTCATTCTCTCTACCAAAGATTCCTTCGTAGCTCTGTCTCAAGCCCGTGAAGGATGGTTCCTCGTTGGTGGTTACTCCTTCTTCCATTCCCTCCTCTGCTACACGTGGACCTAATGTGGACTTGTCCTTTGAGGGATTTGAGGACGTTGTTGAGGATCTTGACAACGAGCCTACCATTAAGAAGAGGATTCTAATTTTGATGAAGAGGAGAGTGTTAACCCTGAGACCGAATTCATGGGTATGTGCCTCTTTCCCCACCCCCCCCTCCTCTTTTTTTTTTTGCTAAGTTCACTCTGCCCTCTTTTTTGTTATCTCCTCCTTATACATATGTATTTGCGTCACCCCTTTTGCTGCGATCTCCCTTTACTTTGCCTGTTCATTCTTCTAGATGTAGAGACCTCTAAGGAGCCAAAAGTTGTAGCAGACGTAGGGATGCCCACAGTCGCTCCTCCTGCCATAACCGTAGCACCCATTTCTGTCATTCCCATAGGGCCTACAGCCCCCATTCCCACGAGTCCTGGTAAGTTTCATTTCCCTTATCTCCTTCTTCATTTCTTCCTTGTGAGTTTATCCTTCCTTAGATCATGTTTTCTCATATCGTGCTTTACGCTTCATGTTAGGTTCAATCCCTACTATCCCTTCTCAGTTTGAGGTGGGTAGCAGTTCTGCCATAGTTCCAGACCCTGTGAGTGAGGTCGCAGCCTTCTTTACACGCTTTGATCAGCCTGAGGTTAATGGCCTCGATCTTGTAGATTTCTAGAGTTCTGGGCCTCCCTATGTAGACGTCCACGACTTCAGAGTTCCTGAGGATTATGCTTCTCATTTGGTGGCGGTCTATAGCAGCTGTGGTGAATTTATGCAAGGATTCCATCTTGGCCATTCTGCCAGAGAGCAATTCTTGAAGATGTTGGGGAGTGTGATGAACGAAATTGAGCATAACTTTGTTGACACTGTCTCTACCGAGAGGATTCTTCAGTGGAAGGTTGTGATTCAGGAGCTTGTTAGTGTGGGTTTTGCTGTGGAGTTCGTTTTAGATCATCTCCATGAGATTGCTTGAGCCTTTTTTTTTAGGAGAGTTCAACCTACTGTTGATGCCATTGATACACGGATTGATGCTCTAAAGAAGAAGGTGGTAGACTTGGAGGGTCGTTGTGAGCGTCTTCTTTCCAGCACTGGTGGGGCCAGCCATTTTGGAGATCAGCCTCTCATTTCTGGGCTTTGCTGATGATTCAGTTTCCCTTTTACTTTCTTTGCTTATTTCCCTATCCAGCACACTTTATGTTTCCTATAGGACCTTTTTTGGCAAATTTGATATGAGTGCCATAGTTTTGGGTTTGTAATTATGATGCTACAATTTGCTACTACTTTTGGCTATTGCTATGACATGGTATACTTTTGTAATGCTTCATACTTTTTTTCATTACATAAAGCATGTTACAATCATGTCTTGTGACACAGTCACTTGAAGGAAATAAAAGGAAAAACATTAAAAGGGGCAACTACATAACTTCTTCTCTTAAGCATAATAACGTTTCAACCACTTCCCATTGATGGGATCCATTAGGTCTTTGCCATCCATCTAGGCCAAATAGTAATACCTACTTGGATGCGCCTCTCTTATCATAAGGGGTCCTTCCAATTTTGGTGCAAACTTAGATAGTATTGCCATGCCTCGCCTGACGTAATCCGCTACTTTTAACACAAGTTGCCCTTCCACAAACACTCTTCTTTAGTCATTCTGCCATAGGCTTCAGTCATCCTTTGTCTGTATCTGTGGCAGCACTCTTAGGCCTCTTCCCTCCTTTCATCAAGCCCTTCTAGGTTTTCATACCTTTCTGCTGCAAAGACTTCCCTTTCTTTTTCCTTCTTCTACACCTACATAACTCTCAATGATGGAGTCATTACCTCTGCCCCGTAGACCAAGGAAAAGGGTGAAAACCCTATGGTTGACTTTGATGAATTTCTATAAGCCCAAAGAGCGTCCGACAAGTGCATTGCCCATCCTCCTGTATACTCTTGGCTCATTTTACTGATGATCTTTATGAGGATCTTGTTTGTCGCTTCTGCTTGCCCATTTCGTTGAGGGTAATAGGGTGATGAACGATAGTGCTTGACTTGGTAAAACTCCATTATCTTCCTTACATCACTATTAATAAAGGGTGTGCCATTGTCACTGATAATCCTGTGGAGCACCCCAAACCTCACAATTATGTTCTCTTTGATGAAGTTTGCCACTGCTCCTTCTTTGGCTTTACGAAGTGGCACTGCCTCTACCCACTTTATGAAGTATTCTGTAGTCATTAGGATCCATGTGTATCCATGCGATGGTGGGTTAAATAGTTCCACCAAATCAAGCCCCCAAGTGTGAAAGGGCCATAGGGTAACCATGTTGTGTAAGCTCTGCGGATGGGTGTGAATCAAGTTAGCCTATACTTGACAGCCATGACACTTTTTTACAAATTCTGTCGTGTCTTTCTTCATAGTGGGCTAGTAATAACCCATTTGTAGCAGGCATCTATACAACTTCTTCTTCCCCTGGTGTTCCCCACACTTTCTTGAGTGCACCCCTTTTATCATTCCTTTTGCTTCTTCAGGATCCAGACATCTTAAGGGGTCCCTGTCATACCCTTTCTTGAAAAGGACTTTGTTATGCAAAAAGTAGCGTGTTCCAACCTCTTAAACTTAAATCTTTCAGTGTGCCTTTGTGGCAGGATACCCTCTATCAAGTACTGTACGAATGGACTTCTCTAGTTCTTGCTGGTGAACACAGCATAACTTTCCTTATTATTTGCCACAAACTGGCAGGTCTCACATTGGGTTTGGACTTGATTTGCATCTTTACCCATACTTAGCCAATAGAAGCCTGCCCTTTGAAGTCTGCGATAAAGGTTGACCTCTCCGCAAGATCTGTAGGTCTTGTCATGTACTTCTTTTAATTTCTCTAGGCCTCCTTTTGCCCTATGCATTTGGGCAAGACCCAACCTACCATCCTGTGGTACAATTCTCCTTTTACCAGGGTGAAGTCTTTTAGCACCTTTAATTCTGCAGCATCTTCTTCCTTCATTAAAGCCTCTTTTATGGGAATCCACCAATCTCCTTCAGATTGTTCCTCTTAGAACCTTTCCTTTAACATCTCAATAATAAACTCTTTCCTCTTGCTGACTTCTATCCTGGTGCTATCCCCTTTAAAGACTATTTGTAAGCCTAATGTGGCCAGCGCATCCGCAAACCGGTTTTCGTTCTTTGGAGTATGTTCTATCTCAAAAGTTAAAACTTTTCTTCCATCTTCTAGGCCATTGCTCTGTATAGGGTTAGGCTAGGTTCCTTTAAGGAGAAGCTCCCTTTGGTCTAGCAGACTACTAGGTTCGAATTGCCCATTACTCTTAAATGCTTGACCCCCATTTTGAAGGCCATAGCTAGCCCAGTTAGATAGGTTTCATATTCTGCCGTGTTGTTTGAATAGGAAAATTCTAATTTGAATGATAGTGCCACAACCTTGTCTTCTTCATGATACAAAACTACTCCCACTCCTCTTGATTGGGTAGTAGAAGACCCATCAAATTTTATCACCCATTACTCTCCGACTTCCTCTACCACAGTTACTTCTCTTGGGACTTCATCATCCAGCAGGAATTCTTCTTCTCCTGGAAACTGTGCCAACAAGTCTACTATAGCTTGACTCTTTACTACATTGGGCGTCCCTGCTTTTAGGTCATACTGCGACAATTGCAATAACCACTAGGATATTCTACCAGAGAGAATTGGTTGTTGTAGGAAGGCTTTGATTGTGTGAGACTTAGTCATCAACCATACTTCATAAGACAAGAAATAATGGCATGGCCTCTGCGAAGCATACACAATAGCCAGGGCATGCCCTTTCTGCTCTTAGCTAATGAGTTTCTGCATCTTTTAAGGCATGGCTGATGTAGTATACTAGTTGCTCAATGCCACCTCCATCTTCCTGAGCAATCAATGCACTAATGGCATACAAGTTGGTGGCTGGGTAGAGTAGCAATGGCTTTTTATGGATTGGGGCTTGCACGGTAGGGAGGTTCATCATGATTTGCTATAGCCTCTGGAAGGCCACTGTTGCACTTCTCCCCATTCAAAGCTTTACCCTTTCCTGAGTAATTTTATGAAAGCAAAAGTAATTGATGTCAACCCAGGGATGAATCTCTAGATATATAAGACCTTCCCTAAGAAGCTCTTTAACTCTTTTACTGTGGCTAGAGGTTTCATAGTTGCTATGGCCGTAGTTTTGGCCAAAGCCACATCTATTCTCCGGTTGTGAACCAAGAAGCCCAAGAATTTCCTAAAGGACACTCCAAATGCGCACTTGAGAGGGTTCACTCTTAGCTTGAAAGCTCTACACCTCTCTAACACCTTTCTTAACACGTGGAAATGTTCCTCTCTCTTCCTTGATTTCACCACTATGTCATCCATATAGTCATTTAGTTCCTAATGCATCACGTCGCGAAATATGGCCGTCATTGCTCATTAATAAGTTGCACCTGCATTTTTCAACCCAAAAGGCATTATAGTGTAGTAAAAGTTTCCCATGGGTGTTCTGAAAGCAGTTTTCTCCACATCCCTTGGTGCCATTCTGATTAGATTGTACCCACTGAACCCGTCCATGAATGAAAACATGGCGCTTTCTTCCACAGAATCTATTAGTAAATGCATGTTTGGCAATGAGAACTCGTGCTTCGAACAGACTCTGTTGAGATTTCTGAAATCTACACAACATCTTATCTTTCCGTTCTTCTTCTTTATTGGTATTATGTTAGATAGCCTGTGCGGGTGTTAAATAAGCTTAATGAATCCTGTGGCCAACAATTTCTGTACTTCTTTGACTATTTGTCATTCTATCTCAATGTGGAATATCTTGGCAAGCTGGGCCATTAGCTTGGCCTCTAGGTCCACATTCAACGTATGTGCCATTAGCCCAAGATCTAACCTTGACATTTCACTGTAATCCTATGCGAAGACGTCTTTGAACTCTTTCAACAGCAGTATCAATTCTGATTTTTCATTTTCCGTCAGACTTGCACTAATTGAGATAGGCCTTGGTTCTTGTGAGCCAGACCTCAGTTCAACTTCCTCCAACTTTTCTTATGCCACAACTTGTACATCCTTTTCTGCCACAACTTCCTCATCCTTCTCTTTATTACCTTCTTCCTTCAAACTTTCTTGAGCCACGCAACACGCTAAACTCCTGTGCTGCCACTCTTGGGTGGGGCCCGCTTGTATTCTACTCGTGAGCCCTGCGTGCCTTCATAATTTGTACACAATCCTGCCATCAGGGCCTCGAACCCTAACACATTATGGCGTGTCATCTGATTCTGTGGCAAGCATTTCCTTCCTTTTCTTTTTTCGTGCTAGCAACTCCCTTAGATCAGGTTTCGGATCACTTTGGATGTCTTCCTACTTAGTACGAAGGTGCCACGTGGTTTTGATATTGAGCTTTCCCTAAATGGAGCCCATTGGTCGTAGAACATAATCTCTACTAAATGAGCCTTCGCCTGCTTGAATGGTGAAGGATTTGCTGCTATGCGTATCATTCTGTCATTCAACATTTTCTTCACACTAGTGGTAGGTGGATGGGACTAGTCGGTGTTTATGCAACCATGGCCTTCCTAGCAGCACGTGATATGAGACCTCTGTTTGTGCAACCATAGCCTTCCTAGCAACACGTGATATATGACCTTTGTCTTTACCTGTTACTTCCATTGGGCACCCATGAATCATTCTTTTTGAAATTCCTGCCGCTTGTAGAGTGCTCAATAAAATGAGATTTACAAAAGCACCTGTATCCACCAAGGCTCTCTTAATGGGGATTTGATTTATGGATGCTACTAAGTAGAGGGGCTTCCTACGGTTTGGGTACCCCACCTCTATATCTTTATTGCTAAAAGTGATTTTACTTGATTCCTATAAGAAGGCCCTGTCATCTTTGACTTCCGCTGATAAACATTCTATTCTTGCCTCGGAGGCAATGCTCACCAAAGCCTCTGTGGCTATCTTTCTTTCTTTTGTCGTAAGCCCTAACTAGTCAAACAAATTTTTGAATTTGGAGTTTTGCTGCAAGGTGGTGATTGCTATGGCAGGTAGGGCTGGATTCTCCTCTTTGTCCTCCCCTAGATCTAAGAAAATTACTACTGCTGCTATGCCCTTACCTTTGTGATTTGGGAGTAGGTTTCTTTGCACTTCCTATTGCGATAGTTCTAGAGTCCTTTGCACTAGTCCGCAGAGCGCCCAACATTCTGCGGTAGGATGTTGCACGTAGTTCTGCGAACGGCAGAAGCATGGGTCCCTCTGTTCCTCTTCTATGGGCTCTCTAGAAACTTGATTAGGCTTAAAGACTCCGTCTGCTATCCACTTGTCTAAGAGCACATCTAACTCCTTTGGAGTACATGGTATTGGTGACGGAGTATCGTACTCCCTTTTGTCAATCTTCCTTCTTCATTCGCCAGTGGATATTGCCATAGCCTGTGGAGTGTTCCTCTTGTTGGAACTTGGTTTCACCAATTGGGCGGTCTTCTTGGCTTTTTTCAACAACTGTGCAAACTAGGAGATTTCTAAATTTTCCAGGACTGCCCTGTACTCCCTGATCATGTTTGTCATACACATTTCCATCAACGTTCTTTCTTCACAATGATCATAGCAGTCGAGTGCTATGTCCCTGACCCTTTGATATACTCCATTAAATCCTCACTTCTTTATTTGGTTGCTTGTAAGGTTGCAAGTGTTACTATTTCTTCCCTATGGAAATATTTAGTGCAAAATACGTCTACCATGTCATCCCAAGTTGGGATTGACCCTGGCTTTAGGCCGATGTATCAGGTGTATGCCCGATCACATAGTGATTTGGAAAACTCCCGAAGACATAAGTCTTTGTCTGCGGCGTAAGGGCCAAGAGTATCAATAAACATAGTGATAAAACGTTGTTCCGCATTCTATGGGACACCTCTTACTGGTGTCCCCTCTTTGTCTGCCTCATGCTCCAGGTCATGCTGACTTCCTTTTTGCATTGTTTTATCTATTAATCCCCATTCTGTTGACACCTTCCGTCTAGTTAGGCTGCTGTTGGTGAGGTATTGTTGGCCTGGACTCTATTTGTGAGGGAACGACGCCCATGTTTCGTGTTGTCCTAGATTTTGGAGGCATTTGTTTATGAGGGCTTATGTTCCTATCTATTTCCCAACTCCCTAGCCAAGTCGCCAATTTAATATAGTTTTACTTTTTTTACAATGTTGGGTTGGGCTGCCTCCTGCGGTACTGGGCTCAAGTGTTCTGAGTAAGGGAGTTGAGACCAGTCCAATTGTGACCCACCTTGGTTCGGCTTGTGCACAAACTATGCCCCGTTTACTAGACTTTGATCACATGCCCATGGTAGGCAGAGCCGCTACGGGTAAGTTATGGTAGGCAGATGTAATAAAGATAACACAAAAAACACTAGACAAAATGAATAAAAGGAAATGGCAAGAAACACCTCATGCACAAAAGAAAGTAAAGAAATAAATGGGGGAATAGTAATAATGAGCTTGTTGGATAAAGGGGGAAAATCAATCTGCCATGTCGAGTAATGCTACGGAGTTGAAACCGACAAGGGAAACCACTTCCTCAATGCGAATAATCTCTCCAGGAAAAGAGATTAATTGCTTTGAGGGAATGGGCCTGAATGGTTTATGTTCAATGAGGATCCTTTTTCTTTGGTAGAAAGCAGAGCTTCAGAGGGAGAGAGGGGACCAGCCTATTTGTGCATGCCTACCATTCTAAGTTCTCTTCTTTTCCTTTTTTTTCCCCCCTCTTCCTTTCTCAGTGCTTCTTCTTATGTTATGATTTTTTCCTAGAGGTTCTTATTACCGTGATTATGATCCCCCTTATGCACGGCAATGGCCCTTTTCTTATAGTGCCTACCGTGACTAGTTTTTACTATTTTGGCATTTAACTACTTTTGTCTAGTATGGGTGTCTTTATCGACCACTACTAGTTCATTATTCGTTCAACCATCACCATTTACCTGTGCTGGCTGTGCCACTTCCCATTACTAGACAAAGAAGACTATTTTGTTTGTTTGTCTGCCGTAGCCCTCCTACCTGTTACAGTGTGGGTGCTTCCTCTCTCTCTCCATCCCCCATGGCATGCACCTAGTGGCTCCAACTCATCCTTGCTTCTTTTGGACGGCATGTCATCCTAGCAAGACATTTACCCTAAAAGAGCTTGAGCAGGAGTCCCAAAATAGGTTTTCCCCTCTCCCTACTGCCAAACCATGCCCTTTTACCTTTGACCCGTGACCTCACCACGTCCTATATTGGCTGGGTACAAGCTGATGAAGTCTGGGCTTTGCATGTGCTTTTCTTCTATGTATATTCAAAGTTTGCCTATTGCTCATGCGTTTGCCGTGATCCGGAGGCTTATCTACACATTCTGCCAGTCATTTTTAGCCTCTTATGGCATGGACTATTTTCTGATCTCTCATTCTTTATGCCTTGCTTCCTTTGGGGCTGGGCTTTGCCAAACTATGGGCTTTCCTTCCTTTAGCCTACTCTTTTACTCTTTTCGTAGCCTTGCTATTATTTCCTGCCATATCACTTTGCTATTCCTGCTGTGATATTATTTGACCCAATCCTGTTGGGCCTTCTTAGGCCTACCGTTTATTCTTCTCCCAATGACCTAGTATGGTCATTGGTCCTTTTACTACATTACTTGCGGGCTTCTATGTCCCATTTGTTTCCTCTTGAGCATCCTTGGCTCATTTGCTTTCCTTGGGCTTCCTTAGCCCTAATTCTGCGTTTCCATGGGCTTTTACTATGTTTGGGTTTCCCTTGCCCAATTACTTTATATCTCATCCTTGGAGTTCATAGGCTTGCCATCAACCCCTTACTTTTTTTTTGCTTGCATTACTTTGGGCTTTCTATGGCCCATTCTCATTTTTTTACATCACATACTTCCCATGGGTTAGCTACCTTTCTCTTTCTGGGCGCCCATTTGCTTCCTCAAGGCCCATCTATTCATTTCATGGGCCTATGATCCATTATTCCTGCCGCTTGGGCCTAATAGTTTTTCTATCGACTTACTAACTCTTTTCTGCCCGTTTTGCTGGGCTTCTTCTTTCTACTAGGCTTCCAAAAATGAGCATCAACAAAATGTAAAAAAATGTGTTTGGTATCATATTTCAAACAACATATTTTAAAATGTGAAAAAATATAATATTGTGTTTGGTATGTGTATGTAATATATATATTTTTTTAAGTGGTAACTTTCTAACAAGTACAATCCTTTTATTAATATTTTATAAGAGGAGTACACGTGAGAGAGAAGGGAGGAAAAGAGAGAAAGAATAAAAAAAGAAAAAGATGAGGTTTGCATGAGAGAGAGAGAGAGAGAGAGAGAGAGAGTTGTAGTTATGTTAAATCTTATCAAGTGAGTCCTGCACTTTTCTAAATATTTACAAAAGTGTCATTGAATAATGTTATTTGAAAACTGAAAACTAGTAGAATGGGCTCTCTAAATTCAATGTTTAAACACCCGAAAATGAGAAACGTAACTTAAACACTCCTAAATGAAATCCCTTACCAAACGCTTTTTTTTTTTTTTCCTATAGTTTTCAGTGTTTAAACATTAAAAACTATTGTTTAAACTATCTTACCAAACAGGCCTTTAAGTTCTCTATATATGTGTACGCACATGCATGTGTGTGCGTGCGTGCGCATAAGCGTGCGTGTATGTGTGCAACTTTTATTTTCCTCGATAGACACATAGATAGGGAAAGGTGACATTCAAACTATATACTCATGGGATACTATAAAAGATGCCATTAGCGCTGAGTTGTTAATTAAATTTTGCGCGCATGTGTAACTTTTGGGTATAGCATGCGTGAGAAATGGGCCTGACATGTGATTTTAAGTGGCGTTGCCATAAGGCAGGCACAAAGTCATGTTGCCACGTGGTAGCAAATAGTCCTAGTGTTTTTTTTTTTTTTTTTTTTGAGAAACAAACACACACAGGGGAGAGGGAAATGAATTCTAACACAAAAGCACACCACAACTTCACTCAAAAGCCATGGTCTTAGTGTTAAAGAATCCAAATTGTTCAACTAAATATGAACCTCAATAAATTACAATGGATGGTGTTGGACAACTTGGACTTAAAACTTTAAAATTATTGTTCAGAACTATTGGACTCATTCACGCCAGAGAGATGCCAAGGAAAAAGAATATAATCCTATCCAACATTTAGATAGTATTTATTCATTCACGATGTCAGCACACACCAGAAGACAGATAAGATAACACAAGAAAAAGGAATTGGGAGTAAAACAACAGTTTATGTATATAGATAACATATACATAAATATCCCAAAGGCTTTAATCAATCTCCACCACAACCTCCTCCGCCGCAACCTCCACAACCTCCACCATCAGAACTTCTGTTGCCATCACGGCTGCTGCCACCACCACCATCATTTACGCTAGCTACAACAGCTGCAGTAGCTATAGCAGCTCCAGCTCCTGCCAAGAAGACCATCCCACCATCTTTGGTTCCACTTCCACTGCTCTTGGTAATACTTTGACCTTTTTTGACATCACGATGAACATGTTGGGGAACTGAAGTAGTGGTTACGTTCACCTTGGATGCGGGACGTGCTGTTTGTTTCCTTTTGCGGCCTGCCATCTTGCATAGACAAAACAATACTATGACTGAACCAATCACAGAACCACATGTTATGAGTGCAATAGCACATGCTTTCATCTTGTATAAGAAGATATGAACTAATGGAAACGAAGTATCAACAATTCATATATATCCACAAGCTATGGTTGGACTTTGGAGAATGTAATTTTCAAATGGAAGAGTTTCTTTCTGGGGAAGTTTATGAGAATAATATAATGTCAGATTTTAGTCAGAGATATTAAAATATTGAAATGAAAGAATTCTTCTTTATTTTTTGTTATGAGTCAAATATAAGAATTTAAATTAACTGTGCAAAATGGGAAAGACCAAAAAAATATTACTTGCTTTGCATCTTTCTGTGGTTATAAAATTACATTCCATTAGAAGAATGTGGAATTTTTTTTTTTTCTTCTTGAATAAAAAATTTAATTTAATCAGCTACTAAATTTAATTAGTCCGGATCATAATAGGGTTCAAACTATTGCATTTATATATAAAAAAAAAAAAAAAAAAATTAGGCCAAAATGCAAATCACACCCTTTAAGTTTGAATGAAATTCATTTTACTTCTTTCGGTTTACTTTTGTTCAATTAAGTCATCTACATTTTAAATTTATTCAATTCATTCCTCTTGAGAAATTATGTTTAAAAAAATTGTAGTACGCAATTAACTAATAAAAAAATTGTCACATAAAAAATCAATAAAATATTTTTATTAATTTTATAGAATTTTTTCATGTGAGAAAAATATTTTTTTTTTAAAAGGTAAAATTTTAACGAAGTTGGACGGAATGCTTGAATAAAAATAAATTTAAAATTTAGAGGACTTAATTGAACAAAAATAAAGTTAAATGACTGAAATGAATTTCATTCAAACTTAAATGGTGCAATTTACATTTTAGCTAAAAATGTTATGTCCCAAGTAGTGCCAATGCCACATTGTATCCAGGGGTTCACTAAACCCTTTAGCTTGGAAAATAAAAAATAAAAAAATTTACATGTAATATTTTTAAAAAATTGTGTTTTGACCACCCTGAAATAACAAACCAATTCAACACCAACCTCTATCTTGGCCTTTTAAAACAAAAGAAAAAAAAATCCAATAGCTAACCAATTTGATCTAAAATCTGGAAAAAGGAAAATAACAAGCCCAACAATAAAAATTATTATTATTTGAGCAACAAAACTAATAGATTTCATTAAACAGAAAATTAGCTAAGATCAGCTAAGAGTACATTATTGATCTTAAAACTCAGAGGAAAAGACAATTAAGTATGTAGTAAAAAGTTTCCAAAATATATATATATATATATATATATGTAGTAAAATGTAAACACCAAAAAAAAAAAAAAAAACAATTAAATGTAAAAGACAATTTTGCCAATGAGAGTGAATTTACAAGGCAAAAAGGCGAGGGTGGAATTGATAAGTAATCTATGCCGGCGCCGTCAACAACCAGAGACAGTTTGCCATATATATACTGTGGGAATGCCCTTGTGCAAGAAACAGGTCCGGGGAAGAATACAAAAATGTTCGAATGCACCATAAGAGCAAATCCTTTTGTTTCGGTTTATGATGGAGAAACTGGACTTACTGGAGCTTGAACAATGGGAAGTCATTGCATGGGCCATTTGGAATGCACGTAATACATATCAGCGGTTAGTTGCGGCACAAAGACAATCCTAGGTGTCCTAATATTGTCTGTCCCTCGGCTTATAGTCCTTTGGTCTGGTTGAAGTCTTTTACTAATTTGTATTTCTGGTCTGGAAGTTTTATCTTCAGGCCTACCGGTGTCTACTATTCTTATAATTCAATACAAATCTCTACCTTTTATCTCAAAAAATAAAATAAAATAAGAAAAACAAAAAAAATGCCAAGATAGTGGAAGAGGGGCGTGGAATATAATAGATCGAGTGAAGACAATGTTTTTTTTTTTTTTTTTTTAATGATAGTATTGTTATATTGAATTTTTAATAGAGTAATACAAGAGGCACAATAAAAATTCTTCTTAATGAATCACTGCAACCAATAAGTTTTCAAAATTGAGTTGAAATGTTCAATAGAATAGTAATAGAAAAGAGTAAAGAGAAAAGGTAATAAATAGTAAATTAAAGTATTCTGAGTAATAATAATTAAAGTTCACCTAACATAATTAATCTAATCAACAATAATTAATAATTTCTAAAAGTTTAATTTACAGCATAGGAGTTACATATGTTTTTTTTTTCCCCTCTTTTGACTTTAATTTAGCGAAGAAGTTTCTTCACAAATTTATTGTATATTTAATATTTGAATGTTTGTATTTTTATTTTAAGAAATCAAAATGAGGAGAAATTATAGTTTTTTGGTGGACCATATTATTTGTCGACCATTCTACTAAAAAACTCTCACTTGTTTAAAATTATTGAATCAGTAATCAGTTTCTGTTAAAAAAAAAAAAATTCTAACTTAGCAATTTTAAATAAGTGGAAGTTTTTAAGTGAAATAGTGGGCCACATCACTAGTCCACCATGACGACCTTATAATTTCTCCAAAATGAGGGCCTAAAAACTAATAGAATTATTAATTTTACATCCACAATTTCTCATTTACTAATTGTTGTGTTTAACTAACTGTCAATAAAATTTTCTTTTCCAAATGATAGGATATTTAAGAATATGTTACAAATACCAAAGTGACAAATCAAAATGCTCACTGATTCACAAAGTGACAAATCATAACGATATAATAAATAAAATTTTTGTTATTGAAGAATATCGTGAGAATCACAATCCAGGGAAACCGCTTCTAAATTATCCTCTTTCATGGACGAAGAGAAAAAATCCCATGATTGTGAATCTCAAAGTAGGTATTCTACTATTGATATTGATTCCCCCTAATCTAAGGGTCTTACAATGAAATCATCACTTAATTAATTTACATTAAAGGAATTAAAAATTCATTGATGGATAATAAAATGAGAAATGATATGTTTACAACATTTTTACAACAAATCCTAAGTGGCAGGTTGTTACTGGTTGTTATTGTTAGGGCAAAAAAATAATCTTAGTGTTAGTTTCAAATTTGAACCAATAACAACTAATCATTTGTAATTTGTTGTAAAATTGTTGTAGACGTAACATCTCTCTAATAAAATTATATTTATTTTTTTGACAAAGATAAAATTATATTTATTGTTTGAAAGAAAATAATTACAAGGCATTGATCCTATATATGGTACGTACAAGACTTGACCTTTACCTATTTTGATAATTAATGGGTATTGGATAAAGACTAAAAAGAAATTAGGATTGATCGAGGAATCCTTAACCTCTACAGATTACTCTGCATAAATAATTCTTATCTGATGATTTTTATTCAAATAAACCACTGCTCCTTTTATACAAAATAAGCCCTGCATTTTAGGAACAAACTATCCTAATAAAACTCAAACACTAGCTCCACTAGCCGTTACCCCCCAAACACTTGATAAACAAATTCCCTTATCCTACTAAAATGCAAATACAAATGCAATTGATCCTAATATTATGCAAAAACTTATTCTGATCCTAAAATTAAGCAAACATCCAAATACTCTGCAGCAAGCATAACGTTAAAATCTGTAACAGAAACTAGTCCACTTCTTTTGCACGTAACAATATATATACAATCTAAAGGGGGAAACTATTTTATTTCCTAGCTACATCTTAGAATGAATTTAAAAGGAAAATTACATTGGAAAATACTAAACTATGTCCCAAAGACTAAGTTCTAGGGCTAAGGTACCATGTGAGAAAGTGTTTAAAATGAATTTAAAAAGAAAATTACAACAGTGAGATTGTTTGTTTTAGTTTTGGCAAATTTCAAGACTTGTAATCTTGATTGAGTTTGTATTGAATAATCATTAGTTCAAAAATTTTTATCGTGTTTGAATCATTCTGAATTGACTCTTGATCGATTTAGAATTAGAGACCTATTTTATGCGAAACTGGGGTGGAAATTTAAGCCTGCCCCGTTGGTACCCACCTCACCTGCCCATAATGGACATGTTTTACCCACTTCATATATGGAATGAGGTGGGGATAGGGGTTAATATTTTCCCCGTACCTACGCCCACCATGTTTATTTTTAAACAATTAAAACAATTTTCTTATAGATTTTTTATATGGGATGTGTGTGTGTGTGAGGGAGAGCGATTTTTTAAATTTAAATTTATGATTCTTTGACGTTGTATTATTAAATTTATATTTTTATGTTATAAGATTTAAATTGTTTATATTTTTTGATTGTTGTATTTTTATGTTTGAATTATTTTTGTATTTCTTAATACTTGAATTATTGTATTGTTATGTTTTGAGATGGTTTTGTAATGTTAGAATTAGTTTTCTTTTTAATTTTTTTACGAGTTTACTCTAATGTAATCAGAATAAACTTTTAATAAATTATATATATATATATATATATATATATATGGGTATCCACCAGAACAGGGCGGGGGAAAGAAAACCTGCTCCAAAGAGAGAATGGGGTGGTAGCAGTGAATAGGAAACTGGCCCTATTGCCATTGGGCACCGCAAAATTAATTTTTATTCAATTTTGGTGCTTTATTGAAACGCTACAGATAAAACCTATATAAATCCTCATAAACATGGTTTTTCAAAGGTTGAGACTTGAGAGGGATAAAATTTGCAAACAGAAAGGAAAAATATAGTCTCCATCCTGGTTAACTGACGTGTATAGAAAGTCATATTCCTTCAGATGTGTAACGAATGGTGATCAAGAAACTGAAACCATAGACCCAGTAGTGTGTCACTATGGTAAATCAAATCTTAAAGAGGTTCTTAGAGTTGGTCAAAATTTCTAATTGTGAATACGGATGCATAATTCGTGAAGACACTCATATATGGACAAGTTTTGAAGTTTTGGAGCTTTGATATGACGGATTATTTTGTTAGGGTACCTTACCCTTTGTAGTGGTTTTTCCTTTGGTGGAAGGGTTTTTCATTCGTTTTCTACTTTGTCAGCATATCATGTGTTTGTTGCTTTATTTGTTTATTGTTTATGACTTGGTAATCGCTGATTGCTTTATGCTAATTTTTATAACTTGTTCAATCAGCATAATTGATAATATAAATAATTAAGATAATAATCTGCTATATATTTTATACATGGTCTTTTTTCTTTTTCTTTTTTTTAAGGATTTTATACATGGTCTAAACCATCCTCTCGTCGATGATAAATTTGTAAGACAAAGATAGATATTGACTTAATTAATTAACATATTTCTTTTTAGATAAAAAATTAATCAATGCTACAATCACAAACTATTTCACAATATTTTTACAAGCTGTCGTTGTGGACAATTTTTTATTGTAAGAAAGATGTAAAATAGTATAAGTCTGTTGCATTACTCTAAAAAGTTAGCATCCTGTGAACTTTATTTATTACTAGTCTCATTACATGCACTTCGCGCATGCAATGAGGCTTTTTTTTTTAGTGTTCCTATTTTGTAAAAAAAAATGTTTTTTTTTATATATATAATTTTTATTTTGAAAATCTAATTTATAAGTGAAAAAGTCAATTTTAAAATTAATAAGAGAGTGGTCTTATTTTTTAGGCAATATTTTAGTGAGAGTTAGAGTTGCATTTTTACCGGATTGTCCTTTAGTTTTATCTTTACTTAAACATAAGCGTGTAGGGGCATTTTTAAACTAAAAAAAAAATGAGGAATCTAAACAGGAAAAGCCCCTTAAATAATAGTATAGATTAGAAATCCCTTTTTGGGTCTTAATTCATAACATTCAAGGGGCCAGATCGTGTTTAGTAAAACAAAGATATTTTATTTTTGTTTCGAATTTTTTGTAGCGGTTTCTGCTTGTCCCACGATTCTTCCCAACTGGTACCAATATGACTACCATTATGACTCCAATTTGGCACCAATGACTTGTTGGCTTGGAGTTGAAGAAAGTTTTTCCAAATTCTAATTCTACTAGGTCACACACAACACAGCTATATATATATCCTAGAAGGCAAAAGGTCAAAGCGTCAAACCTTGTTTCTCTCTCTTAAAAACAAAGCAGAGAGAGCGAAGCCGAGACCCCACCAGTTTTCTTTGATCTTCAACTTTGAACAGGTATATTCTCAGACCTCCCTCTTTCTTTGTTACTCACAAACCTTGTGTCGTACTAAACTTGAAACAATTGGGTTTTGTTCTCAGCAATGTTTTTCTTGCGATCTTGCTTCTTTGTATAAAAATATTTCATTTGATTTCACTAGGGTTTCCTTCCATTCATACCTTTGTAGTATAAAGACCTTGACGAATTAGCTAGCATCTTGTTGAATATATAGTAAATCAAAGATACGTTATTTTTGTTTCTAATTTTGTGCGGCTCCAAATTGGCCCTAGGTAGCTTATCTTTAAAAGATATGTTATGTTAATTATACAATGCCTTGTTCAAATATATATATATATATATATACACACACAATGCCTTAAGATATGTTTATAGCTAGGATACGAAATTTCAGGTGTTGAAGGCATCCATGCCTTTTGTCGAAGCCTTGAATATGTTTGAAATCTATGCTACAATCTCCGAACTGTGGCAAAATGAAATAAATTGATGATGTGCTGAAATCATTAGTGGGTTGTAGATTCCAAATCATGCCAATGAGTACCTATAGAATAAAAACACAAGGACCAAACAGAAGGCACCGGTATGATACCGGCCAAAAACCCTCCGAAAGTCAAGTTAACAATGAGAAATCTCTAAGAACTCTATAATGAGAGAACTAGGGATTTTCTACATACTTCAGAAAGGAGGAGTTTTGATGTTTATATAGTGATGAGTGGCAAATCAGGATCCCTTCAAAGTAGGGATCTTTCCTATTAGGGAAGATTTGATACTTAGGGTTTCTAAGATTTTAGGGTATCTTTCCGTATGAGGATGATATGGATCAGTAGTAGGTTTTCATGCATGTTATACAAGATATTTCCTTATATGAGTAATCATGAGAATCACGCAAGGTCACACTAGACCCGTCGGCTTTTTCTCTTGTTGGTCTAAGGTCGTCTACTACTTCAAAGGTCCCTATTGGTCAGTGCGCTTGTCGGTCCCTGAAGAGAGAGATGTCTGTCACTTGAAGGGTCCATCCACCTCTGCGAAACCAACGGCTCCATAGGGTCGTTAGCTTACATAGGCAAAAACCGTCCCTATCATAAATAATAATAATAATAATAATAATAATAATAATAATAATAATAAATAATAAATAAAAAAATAAAAAGAAGAAGAAGAAGAAGGAAAAAGAGAAAGAGACTGACTTAATGTAGTTCAAGAAAAAAAATTTATATTTAAGTCTCAAACCTTGGATGTTGGCTCTTTTTCTCAGAAACACAGCAATCAGAGCCAAGCCAAATAACTACCTCTTTTATCTTTTCTCAAACCTTGGGTTCTTTTTTCTTTTTTATTTTTTTATTTTTTTTATTTTTATTTTTATTGTTAGAGAGTGTGTACAGTACATATTTCAACATGTCTCATTATTTTCTTTATTTCTTTTTACGATGGCATTACTAACTCTTTGATTTCTCATAACTCTGATTTCTGTACTTAGATGCAATTCAGTACAAATATGTATGAAATTCATTAAATTCACCACGAAGAACTTCTTGATATTGGTCTGATTTTCATATTTAACATTTAGAATAATTAATTAACATTGAAGCCATTTTTGGTTTTAAGATTTCGTGTGTTCTTCCATTATATTTAAACATCATTATAACCAACAGCTTTGCTTATTTCTTTGAAGAATCAAAAGAGACAGCAAACGCTCAATGGCAACAGAAAGTAATTTGTTAGATCTTGAGATTGAGTATGATGATGATGAGCTTGATGTGCATGAAGAACTTGAACTAGAAGTAAGTCTATATCTTGCATAAATGCTTCATTATATCTTTTCCTATTCATATTTGGTTTCTTATTTTGTAATTTTTACAATGTAGAATAAATCAAAACAACTCAAAGAGCAAGCTGACTTTCTCAAAAGGGACTGTAAGAGCTTGGACTCTAGCCAACCCTCATCTTCATCTGCTCCACGTCCATCTTCTTTTTCTAGAGTAGAGGCCACTATAGCTGCCATTCTTGATCAGCTCCAACTTTTACGTAGTGACCTTGGTGACATCCGGGAGACTCAGGCTATTCATAGTGATCGTCTTTACCATCTTATTGATGGAATGTGTCAGATGAATACTAAGATTGGACACATTGCTCGCCATCAGTCTAGACTTGGCAGGTTTCCACCCTCTCCAGAGTGTGACTCTTTTGATGCCTCTTTAGAGAGTGGAGATGATGATGATGCTTCTGGCTCTTCCGGTGATGAGATGACTACCTCACAGTGATCCACCTTTGTCAATCATGGCAAAAAGGAGAAGTAGTTTGAGAGTAGTTGGACCTAATGGATAGGGGGAGAGTTCGAGAGTTAATTTTGAGGGATGTAGAGTGAGGGTTTTGATGTATAGTATATGATTTTATATACATTAGGCTTATTGATATATATGATGATGTATGTTTCTTATCTATCTTTTCACATGTGTTGTTTCTTCTCTTCTCTCTTACACTTGTTTCTTCATTTATATACCTTGTCTATTTTTCACACATGATATCTTGATGTATCTTGTTTAGGGTCCGTTTGGATACAGCTGAAAACTGAAATTGAAAACTGAAAAACACTGTAGCTAAATAATTTTTAAATGTGTGAATAGTATCGTGGGACCCATATTTAATGAAAAAATTGCTGAAAAGTGAAAATTGTGGGTCCGTGAACAGTAAAATTTGGATTGAAATGTCAAACTTTGCGGCTACTGTTCATTGAACAGTAACCGCAACAGTACATAAACAGTAAAAAAAGACTAAAACCCGTGAAAAAAAAAAAAAATGCTGAAACACAAACGTGCGTTTCAGCTTTTCCGCCCAAGCCAAATGGTCTCTTAGTGATTCAGTTTTAAGACAAATTGCAAAGTCTTATTCATACATTGATCTCTCTTCTTGCAAATATTTTCAAGAGTTCAAGTATTAGAGTAGACTTATTTTTCTGTGTAATTCATGAGTATAATATATTCTAGAACATTCATGTATTGTTGTGGTTTTGTCACGAATTGCCAAATGGGAGATTGTTAGGGTCATATTTTTAAGTAGTTGGCATATCCTTTGGCAAAATGCACTTAACTTATATTTGGATAGTTTTAAGTGGATTCGAGAATATTATGCAATATGTTGAATAAACTTTATAAGTGGTACTATTGAAGACTGAAGACATGAAGACTGCACAAAGAAAAAAGTGTGAAAAACTGAAAATTGTGAACCTTGACACCTAGCTCGATACAAGTTGCTATCGAGAATTAATGAATTTTGATACCTTTCAATTTATCGAGTTTTGTAGATCCAAAAATTTCAGATCTGATTAATGGCCCATGATGACTTAACTTTCTAGGGTTTCGTTCTCTAACCTACTAGATGATATAAAAGGATTATATTATAGCCTTCAATATACACAAAGACTTGCACTGAGAATTTATACACTTATTGTGAAGTTACTGTGTTCTTATATGTCTAAAGGTTTTGTAACCAAGTTGCTTCATCTTCTTTAAGTGTATTGAAGAACTTTGCATCCAACAGCAAGCTTTAAGTTATTGGGAGTTAATCATGTACTTTTTATTTTTTTTTGGGATAAGCCAAGATGGTAAGATTCCTTGTACATGTAATCTCTTGATTTTGATTAGTGATTCTTGGGAGTGGTGACCTAAAAATCACTCGATGAGTTTTTTGCCTTGTGGATGTTGAACATTTAGAATAATTAATTAACATTGAAGCCATTCTTGGTTTTAAGATTTCAAAATACGAATTCATGTGCTCTGCCATTATATTCAAACATCATTATAAACAACAGCTTTGCTTATTTCTTTGAAGAATCAAAAGGAGGTAGCAAACATTGAATGGCAACAGAAAGTAATGTATCAGATCTTGAGATTGAGTATGATGATGAAGAGCTTGATGAGCATAAAGAACTTGAACTAGAAGTAATTCTGTATCTTGCACAAATGCTCCATTATATCTTTTCCTATTCATATTTGTTTTATTATTTTGTACTTTTTACAATTTAGATTTGATATTGCAAAAGCTACAAGAAAATAAACACATTACTTTCTGAATGGAAAAAAAGAAACTAAACACGTTAGCTTCTAAATGAAAACCCGAATTCACAAGAAGTCCCTTGAATCCACTAGAGAGAAATAGACAAAGTCTGTATTTTTTATAAATCTAAATATTAATTGTCCTGGAGGTTACAATATGTTTAAATAGTAAAAAAAAAAAAAAAAAAAAAAAAAAAAAAAAAAAAAAACACCCAAGTCAGCTAGGAAAATGGCCAAAAACCATAATTCACGCTAATCACATTAGGTGGCAAATACTAATTTTTGCGAAAAATAGCAAAATTGAGATAGTTGCACGAAAATTGAAAATACTGTCTCTTACAGACGTCTCAAAACAAGCAAGAATTTATTCTAACTTTTAAACTAAAAGTTATTCAAGGAAAAAACAAATATTACTAAAAATAGGAAAAACACTATTTTTGGGGCCTTAACATAGCCTAAATTTGGGCAACCCTTGAGAATTGAGTCTGGATTAGAATGTTGTTTCCCTTCAACCTACCAAACTTCATCCAATTTTGACATCGTCACTCTGATAGCCTCTATTGGCACCCCCCCTTGATCTTTGTGCCATGATTTCTAGAACTCTTACTGCTCCAAGAAGGTTTGTACTTAGGGATAGACCCGGGGGGGGGGGGGGGGGCGCTAAGAAAAAAAAAATTTGGGCCCCTCTTGGCCTAAAGATAAAAGGAAATTTTTTTTTTTTTTTTGGGTTATATATATATATATATATAATTTTTTTTTTCTAGAGTTGCTCCTCCCTCTTCCAAAAACTAAGACCCCCGCCCTTTTAATTAGCCTAACCCAACTAGAAACTATCAAATTCAAAAAATTAACAAAAACAAAACTTTAAAATAAAAAATAAAAAATCTTAGTCAACCCAGTATTAGAGTACTAGCATCAGGTGTTCTAAATGCTAAATATTTAGCATTTAGAACACCAAATATCAAAAACACTACTATATGAGACATTTCAAATGTATTAAAGTAGCAAAAGTAAGTTTTGGTTTGTGAAAATAATTTTTTTTTTTTTTTTTGCAACAGTTGATACTCTTAAGAAACAATATTTAGTTTTGGTAGATGATTACATTTTAATGTATTAAGAAATAATGATTTTGTGTATTTATCTTGGTTGATATTTTGTTAGCACTATACGGATACCTATTTGGATTTTTTTTTTTCCCATGTGCTTTGGCCCCCCCTAGCTTGAAATCCTAGGTCAACCCCTAACTATATTGCATATTCTACATCAAGATTAAATCAAAACAATTCAAAGAGCAGGCTGAGTTTCTCAAAAGGGACTGTCAGGTTGGTACTTCAAATGGAGAAAGTTAAAGCTATAGCCTATAGATGCTAAAATCCTTGAAAGTAAGAATTCCGTTGAACTGGAAACTAAGAGGCTGTTTGGATGAATTTTTTTCATCACTCAATTTCCATCACTCATCACTCATCACTCATTACTTAATTTTTCACACCCGTTTGGCACCATCACCACTTTTCATCACTCAATATTTTTCATACTATTTGTGGGTCCCATAACTGTCATTCGGTGTAGTTTTTTTTTTTTTTTTTTTTTTTTTTTTTTTTTTTTTTTTCAATACCCAAACTCATCGAACCCAGTAAAAAAAAAAAAAAAAAGAGAGAGAGAGAGAGAGAACTGAACCAAAAAAAGAACTCAGTGAAAGAAAAAAAAAAAAAAGAACATGAACGCATGCACCAAACCTAGTGAAGAAAAAAAAAAAAGTCAAAAGTTGTGGCTTTGATTGACAGTAGGTCCCTCCATGTAGTGTTATTTACGGAAATGCCATTGAGTTATGAGTTATGGAAACTGAAAACAGCTAAAATGTGTTTTCAGTTTTCATAACTCAAAAATCAGATAATTGAGTGTTAGAAATAGAGTTATGGAAACAAAGAAATTGTGCAGCTAAACCGACTTTCTATTATGGGTCCTACCATTTTTGAGAATTGAGTTATGGAAACAGAGAATTGAGTTATGGAAATAGGCCGTCCAAACAACCTCTAAGGCATTAAAATATCTTCTTCAAGCACATCAACTTTGGATATACTTTAACAGAATGTGAAGGCATCACAAGATATTCTCAGTTGGATCTAGACTAGAATCATGTAATAATAGAATTTTTCTTAAGAGATACCTTCTGGGCTTTATAGATCTCGAGAGAAATGAGCATAAATGTGTCCTTGTTTTCGTTTCAGTTTAGTGGCTATGTGCGTGTAGGATTTCTCTTGAAGATAACAAATAAATTTTTTATGTCTTTCAATTAATATAATGTTTTCATTAAAATGCAAAACTCACTTTTTAAGTTTCACTAAAATTTATTTCAGTTTTTTAAATTTGCTTTCGTGTATTTGTCGTGTAAATCTGTTAAAATTAATATCTTGTGATCTTTCTACCTAACAATCATAATTTTACCGACATGGCGTGAATTGTCCCTATTAGCAGAGAGAAGAACCAAGTCTTTGCCTTCTTTGTCGTTCATCTCTATTTTCAAATTTTGGTTTAATTTCCACCATTGATATCGCTAAATGGACAAAAGAAATGTTTCTCATCACATTTAAATTGTTCTAAACTTTAAATCTTTGATTTGACATCACCAAGGACCTCAAAAAGGCTATCTAAGGACCAACTAAGTCATATGATGCCCTCAACGCGCACCTCATTGATTAAGACCGTAAGCATCACTAGATTATTTATCTAGTTCCATCTTGAAGTAATTGGAAACTGATGATTCTAAAGAAGTTTGGGACGTGTTTCCTATCCATAATTCGTACTCCAGTGGTTCCAAATTATATCATTTTATGGATTATCCTCTGACTTCAAGTAGGAACTTGGAAAATTGATCAATGCTTTCTTCGCTCCCATCTTCTTCAACCAAGCTCTCGTTTTAACCATATTCAATTTGTCCAAGTCTTGCTTAGAATTATCTTGCACATTGGGATCAGCATGTCCAAGATTATCTTTTCCATTGATTCTCCTTTGTCCTCACTTTTATAGTTTCTTTACTGAACTTGTTCCAAAGGGAAATTGCTTACAACTTTAGGATGCTAACCCATCATATTATTGCTCTCAACATTTTGATCTATAAGGCTATAACACAAGAAATTCTGATTAATCTTTCTTACTTTATTAATAACATTATTTATTTCCATAAAAAGAGAAAGAAAATAATTTTTTTATGATCTTTTTCAAGATATGACCTTTAAAAAAAATTGAAGTATTTTGTTTTTTTGTTTTTTAAATAATTTAAGAAGGGAATTTTAGTGAATTTGCTTAAAGCCTTAAACCCTCCTGGTTCCCCATCCACATTCAACTCTTCTTTTACTCACAGTGAAGTCGGCCAAAATGGGCATTTGCCCATTTCTCACAAATTTTCCAGCATTTTGTCTCTTTTCTCAAATTATTTAAGGAAATACTCCTGTTTTGAAACTTGATAATATGAATGTCGATTTTTCATATGAAACTCGATTACCCTATAAGCGAGTTATTAAAAAACTCGATATTCATATGGTCGAGTTAGTTTGAGCGTTGTGCCACACTGGCAAAGTAGACGTGGCTTTTTCCAATAAAAAAAATGCTCATGTGAACATGCATAACTTGGTAAGTAGAGAATCGAGTTTGCCTTAACAATTTGAATCCCTAACGTCTCACAACCCCTATTCACTCTCCCTGTACACTCTCCCTTGCTCTCTGCCATCACTCCCCCTTTACACTCTGCCTCGCTCTCTGCTCTGTGATCACTCTTCCCCACTCTCCCCCACTCGCCATTAGTCTCACTCTCCCTATCTAGTCTCTCTCACCCTCTTTGATTAGTCGTCGTTGCTAGAATCTTGGTGCTTTCGTCGAACCCTCACCGTACCTACCGTCATTGATTACAAGTACGTTGCTCTCCTCTGATATCTTTTTTGATTTTGGGTAATATTAGGTTGTGTTTTATGTGAAATTTTGATTATTTTGTTGAAACTTACTTAAGAGTAGTAAATTTACTAATCAAGATGAGAATTTTGTTGTCTTTTATATGCTGCAATGATGATGATCTAAAGTATTTCTTGCAATATGGTTATGTTTGTGTTATTTTCTCACTAATGAGTTTAAATGTGCTTGTGATATTGTTGGAATTGGGGTTCTGATGGGGGGTTTTGGCAAATTGATTGGTGGTGTTGTGGTGATATCTTTGGGTTTGTGTAAAATGTGTCTTATCCGATTTTGGTTAATATGGGGCTGTGTTTTGTGCGAGATTTTGATGATTTTGTTGAATCTTCATAAAAATTAGTAAATTTACTAATCAAGAAGACATTTTATTGGGTTTTGTGGACATTGTGTATCAAATCAATGGATTGATTGAAATGCCAAAACCCACAAATAGATGCTTGTCCAATCATAATGAAAATTGATTTGAAATGACATTTTAAATGTAATGTGATTGTTTTGTTTAAATACTATGTATAGTGTGTAAAAATTAACTTGTTAAGGGTTGGTTTAATAGTTTTTAAGATCTCATGATATCCATGAGGTTCTAGCTAGCATATTAGAGCCACTTCCAAGGAATTTCTCCCTATAATAACTTGGTATTTGTGAGACCGAGAGACTACTACAAGAGATTAGTTTAATGCTCAAAGAGCTCTAAACGCCCTCATATCTTAACATAAAAAATAAATAAATAAATAAATAAATAAATAAAAAGAGAGAGAGACGGAAAGGTCCCGCACAAAAATTACTAGTTTTTGTAAGTGATAATATATATACACAATAAAATTGTAAGTGCCACAAGACATAAAATAGAAGTTTGTTTAATCAAATGCTTGTGTTCACAATATATCCAATATCAATGATATTGGAAAAGAAACTTTTAAGGTAAACCCTCAAATCCAAGACACTAAGCACTAGTAAAGTTTTGTCTTTAAACTATTTACGTACCAAAGCAAATCAAAGTTGCACTAGCCTTCTAAACCTTTGGTTCTTTTTCTTCTCAATATGGGATTACTATTTTCAATAAAAATCAGTATACCTCTATACTATTTCTTTCTAATCAATGTGGGATTCTCAAAACCAACAAGGCTATGCATATTAACACTTATCCTTTCATGAATTGGGCTCAACAAATTTCAACCATAGAAGTGCTTTACAATTTCCTCAATAAGTGGAACAATTAATGAGTACAAAGTAATTCAAGAACTTCTTTGTTGGATTTGGCTTTTCAATCATGTCACTTACATTTCTTTTCAAAAATCTTTATCTCTTTCATCTATTACTGTCTTCCATTTGTGGTGTAATAACTAAAACACTTCTCTTTGCCTTGTGCTCCACCATAATATGATCCACCTTTAATTGTATCACCAATTGACTTATACAAATTAATTCCTAAATGTTTTCTATCCTTTTATCATAACCAAATGACCTTTATTAACTTTCATAACTCCACCATACGCAAAATATATTCGTAAGCCAGAGAAAACAATTGAAATAAAGAAACCAAATTCTCTTTCCAACTTCAAAAACAAGTCTCACATTCATAATGTGGCACTTTAGTATGATTCTGACACTGTGTGTGTGTGTGTATGCATAGATATATCTATATATAAACAAACATACCTACACATATATGATATGTATATATAGGTATGTTTATATATATATATATATATATATATGTATGTGATTGTAACACTGTATACATATATATATATATATATATATATATATGTATATGTATATGTATATACATATAGTTATGTATGTATAGATATATCTATATATAAACAAACATACCTATGAATTCCTATGATCATATATATATATATATATATACACATACACTTCTACATTTCTACATAGGTATCAACAATGATGTAACAAACAATCATGAGTTTAAATTGTTTGGTTTGAGTGCATATTTGTGTACGAACAAATCAAGTTTTTTAAGAATACTTAGGATATCATTATAATGCGTCTGTAAAAGTTTCATTGTACATTCACATGCATAAAGATTAATTACAGTTGCGTTAACATAACCCCCTATATCTTCTACATGATAACCACAATTAATTATCCTTATCCAGGTCTACCATGGGTCATCATTACTTCTACGTTTACTACAATAGGGAGTAGTATTACCATGACCTGCATGGGCTGTCCTATAGAGGCGAGTCACTGAAGCAGAAGTTCATTAAGTTGACATGCGAAACACACTTGAGAAAAATGCATCGAAAGATAATGGCAACTTTAGGGTTGGATAGGGAGTCACATAAGATATCCATCGTGTACCGTGCCCCTCAACTACTTGTGCATACTCAGGTTTTCTACAAATCCAATCCGTTAGATTGTGATGTTAACATGGACATGATATGGACAGTGATTAAGTGGACCCCTCCAGTTCATAGTGTCCAACTTGTATGTAACTGTTGAGGCTGTTGGGTTCCATACTAGTGCAAGTTCACAGCATGCCATTGGGTGGAAGAGCCACCCTCATCTCCGCTTGATATGTATCCTTCTGTTGCCGATGCCATGCCTTTTCCCTACAACACTCAACCATGCAGTGCGGTTGATGATTTGGACAACACTGAAGAAGCCAAAGTGTTGGGCACCACCCAGACACATGACATGGGAGGGTCTAGTCACGCATATGAACATGTCCAAGCCTATATCGATGAAGGACTTGATATTGATGCTAGCCGAGATGTGTACGAAGAGTTCATTGATAATGATGGATCGGTGGACAATTCAAAGGTCATAGATGACCTACAGGTCGAACAAAACGAGGAGGCTTGCCTTAAAATAGTTCCTATCCTAGAATGGTTCACATCAAACACATGAGACAATATTAATGACCCATCACCTTCATTAGGTACAAGACAGCTTACAGATTGGAATAAAGGTGACTAGCCTGCGAAGGGGATGCTGTTCAAGAATAAAGTCTCCGTTCAGTATGTGTTGACCTTCTACTCTATAAAGAATAATAAGCAATACAAGGTCATCAAATTTGACACCAATAGGCTAGTAGTGTGGTGCATACATGATGCATGTCCATGGTTAATTCACTATTTACAGCAAGAAGCACGGGATGTGGCTGATTAGTAAATGTAAAGGTCCCCACAGTTGCACATCCCTCTAGGTAGCGACCAATGGATGGATGATGGATTCAAGGTGCATTTCCATTGCACTTGAGTAATATATACAGGAGGACATTGGAAGATCCATAAAAGACCTACGTAGTAAGCTACATGCAAAGCACGGGCATAAAGTAACTATGTACAAGGTTTGGGAAGCTAAATAGAAGGTAGTTGCACATATTTACAAGAATTTTGATAAGTCTTACGCGGAATTGCCACAATTTCTAGCGGCATTGGACAATGCAGATTCGGACACTGTAACTTTGTTAAAGTGTGATCCTAGTGTTCCGAGGGCTTGTATATTCAACTCTGCGTTTTTGGCTTTCGGTTTGTGTATTAAAGGGTTCAGGCATTGCAGGCCAGTGATAAGCATAAATGCAACGCACCTCTATGGCAAGTACAAAGGAAAGTTGTTGATAGCAATGGCAACAGATGGTAATACAACAAAGTTTATCCACTCACGTTTGCCGTTGTTGAAAGTGAAGGCACAGAGACATGGGGATGGTTCTTGGCATGTCTACTAACGTATGTTACGAATCAGCCATAATCTCCAACAGGAATCGTAGGATATAATCATGCTTCGATGACACCACTAAGGGCTATTTGCAAGCACCCTTAACCCATCACCGGTATTGCCTCCGCCATTTAGTAAGCAATTTTAACACTAACTTCAATAGTCTGGCATTAAAGAATTTGGTATGGAAGGTAGCAACTGCGAATCAAGTTAGGAAGTTTGAAAACACAATGGAATTAATCAAGAATGTCAATCTGGTGGCGTACAACTATCTTAAGGCTATAGGAAAGGAAAAGTGGACACTTGCACATGACCATGGGCACCAATATGGGGCAATGACAACGAACCTATCAGAGTGCTTCAATGGGGTACCTAAGGGAGCATGTAGCTTGCCCATAACCGCAATGGTGAAGTTCACATTTTACAAGGTGAACTCGTACTTTGATGATCGTCGTAACAAAACCCTAGAGCAGATGGAAGAAGGGCAAAAGTGGTGCAAATATGCCTATGACAAGTTTGAGGCAAATCAAGAGAAGGCAAAGCTCCATATCATTAGAAGGATGAGCACGCAACAACGCTTATATACAGTGGAGACACAGTCTAATCTTTCGACTACTGGCAAGGGAGCTCACATGCATAGGGTTAATCTCATAGAGATGACGTGCACATGTTGGAAATGGGAAGCATACAAGATCTCCTATTCACACTTAATAGCAGTTTGTGCTAAGAATAACCACGATGCGACGGAATTTATGGATCGTTTCTACCATATGTCCGAACCGTACCACAACTATGAGTCGATATTCCAACCATTGAAAGATAAGTTAAAATGGCCAGATCCGAAAGAAAGGAGAACAGTGATGCTTAACCTGCAATTGGTCTGAGAGAAAGGTCGGCCTAAGTCCACGAGAATCCACAATGAGATGAATGATGAGGATAAGGAGTTGCCAACCTCTTTGTGGATTGAGAACAGACCGAAGTCAAAGTATGGGTTGTGTCACCAAGAAGGTCATAACCGTCATAGATGTCCTACTCGAAATGTGGAATCAACAAGCCGTGGTGCTACATAATAGGTAACAATTACAAGTCATAGTAACAAGGGGGGATATATCATAAGTTATTCTCATCATCTGTTGTCAATTAGTCTTGTTACTAGCATTGTGCAAGCATTATGAATTCACATGTTTAGGTATGCATGATGCTAGAGGTCTAAACTACAATGATATATGTACTGGTTAATAATGGACGAAGGAGTTGATTGTTAATTGGTGAATTTAGTGTTCCCCTACATTTGTAGATATTAAATTATATAAGTTATAATTAAGATTCCTAGAGTAATTTTTAGATTGGAACCATGATAGTAATATCAATGTATCAAATTTAGCTTAACTTTGGGCAATCTTGTGATTAGTTGTTCAAGTAGTTGCTTCTTCTAGTAGATGCGGTGTTGATGTATTTTTCTTTGTACTTGTGCAAATATGGGATTCGTGGCAAAGAGACAGTTTTTGTGGCGCTACTTGAACTCAAATCTCTTTTTGTAAACTATGAGAAGAAATCATTTATATGTAAATGGTTGTACTTACATTGTGAACAACTTGGTTCAATTGTTTTAAAAGTAATGGCTCTTTATTTCCTTTGTAAATTGTATGGATGATTTTTTTATTCATGTGGCTGGAAATGAAGGGATGATTTGTTTATGGATGTGGTTGGAATTGTATGGATGATCTGTTTATGGAAGTGGTTGTGAACTGATAAAATTTTATGATGAATAAACAAGTAAAATTGTCATGGTTGTGAACAGTTCTGCATGAGTTCTCAAGTTAAGGCTATATGCATGCTTCAAATAACTCGATATATAAGATATTGAGTTACGTTACACGTAACCCGATTATGAGGAAATCAAGTTATTCAGAAGACCATTCTAGACACTTGGATTCCTCCTGGATTATGTCTGGATCGGTCCAAAGTCCTGGACTGGACCTAGAACCAAAAGGTGTAACTCGATTTTTATGTAATCGAGTTATGTTACACGTAACCCGATTATGAGGAAATCAATTTATTCAAAAGACCCTTCTGGACACTTGGATTCCTTTTAGATTGCATTTGGGTCAGTCAAAAGTCCTGGACTGGAGCTGGAACCAAAGGGCGTAACTCGATTTTGATGTCATCGAGTTACATTGCACGTAAGCCACTTATAAGGAAATCAAGTTATTCAGAAGACCCTCCTGGACACTTGGATTCCTCCTGGATTGCATCTGGATCGGTCCAAAGTCCTGGACTGGAGCTGGAACCAAAGGGCATAACTCGATTTTAATGTAATTGAGTTACATTGCACTTAAGCCAATTATTAGGAAATCGTGTTATTCAGAATACCCTTCTGGACACTTGGAATCCTCCTAGATTGCACTTGGATCAGTCCAAAGTCCTGAACTAGACCTGGAACCAAAGGGCATAACTTGATTTTGTGGTTATCGAGGTGCTTAGTAACTCAATTCCTAAATCATCAAGTTACATATAACTCGATTACCTATAAATCGAGTTATGCCCTAACCCACGATGATAATTTCACCAATTCTGTAGAATCTGTAGCAATTTGTTGTTGACATTTTCGATTGCTCTCAACACATCTGGCTAGAATTGAAACCGTGCAAATTCTTCGAAAATTTTATGTAGTAAGACTCTTTTAACCGTTATTGTCTTTAAAATTACATGTGGTGGTGCGTCATTTTCCAAGTTTTGTTCTCAATTTCAAACTTCACTATCTATGTAAATTGTGATGAAATTGGGTGTTTGGCTCGAAAATGCTTAATGGGTTAGGTAGTATGAATGTTGTTTGCCTGTTTAATACTCTATAGTTGCAAAAAGAACATTAGATTTTGTTGAAAACTAAAAATCTAAGGTTGATAATGCATGCTTGGAAATTTGGGGATTTCATGATTATGGGTGCAAATGTCAGAATTGGTTAATAAGCCCTTGCATATGCATTTTGTTGACAAAATTTATACATCTCATTGAAAAATGTCAGGGTCTCTAATGAAATACAGAAGTTGGAGGATTAGAATGTGGGTTTGCAAGCGAAATTGGGGATTTTCAAGAACATGGGAGTTTTTTTTCTATACAATTCATTGCAAATGTAGTTGTTGATAGGTTCTATACCTTTCATGGCTTTAATAGTTGGGTTTGGTTTAGAATATTATGTACTATTAATGGATTAGGAAAACCAAGATGAAAATAAAAAATATAATATATGAAGGTATAATTGGGAAATGAGTACATGTTTGTGTGTATATATTTGTCCCTGTGGCTGTTTGTGTGTTGGTGGGTGAGAAAGTATAAACAAATTTAAACGAAATTGGGAAATGAGTATTTAATGCTAAAACATTCATCGCCACTTGCTTGAGTACTTTAAGCTATTGTTAATAATTGTTTAAGACTTTGATTGGTATTGTTTCTTAATCAAGGTGACTACAAAATATATTTAGGGTCTACCGAAGTAGTACTTCATGCATAATGCGTGTCTATGCATCTTGTGCAGTAGGAAGATTAAAATGTAGGTGTTGTGTTTATCTCTTCGTAATGCAGTTTTTGGTTCTCTTTTTTTATGAGCTGATTGTGTTTCCACTGCTAACCATCAGTTAGTTATGGCTCTAAGGAGGGCTAAGAGGGGAAAATCCAAAGCTGCATCCAAATCCAAAGTGGTGTTTGATCGATTAAGGCTCCACACGCACGCAAATGAGCAAACCTTTGAAACCTTGAATAAGCATAGGTCTATTTGGGGAGAAAGGCAAATCAATCTAGATGAATTGCATCCTTCTGTCCATGGGAAACTATAGTCTAGGCATTGGCTGTCTTTGTGTACAAATATACAACCCCCTCTAGCTGATTTGATTAGAGAATTCTATTTAAAGCTCTTGGTGCACAAGGATATTTGCTATGGTCACAAATTGACATCGTGGATACGTGGTGTATGCTTTACAATAATTAGGGACGGCGTATCCAATGCTCTTGATGTACCTATAATTTGTAGACCTACTTATCCATATTCTGAGTCTCCTCGTATTGATGAAGTTATGGATGTTCTCTGTGGAAGATCAGTCACTCGGAGTTTTGACCCAAGTATTAACTTAAGTGAGTTAACTGAACTTAATTATATCTTCTTTAGGATAGCTTGTCACAACATCTTCCCTATCTCTCATGTCCATACAAGTCCTACAGACAGGTGTTTCTTTCTTTACGCCCTCGTTACCGATAGTTCCATTTGTTTTCCTTCCCTTTTCATTGAAACTATTATGGAGGTGCATAGGAGCAAGTGTAAGAGGCATGGTCTATTCTTTCCAGTTTTCATCCATATGGTCCTCAAATACTTAGGATTAGAGAACTTTCCTTCCTAAGAGTTGGTCCACATCCTTGCCCCCATAGGAGCCAAATTTCTAAAATAGCGAAGTATCCAAAAGAAGTTTATCGACCCCAGTTTTGGTTCATCCAAGAGACCACGAGTACGGTCTACTACTGGAGATGTTCTTATTAGTGTTATTGAAATGGTTCTAACTGTAAGAATTTTTTATGTATTAATGTGATTCTTTATAATATCAAGTAGATCCAAAAATGTAAATAAAATTTATTTCATAATTCTTTACAGCGTTCATGTGTTATTAGATTATAGTAATTATTAATACAAATTGAAGGTTTGAGCACAGTTGATTTACAGGGTTTGATATTGCCGATGAACCACCAAGGAGATTTTCCTTAGAGTAATGGATCAAGCAATATCTTGACTTCAGGCAACTATTTTTATTGCAGGATTTTCTTATCAGTCATGTATTTTCCACTGATTAACCTCTCCTTTTTTATGTATGAGCTTAATATTGGATATTGTTAACCCTCTTAAATCAACATCTATATTATTTTGAATTGGTCCCCGTGTGGACTGTACTTCATGCATCATATTTTCATTATGAAATTTATTGATGAACCCTTGCAATGCAATTAGTTTACACAATTAATGAGGTAACAAAAAAATATGTTTAGGTCATGCTTTGCGTAACAGTAAAAAAATAATAATAATAATAAAAATAGAGCGACACTTGGCACAACCTCATGCACTCCCACATTAGGTCTAATGGATTTTTTTTATTAAATATTGATTGTTTTGCTTTCGCACTACTGGAATGGAGTATACGAATGTTAATCTTATAGAAGTCTTACAATCCTATTCACTATTATTTCTTCATTATGTTGTTCAATTGGTCCATGCATCGCACAGGTTAGAGACCAATAATAGTCATAATAACTACAATAGTAATAATAACTACAACAGGCGCCAAGTCACTCAAAAAAAAAATTAGAGTAACTCGATACGCCAACTACTTTTGCACCAAGTCTAGTCCTATCAAATTGTTTCATGTGAATATGTACGTAAACTTTCTCACAGCACCCACATCAGCCCATTAATATTGCCCCGATTTCAGTCATATCAAATCGAATCACATAAATATAGTTCAAATGACTAATGTGGCCAACTTTTCCACTGCTACGCGACAGCTTCTGATAATTTTGCTATGCTCACTGAGATAGAAACACATTCACATGATTCATTACGCATGCTTCTGCACTACACTGCATGGACCTATCACTATTGCACCAAGACCAATCATGTCAACCACATCAGACACACCACACACGCCAACAAACGTTACGATTGAGTTGAGTCATTTTCTCAATTATGTGTGCACATCCTAACATCCTATCACTGTTCTGCCCTGTTTAGTTAGATCAAACACAAGCCCTACTATTGTTCTCACATGTATACTTCTGTTACCTAATGCACTTCACTACATCAACTTGGAATTGCTGCACCAAGTCTAGTCATATCAAGTGAACAGCCTACATGTACCAATCACTATTATACAATTGAGCTTACTCCTGTACCAATTATAAACTGCTGCACCCAATGTGGTCATATCAATCAATCAAGCTGACTCATTTACCAATTACTATTAACTAAACAACTTGCACATGGCCGACACTACCACACCATACAATTGCCCATCGCATCTAGATATACCTCAGTCTAATTCACCTTTTGCAATGCCAATGAGCAACTGGCTCCTACCTCATTTTCTTGATAACTACAAGAGGGGGAAAAATAACAATGAGAGGGAATATTATGTACGACTACAGCGAGAATGGGAGTACCACATGAATGAGTCCAACTCTCTACATAATGATCTCCTTGTACTCGGTGCACCTTTGGTGGACTGAGTCTCGCTAACAATGCCAAGGGGAAACATGGAGCAATTCAGGAGGGCCATTGCCAAAATCCAAAAAGAAAACAATCTAATGTTCCTTCGTAGGTGAAGGTATCACCTACTACAGCTTGCAAAAGAGCAGGCTGCTGCTACCAACAAGCAGCTTACCCAAGTGGAACGTAATAGTGTCCTCAGCTACGAGAACTACCTATTTGTGTGAATATCTATGTACTACATCACCTAGCTAGGTTCTATATAGGGTGCGTACTATCTCTAGAATTATGTTATCAATGTTGGTAATGCCATTTCGTCGATATGCAGGTCATGCATATTGATGATATCCTGTGTAAGAATATGTATGTTGTATGTGTTATGTATGTATGTGTTAATTGGTTGATATGCAGGTCATGCATATCGACCAACATCGTGTGTAGGAAAATTTAGGTATTATGTATGTGTTATGCATCTAATAATTTGCCTACCTCTTTACTATAAATAGTCATTCAAGATTACGCATTAGATGTGTATATTTGTACAAATGATGATAAGGTTTACATAAACCCTTAACCATAAACACTGTTCCCTACACAGTACGAATACAACAACGGCAACACATATCCATCTAGAACATAATTAAGGATAATAGTTATACATCAAAGTGCAAGTGGACCATAACACGATTACTCTTCATCTGACATCTCCACGTCTGACTAATACATGTCTGCTGCAAGAAGTGATTACATGTATCGTGCATACTCATACAACTTACACTCCACTGATTCTCGAATCTCCACCTAGGTCTGATATCGATTGAGACGTATCTTCATTCAATTATTTTCTTCTTTTATGTGGCATAATGCTCTACTAAATCTGTCTATAGTGTCTCTTGGCATTTGTGATGCGAGTCACCGAGGCACTGGCAACTTATAACTGACCATCTCATCATAAAACATCTCCTATTCATGGAGTAACCAATCTCACTCCACCCTTATGGTATTGTGGACCTGTACAGTATTTCACAGGTTGGGATTGATTGGATAGCTAAATTCATCTTTTAGTACCTAGCAATGACCCATCGCAGTGAACACATCGTGTGGCCTATAGCAATAAGGGTCACTTCTGACGCTAACTACAATAACATCAAAAGACCGAGTTAACAATTTGCATCAACTATTAGTAAATAATGTATAGCTACATAACATGGTACACGACTAAGACAATTCTAAATTGATGTAGTTTTACATGTTAGATCTATCATGTGGCCCGTAACATAAACAAAAGAATGATTGTACAATGATGCATGATGCATGGCACTGTGTGAATTAGAGATGAGGATCTGGTCAAGCACACTGCAACTATGCAAATATAATTGACTTATATTACTGTACACATGTGGAAATACACTGTAACAATGGGAGCATGGGTACTCCCATTCATGTACTGTTTTTCCAGCCTATGCTGACATGAAAAGCCCTGATACTCATATATAAAATTTTTATGATATTTGGACAATGAGATGAGCTTATAAATGTACTATAATACTGAATGGATTAACTATAGACATACATAGACCAATATGGAGGGAAATGGGTTGGAAAGAAAAGAGATTTCGTTAATATTCCAATATACACATATGAGAGTCTAGGAAGTGTCAAACACATCATGGTCAGCAGACTTGCACAACTAAGTACAGATACCACCACAACAGAGTTCACCATAGCAGAACAACCATAGTCAGAGCTATATGAGAAAAGGTGTGAGTTGGAGGTATACTGTCGATGGCATGGGTTACGAGTTCTTAAGGCACGGTCAATTGAGTTACCTAGAGACGAACCTACCAACATACTTGCTCATCTCGAACGGGAGAACAATCAAATGCAAAGGCGGCTAGACCATTTTCATGCAGTCCAAAAGGCTAAGAAACATCTATTAGCGAAGGCGTAAGAATGAGCCATTAAGTCTATTAATGAAATTACTAATTTAGACGATGATAAAGATATTTCAAACTTCTCAGATTCAAGCAATGATGATTTCCAAAATTTCCTACCTATGAAAATTAGACATTGTTGTTAATTTCTTGACATTTTGTGTAAGACGTAGTGTTGTTGTTAATGTCTAACAATGATGATTATGTACATTCAACTAAAGTATGGAATGCATTAATGCATGAGGTGTGAGTCCCACCACCAATGGACGCATATTAACAAATAATAGATAAGGGGACCAGCATACAATTTCGTCTATAGTAACCACTTTTATTGCTTTTGCATTGCTGATTTGTTAATAAAAGCCTTCTAGAGTTATCAACATGACCATAAATGCTATTTATCGTATTCTTATAATTATGTGATATCCTTCATTTCACTAACCATCTTATAACAATCTAAGAAAAATAAGTTATATAGTTGATTACTTCTTGCTATGGTAAAGATTCTCATTCTCTTGCAATTAAAATTTACTACAACAAACAACCAAAATCACACCAATGTACTCACATAACACTCATTCAACCAAAAAAAAAAAAAAAAATCAATACAATATCAAATGAAAATACCATTGCCATAAATTTCTGGTATAGGTTTTTTACTTGAGGTGATAGATATTTAAGTTCAGGCTGAAAGCAGCTATGGATTTGTAGAGGTGCAATGGAATTCAGTTTAGACTGAAAGCAAGACAGTTTGAATGTGAGGAGAAGTAAAGTTCTAACACGAGCATAACTCGATTCTATAGATATCGATTTTGCTTTATAACTTGATAATTGTATAATCAGGTATATAACTCGATTTTATAGTAATCAAGTTATGTACGTATTAAAAAAAAAAGAAAAAGAAAATGCCATGCTGGCGAGACAGCGTGGTAAAAATCTCATCCAAACTCAATTATAGTAAAATCAAGTTTTATGAAAAACTCGATTATGGTAATTTCAAGTTTCAAAATCGGGACATATCCCTAAATAATTTGAGAAAGGAGGCAAATGCTGGAAAGTTTGTGAAAAATGGGCAAATGCCCATTTTGGCCTAGTGAAGTCAACATCCCCAATGAAATTTCAAGAAAATATTCCTAGATTCAGGCTCCACCATATAGTCATGTTTAGTTTCAAAATTCTTTACTTTTCTTGAATGTAGTTGCTAGACTTTTGTTATTACTTAATGTGTTCACAATGACTGGTTGAGAAAATATATTGAGATTTTGTGAAACCCAAAAATTGCTGAAATTAAATTGGGGGTTGTTTAACAATATATATTATGGGTAATCTGAAAATAGGGGGCTGATTTATGGGCTAGAAGGAAAAAGTGCATGGTTGTATCAAAGAGTGTTTTGAATTTTGTGAGATGGAGGATTTTTTATAAGTTTTTCCCTAACCCCCTCCCCCCTACTATGACTATGATGATTTTCTATTGGGATGTCAAGAAAATGTCATTTTCCTTTGGTGGATGAGGCTTAGGGCACATTTGGTAGGAGTATTGTGGTTTTGGTTTTCAAAATAATGTGAAAACTGTGATATAAAAAATGTGTTAAAAACATGTCTTTTGAGTACTCATAATGAAAAAAATGTGTTCGGTAACACGTTTTTATAATATCTTTGGTTTTGAAATTCTTTTGTATGGTTTGTTTCCAAGGAAAGTTTACTAGAAAGATGAGAAAGTGAAAAGGAAAAAAATGTGTTTACAAGTACACTAGGCTTTTTTTCTTTTTTTCTTTTTTCTTTTTTTAAGGCCCGGTGGCAGTCCAAGTGGCAATTTATGTACTAATAATATTATATACTATTTTGGTCGTTAGCCACACAACATTTAATGGTAGGGATCATTATGACACATTTAAAATATCAAGGACCAAATTGACACACAGTATAAAGGTTAAGGACCAAATGTAATTTATCCTCCTTATAATCATCAAAACAATATTATTTGCTATCAATTAAACTTAATAGAATAAAATCTTATAAAATTAACACATCATTCATATTAAAATAATATTATTTTTCTTTGTTGTTATTATTATTATTATTATTATAAATTTGTATTTTGTATACAACAATTACAGGTGAAAGCCAACGTTTGATTTTATAAAAAACAAAAACAAACAAACAAACAAAAAAACCAAAAATAAAAGCCAATATTTGATTAAAAGAAAGAAAACACATTATATATATATTGGAGGGAGCAACATATTCATTGTTTTCTCATCTACCCGCCTCCTCCCAATTTTCTCTCCTCAAATCACCCCAAATTGGGAAAATAAGATTTTTGTGGGCTAGGGAGAAAACGACTGGCCCCCACCAAAATCTCTCAAATTTTCCACCTTAACCAAATAATCCAAAAAACTCTTTTTAATTATTTTTTTCTATCTATTTTCATCCCAACCAAACGGACCCTAAATGATTCATGGACATGATTTCCTCATCCATGTGCAACAAAAAAAAAAAAATTTCTTATTTTTTTGGTTCATATCCTTGTATACACTTGTAGGGACCAGATTTGGGCACTTCTTTGGTTTGAGAGAGTGGACCCAAGCCCAGCTTACCCTTCAATGAATTTATAGAGAGTGGGCTCAAGAACTAGGCCCTAGTAAGGGATGCAACTGCCTTGCATGGATGCATGTGGGCTTAACAACCTAAACATGAATTGGGGTGCACAATAATGCTCCTCGAACTTGTCTTCCGGAGCTCAGAGTTCTTATTATTTCTTTTAAGATTGATTACAAAGGTTGAGAGAATACAAGTCGCTACAGTACTTCTTAATGGAGATTTTTCGTCCCCCTTTCAAGAGAGACTCCTTACATTATATACACCTCTCTAAATTGATCCTAACCCTACATTCGTTGATCAGTCAGGCCACCACTTGAGAGCTTGTCCCATCAGCCGAATCCCCATTCCTCCTGTGGGTTGCAGCACCCAAGACAGCACTGTTCAGGAGTCCTATCCTCATTAATGTGGCCAGGACATTAGTTGAGGGCATTCAATGTGGAGGTGACAGCTCGCCTTAGACTTGATCCTTCACTGTGCTCCCGTCGCTGACGCGTGACACTTGCCCCTTTCCTCCTTGGATATTCAAGAAGACCCCTCTTTAGTGGAGTGGTGCTCGTGTACTTCTGAGGTCTCGGATGTCCGAGGACGAGGTCGTCCTCGGATATGTTCCATGGGGGCTGGACACCGCACTTTCATCCTTGGACCCCACATGCATCCTCGACACGGGCCTCTGAGCCTGGTTTGAGGTGGGCCGAGGCTGCCTGATTTTCTGGCCCCACAATAGCCCCTCAAAATCTTGCTGCACACGTCCTCGGGCGAGGAGAAGGATTTTGACATCCTCGGGCCTGCTCCGTGCCCAGTCGAGCCTTACACCCCGTCAGTACTGGGGTCTATTCATCTACCCAAGGCGCGTTACTGACGTTTCGGAGCACGTAACGTGCCCTTCATTAAATTCAGGCGGCTCTGTGCTCCCCACGTTCAACGAGGCGTTACCAATCTAACGATGGAGGTTTGTCTCGCATTTATGGGCGAGAAAACCTGCATGGTTCTTCGATTTGGGGTATAAATACCCATTCGAACTGCTTCTTCCTGTTTCTTATTTGCAATCAAGAATTCTCGCGCGTCCTTCCTGAGTTCAACCATACTCTCACTTACATCTCCAGCACAAAAAGCCTATCCGAGGAGCTCCTCCTCTTTCCAGTAAGTCGCTCTATCCCTCTTTGAGCTCTCTTCCTCTTTACCCCTTCTTCTCCTTCGTCTGTTCTTTTTTAGTTCCATTAGGCGTCAATTGGGATTGGTAGATTTAAGAAATACGTCTACACTGAGGAGACGATGGAGAAATTCATCGCCGACTATGAGATTCCTAGCAATGTAGGTCTGAGGTACTGTGAGGATGGGGATTGGCTCTTTCAAAGACAAGAGGGCGAAGTGGTGATTCCCATTATCGCCTTCCTCGAAGGGGGTATGAGGATCCCCATGGGGCCGGTGATAAGGGGCTACCTCACGCACTTCTGGCTAGCCCCCACCCAGTGTGCAATAAATGTCTTTAGGATTTTGGGCTGTGTGGACGCCCTGAACGAGAAGATAGGGCTAAAGTTGACCCACCATGACGAGAACTGGTGCTACAACCTTCAGCTCCTTAAGGGCAAGTCCTATTACCTAAAGACAAGGGATGACAGGGTACGGCTCATTCAGTGCCTCCCTGAGTCCAACAAGGGGCTAAACGAGGATTTCCTTATCCTGTCCGGGGAATGGCACAATGGCCTTCACTACCCAACAATGGAGGGAATACCAGGTAGGGCAATGGGAGTAGGAGGGGGTTCAAGTTCTCTTGTCTTTTTCCTCTCTTTTTTTGTTTGGTTACTAATGTGAAGGTGTTTTCTCCCTGCAGACCCGCACGCCTTTGAGCTCCACTTCCACTTGGTCAACAGGGAGGATTTGCAGAAGGTACTGAGGGCATCAGTTTTTGTAAACGAGGACGACCATCAAGTTAGAGCCGCCCACAAAATCTTGGGGTACACTCCTATTCAGAAATCATTCCCGGTTCCGAAGCACGTGATCCGAGCGAACAATCCTCGATTACAGAAAATAACTGTGACCAAGGACGGGTTTCTGTTCCCCGAGGAGCCCTCTGATCCAGAAGTTGTCACCTTAGCCGTCCCCTCTTCCTTCCACGTATTCGCCGAGGCTGCAGAGGAGGATCCAGAGTGGGAAAAGGAAGCGTTTGACGTTTTCGACCAGCTTGATTAGTTCGAGGAACCTCTCAGTGACTTGGGCGACCCTTGTTTGACCGAAGCAGACCTTCTTGCTTCAGAAGCCTCTCCTCTGCCAACGATGGGTTACAAGAGGAAATCCCACACCAGAATATTGGACCTGATCGAAGGCCAACCGGGGAAGTCCCAAAAAAGCTTCCCCCTCCTCCTCCCAAGACTCAGTCTGTTCAGACTAGGTCGACTTTCGCCCAGCAGAAACTTCCTCCTCCTCCTCCTCCTCCTCCTTTTCAGACGAGCCTGCCTTTTGGGTCCGTGCTCGCCGACCCCAAGAAGAAGAAGGATAAGGGCAAAAGGCTTATAGAGGATAAGGCAGTGTCCTCGCAGGAGGAAGACAACACTCTGCGGCCGTCCAAGCAGATTAAGATAGGCAGCAAGAGCCAGGACAGGCAGGTCGTCACCACCTCGTCCGAGGCTCAGGCTTGGCTCCCAGCCTCAATGCTCCATGGGGAGCCCTTGAGGGATGACGCCTCCCTCAGAGACTTCAATAAGGGCGAAGGTGCGCACGTGGCCGACGCGTTGGAGAGGTGCCTATTGCTCCTAGCAGATATGGCCGAGCTGGACTCTTTGAGGAGCAAGCAGGTCTTCCTTAGCCTTAAGCGATATTTGGGGATGGTAAGAACTATGATTTCGACTCCTCTCCCTTTTTTTTTTTTTTTTTTTTTTGTGGGGGGGTTGGGCTTATAGTGCATTGGTTACTCTGGCAGGCTGTCCAAGCTACCTATAGGTTGGAGGCGGCGGCCAACGATTAGGGGAAGGCCCTCGACCTGGAGCGTGAGAGGCGCTTTCAGGCTACCCGGACCCTCAAGACCTCCGAGGCTGACCTCGCCAAGGCCAGGGAGGAGTTGAAGGCGATAACCAGGGCTCGGGACAGCGCAGAGTCGGGTTTTGTTGGTGCCCAAAACCAGGCCAGGGAGTAGATGAGGCGCCTAGGCGAGGCGGAGGAGCAGCTGAGGATTGCGAGGGAGCTAATCGCAGATCTACAAGCTAAGGTGGCTGCTGCCAAGGGGGCCTAGAGGGAGGCAGAGTGGGCCAAAGACGAGGCCCAACGGGCTAAGGCCGAGGCGGATTATGGCAGGGAGGAGGCCCTGGCTGCCAAGGAGGAAGCCGAGGCTGCAGCCTATGCTGAGGGGGTGGCCGAGATAGAGGCTCTTTATAAAGCTCAAGTTCCGGGGGTATGTAGGCGCTATTGCTCCCAGGTCTGGGCTGAGGCTCTCAAACAAGTTAAGGTGGAGGCCTCGTCTGACCTGTGGAAGGTGGAGAGCATATACTACCCCCTACCATCTGCGAGGCTGCCCTAATGGTGCCAAGGCTGGGGAGGTTGTTGAGGAGGTAGGGGCTGCTGAACCAAGGGAAGACCCGAGTGAGGAGGCGCCCCAAGAGGTAGCGGACGTCCCTTCTGATGCCCAGATCCCCACCACTGAGGAAGCAGCCATTCTCGCCGTACCTCTGCAGGCCATCCCCTTAGGCCAGAGCTCAGAGGACCCAGAGGTTGCCCCTATCCAGCCATCTACAGGGGGTGAGACTGAGTAGAAGGAGTAGATCCCTTGGCATCTCGGTCCAACCTGCCTTTGTCGTTTGCTTGATCTTTTCCTAACTTTTTTATTTTTTTATTTTGTTGTTGTTCTTCTTTTTTCTTTTTTCTTTTCTTCTTTTTTATGTAATGTGGCTCTTGCCACGCAACTTCTATGGACTTATCATTGTAATGGGAGTTTAATTTCCCTTTCTATCTATTTTGGTTGCTTATTTGCTTGCATGCTACCTGTTTCCTCTCTTTTCTTTTTATTTGCATGATTTTAACTTGAATTGTATCTTGGCCAATCACGTCAGTAACAATGATAATGGGAGGGAATGTATGCGTGGGTAGTCCTTTTATGTCTCAAGGGCTAGGTAGGGTTTTGGTCCTTCCTAACTTAGGATATTTTAAAGTAGTTAGTTTCCCCATAGGCTTGAGTCTGAGGACCATGCAATGCCTTGGTTCTGCCTAACACTTAGGATATTTTGAAGTAGTTAGTTTCCCCAAAGGCTTGAGTCCGAGGACCATGCAATGCCTTGGTTCCGTCTAACACTTAGGATATTTTGAATTAATTAGTTTTCCCAGAGGCTTGAGTCCGAGGACCATGCAATGCCTTGGTTCTGTCTAACACTTAGGATATTTTGAAGTAGTTAGTTTCCCCATAGGCTTGAGTCCGAGGACCATGCAATGCCTTGGTTCTGTCTAACACTTAGGATATTTTAAAGTAGTAAGTTTCCCCATAGGCTTGAGTTCGAGGACCATGCAATGCCTTGGTTCTGTCTAACACTTAGGATATTTTGAAGTAGTTAGTTTCCCCATAGGCTTGAGTCCGAGGACCATGCAATGCCTTGGTTCTGTCTAACACTTAGGATATTTTGAAGTAGTTAGTTTCCCCAGAGGCTTGAGTCTGAGGACCATGCAATGCCTTGGTTCTGTCTAACACTTAAGATATTTTGAAGTAGTTAGTTTCCCTATAGGCTTGAGTCTGAGGACTATGCAATGCCTTGGTTCTGTTTAGCACTTAGGATATTTTGAAGTAGTTAGTTTTCCCATAGGCTTGAGTCCGAGGACCATGCAATGCCTTAGTTCTATCTAACACTTAGGATATTTTGAAGTAGTTAGTTTCCCCATAGGCTTGAGTCCGAGGACCATGCAATGCCTTGGTTCTATCTAACACTTAGGATATTTTGAAGTAGTTAGTTTCCCCATAGGCTTGAGTCCGAGGACCATGCAATGCCTTGATTCTGTCTAACACTTAGGATATTTTGAAGTAGTTAGTTTCCCTAGAGGCTTGAGTCCGAGGACTATGCAATGCCTTGGTTCTGTCTAACACTTAGGATATTTTGAAGTAGTTAGTTTCCCCATAGGCTTGAGTCCGAGGACCATGCAATACCTTAGTTCTGTCTAACACTTAGGATATTTTAAAGTAGTTAGTTTCCTCATAGGCTTGAGTCCGAGGACCATGCAATGCCTTAGTTCTGTCTAACACTTAGTATATTTTGAAGTAGTTAGTTTCCCCAGAGGCTTGAGTCCGAGGACCATGCTATGCCTTGGTTCTGTCTAACACTTAGTCTTGCCATCAAAACGCGAGATACATAGTCATGATAGGGTAAGCATTTGAATCCAAAAAGGCTTCTTCATTAATAATAATACATTTTCAGGTTTTTTACATTCCACGGATGAGGTGCAGGTTTTTCGTCTAGATCTTCTAAGTAGTATGCACCTATCCCCGCTACTGACGTAATTCGGTAGGGCCCTTCCCAGTTGGGTCCCAGTTTTTCGCAAGAAGGGTTCTTAGCAGCCCCTACGACTTTTCTCAGTACCAGGTCCCCCGGTGTTAGTGGTCTGAGTCTCACATTGGTATCATACCCCTGCTTGAGCTTTTGTTGGTAATAGGCCAGCTAGATCATCGCTCATTCCCTTCGTTCGTCTACCAGGTCCAGGCTCCTCCCCAGTAGTTCATCATTGCTGCCTGGGGTGAAAGAGCTCGTCCTTAGCGTCGGGAAGCTTGTTTCCAAGGGGATCACCGCCTCGGCACCATAAGTCAAGGTGAAAGGTGTTTCCCCCGTTGACCGCCGGGGCGTAGTCTGGTACGTCTAGAAAACGTGGGGCAGCTCCTCTACCCATCTCCCTTTGGCATCGTCCAGTCTCTTCTTAAGCCCACTGACGTTGACCTTGTTGACGGCCTCGGCTTGTCTGTTTTCCTAAGGGTAGACGAGCGTTGAGTATCTATTTGTGATCCCAAGTTCACAACAGTACCTCCTGAAGGCCTTGCTATCGAATTGGAGCCTATTATCTGAGATGAGGGTATGGGGGACCTCAAATCGTGCCACAATGTTCCTCCAAAGGAATTTCTTTGCGTCTACGTCCCTGATGTTGGCCAGTGGCTCGGCCTCGACCCACTTGGTAAAGTAGTCTGTGGCCACCAACAGATACTTCTTATTCCCGGCGCTCTAGGGAAAGGTCCTAAAATGTCCAAGCCCCATTGGGCGAACGGCCATGGACTGGACAAGGGATTAAGGACCCCTCCTGGTTGATGGATATTCAGGGTGAACCTTTGGCACTAGTCACACTTCTTGACATACTCCTGGGCCTCTTGTTGCATCCCCGGCCATTAGTATCCCTATGTGACGGCTCGGTAAGACAAGGATCTCCCCCCTGTGTGGCTCCCGCAGATTCCCCCGTGCAGCTCTTCGAGCAGTAATTCTGCTGCTTCGGGGTGGACGCATAACAGGTATGGCCCAGAGTAGGAGCGCCTATATAGTTTGTGATCCTCGGACAGCCAGAACCGAGGAGCCTTTCTTTGTACTTTCTCAGCCTCTAACTTATCTTGGGGCAGGATATCATCTTTGAGGAATCTCACAATGGGGTCCATCCAGCTGGGACCCACTCCGACCCTAAGGATGGGGATCGCTTCCTTTGCCACCTCACTCGCCCTCTCCAGATGCTCCACAAGTATGATCCGAGGTAAACCGTCTGCCGAGGAAGTTGTGAGTGTGGCTAATGAATCGATATGGCTGTTCCCACTCCTGAGGATATGAGACAGACTAAAAGGGTCGAAGTCCGATTGCAAGCGCTTGACCTGGCTCAGGTATTCTTGCATTCTCAGATCTCGGGCTTCCATCTCTCCCTTTACTTGTCCTACTACTAGTCTCGAGTCTGAGAACATCTCCACCGACTTTCCTCCCATCTTCTGTACCATGGCCATACCTTGTAATAATGCCTCGTACTCGGCCTCGTTGTTTGTGGCCGAGAATCCGAGCCTCAAGGATTTCTCTATGACATGAGCTTCAAGGGATACTAAGACTAGTCCTACTCCTAACCCTCTTTGGTTTGCCGCGCCATCAACATATACTTTCCAACATGGTGACCTCGGGACAGCGACTGCTCCAACTGGCCTCTCATCGGCGATCCTTCCCTCAGTTCCCACTTCTATAGTTGGCTCAGCGAACTCCGCCATCAAGTCTGCCAGAACCTGGCCCTTTATGGCAGTCTGAGGCATGTATTTAACGTCGAAGGCCCCCAGGATGGTATTCCACTTTGCAATTCTTCCCGTGTAGTCGGCGGCTCGAAGTACGGACTTCAAGGGTAGTTGGGTTAAGATGACCACCGTGTGAGCCTGGAAGTAATGAGGCAGCTTTCGCGTAGCATGGACCACGGCAAGTATGGCTTTCTCCAAGGATAAGTACTTGACCTCGGCTTCGTGCAATGACTTGCTAACGTAGTAGACCGGTTTTTGGACGCCACCGTCATCTCGTATCAGCACCAGGCTTACAGCGTGGTGTGCCACAGTAATGTATGCGTATAGGACCTCGTCGGCCTCTGGTTTAGACATGATGGGTGGTTGAGCTAGGTAATCTTTGAGTTGTTGGAAGATCGTGGCACATTCTTCGGACCACCCAAATCCCTTCCACTTGTTGATCAGGAGATAGAATGGTCTGCATCAGTCGGCCGACCTGGAAATGAATCGATTCAGGGCCGCGATCATTCTAGCAAGCTTTTGGATCTCTTTGGGGTTTCGCGGAGGCCTTAGGTTTTAGATAGCTCTGATTTGGTCGGGGTCAACCTCGATCCCCTGGTGGGTGATGATGTAGCCTAGGAACTTGCTAGATCCCACGCCAAACGAGCACTTGGATGCATTTAGTCGCAGCCTGTGCTTTTTGAGGACGTCGAATATACAGCTGATGTCCCATAGATGCTCGGACACCAATTTGCTCTTCACCACCATATCGTCAACATAAATCTCAATGTTTTTGCCCAACAACGGCTCGAAAATTCTCGTCATCATCCTCTGATAAATAGATCCAGCGTTCTTCAGGCCGAATGGCATCACCTTGTAGTGGTAGTTCCCGATGGGCGTCACAAAGGCCGTCTTCTCCTGATCCTCCAAGGTTAATGGGATCTGGTGATAGCCCTGAAAGGCGTCTAGGAAGCTCATCCGAGGATGGCCTGCAGTTACATCCACCAGCTGGTCTATCCGTGGCATTGGGAAGGGGTCCTTTGGGCATGCTTTATTCAGGTCCGTGAAGTCCACGCAAACCCTCCATTTCCCACTTTTCTTCTTGACCACCACAATGTTGGCTAACCACTCAGGGTAGAATACCTCTTTAATAGCCCCCGCGCGCTTAAGTTTATTGACCTCTTCCTTAATTGCCTCGGCGTGCTCCTTTGACGGGCGTCGGGGTGGCTGCTTCTTGGGGGTCACCGAAGGGTTGACATTAAGGCGGTGACAGATAAAGTATGGGTCAATCCCTAGGGCATCGCAAGGGTCCCATGCGAACACGCTAAGGTTCCTCTTGAGAAACTCAAGCAACTCCTCCTTCTCTTGGGAAGGCAGTTAGGTTTCGACCTGAAAGAACCTCTCCTGGTCGTCGTCGATGACCACTTTTTCTAGGGCTTCGAGCCTTGCCTCCTTAGCGGCCGTGTTAGCTGGTGCCACCGAGGTGGTTAACTGCTATAAGTTTTCGGCCATGGTGGTCAAGGGCTCCGTATCTTGTGGACGTGAGCTGGCTGGGACCATACACCACTTTGCCATTGACTGACACCCTCAGATCTCGAGGATTCAGCCTCCAGACGGGAATTTCACCTTCTGGTGTAAGGAAGAGGTGACACCTCCCAAAGTGTGGAGCCAAGGCCTTCCCACAATGGCAGTGTAAGGGGAGTACGTGTTCACCACTATAAAGTCCACCTCCACTACTTCCACGCCGGTCTGGATGGGCAACCTGATCACGCCCTCCGAGATGACTAGCTTCCCATCGAAACTCATCAAAGGGGAGCTATAGGGCGACAAGTCCTCGGGTTTTAGCCCCAGCCCCTTATAGAGGTCGGGGTACATGACCTCCGCCGCGCTGCCACCATCCACCATCACCCTTTTGACGTCATAGTCCCCAATCCTGAGGGTGATCACCAAAGCGTCATCGTGAGGTTGGGTGGTCCCATCCTTGTCCTTCTCGAAAAAAGTCAGGGTCGGGTGACAGCCTCTTCTGGCCCTCTTTGGCTATGACTGGGATTCCCCGGTGGCCACCTGGGCCGCGGACAGCACTCGCGAGGGGCGCATGTCTGTTCTTCCTAGCGCAGCCAAGATCACATTAATCGTTCCAGCGGGCTGCCTCATGGCGGTGTCCCTCCGTGGCTCCTAGTAGGTTTGGCCCTGCTGGCTGCTGGAATGGTGCAGGAGATGCTTTAGCCTCCCCTCCCGGACTAACTAGTCCAGATAGTTCCAGAGATTCCTGCAGTCCTCCGTAGCGTGCCCATGGTCCTAGTGATATTGGCAGTAGCGGTCCTGATTATGCTTCTCAGGATCCCCCAACATCTTATTCGGCCACTTGAAATACGGTTCATTCTTAATCTTTTCCAGCACCCTGTGCACCGGTTCTCGGAACACAGCGCTGACAGCCTGGGTGTTTGTCGCCCCAGATTGCCCTATGAAATCTCTTCTCGGACGGGCGTTGTTATATTGGTCCGACCTGGAATCCCTCCTCTCTTGAGGGATAGCTTTCTCCTTCCCCTTGCCTTGTAGCAAGTCTTCCTCCACCCGTTTGTATTTGTCGATCCGGTCCATTAGCTGCTGCACGCTTGCGGCGGGCTTACCAGTTAAGGACTTCCTCAGGCCGTGCCCCATTGGGAGCCCGTTCTTGAACGTGTTGATGGCGACATCATCGTACTTGCTGTCCAACTCGTTGTAAATCTCCCAATACTTGTCCGAGTAAGCCTTGAGGGTCTCGTCATCGCGCATGGTCAGGGACAGCAACGCGCTTATGGGCCGAGGAGGTCTGCTGCTCGTGAAAAAACGGAAACCAAAGGCCTGGGTCAGCTGTCTGTATGAGTCTATGAAATTCGTCCTCAAGCCGTTGAACCACCTCATTGCTACAGGCCCCAAGCTGGATGGGAAGACTTTGCACATAAGCACCTCGTTCTTAGAGTGAACAGCCATCCTCTGATTGAACTGGCTCACGTGCTCCACGGGGTCCGTTTTGCCATTGTAAATGGTGAAGGTTGGCTGCTGGAACCTTCGAGGGAGCACCGCCTCGTCTATGCGACATGTAAAGGGCGACCTGGAGAGCCGGTTCAGTGCCCTGCTCATGGCATCACTTCCCAAGCCCTTAGGGGTGGGGCTGCCATGCCTACGCCTTTTATAGCGCTCATCCTCGTGGGAGAAAGCTTTACTCGGGGGTGTCGTCGACCTTTTGCCTGTAATCGTCATCACTTTCGTCGTCAGAGGGTAAGTCAAAGCTGGGTTCGAATCGCTTTCGCTGTGCATGGCGCAACTTTCTCTTCAGATCATCTATCTCTCGCTGTATGGCCGCCTTATCGTCCTGCCTCTGGGAGGCGTGACTCTTATCCTCTCGCGGTCGCGTGGCCGGGTCGTTATCGTCCCTCTGGGGCACGCGGCCGCTTCTATGCGTGTGGCTTTCGCTAGTTTGCCAGGTGTGCACGCTTCCTTCTCAGAATCGTCCGTTCTCCTAGTTCTGGTCGTGCCTCGTGTTGCCATAGTCATTCGGACGTTGGGGTCTAGCTGGTTCGTGCCGATGGGAGCTCACTTGATGAGGGTCTGGTCCAACCATGCCTGGCTGTTGTCCTTACTGATGCACGAGTTCTCCCCACAGACGGCTCCAATTGTAGGGACCAGATTTGGGCACTTCTTCGGGTTGAGAGAGTGGACCCAAGCCCAGCTTGCCCTTCAATGAATTTATAGAGAGTGGGCTTAAGAACTAGGCCCTAGTAAGGGATGCAACTGCCTTGCATGGTTGCATGTGGGCTTAACAACCTAAATATAAATTGGGGTGCACAATGATACTCCTCGGACTTGTCTTCCGGAGCTTGGAGTTCTTATTATTTCTTTTAAGATTGATTACAAAGGTTGAGAGAATACAAGTCGCTACAGTACTTCTTAATGCAGATTTTCCGTCCCCCTTTCAAGAGAGACTCCTTACATTATATACACCTCTCTAAACTGATCATAACCCTACATTCGTTGATCAGCCAGGCCACCACTTGAGAGCCTGTCCCATCAGCCGCATCCCAATTCCTCCTGTGGGTTGCAGCACCCAAGATAGCACTGTTCAAGAGTCCTATCCTCATTAATGCGGCCAGGACGTTAGTTGAGGGCATTCAATATGGAGGTGACAGCTCGCCTTAGACTTGTTCCTTCACCGTGCTCCCGTTGCCGACGTGTGGCACTTGCTCCTTTCCTCCTCAGATATTCAAGAAGACCCCTCTTTGGTGGAGTGGTGCTCGTGTACTTCTGAGGTCTCGGATGTCCAAGGACGGGGTCGTCCTCGAATATGTTCCTTGAGGGCTGGACACCGCACTTTCATCCTCGGACCCCACATGCATCCTCGGCACGGGCCTCTAGGCCTGGTTTGAGGTGGGCCGAGGCTGCCTGATTTTCTGGCCCCACAATACTCTTATCAGAACAAAAACAAATAGAGAATGCGCGAGGCTTTTTTTTTTTCTTTTTTTTTTTTCATTTTTGATGGGAGAAAGTGTGAATCTTAAAACAATAAAGAGAAGAAAGAAATTATTTATGAAATATGAGAACTAGGATTGATATTTCCACCTTTTTTTTTCTACGATCGATACCAAATGTTAACATCCGGGGCTATTCAATTACAATCTTGATATGTCAAATTTAGAAATGAAAGATGTTTTGCAATTCATTTACATATTTAAATCCACATTTAACCCTTTAGTTTAGTGGTTCCTAATGTCTCATAATATCATTAAGATCCTAAATTCAAAACCTCTGGCTAGCATCTTGAGGCCACTCCATGGGGTTCTTCCCTGTAATAACCTGATATGTAGAATAGGAGGACTACATACACCTGAGGAGAATAATGAGATACTCGAAGAGATCTGAACACTTTCATTTGTAAAAATAAAATAAAATAAAATAAAATAAATCCACATTTATCATTTATTTTAAACAAAAAATAATATCATAATTAAAACTTTGAATTCTATAATGGACGCAAGCTAATTCCATCAATATTCTTTGAAAAAAAAAAAAAAAAGGAGGATAATAACTACCGGTTTGACTAAGGGTTAATTTAATGTGAGATAGTGGTGTGACTTAATCCTAGGCTGGATGCTGCGGATTAATTTAATGTGAGATAGCGTTGTGACTTAATCCTAGGTTGGATCCACAGAGATAAAATTATTGTGAAAGATAACAATGTGACTTAATCCCACCGTGGAATTAATGACTTAAAGGCGGTTTTGGTTCCGCGGCGAAACACCGACCTAGTTGCCTTGTAGTTCAAGAAAGGTTTTTCTATATAACAACTCTCAAACCATGGCACTCTTTCTCACAAACCCAGCAATCAGATCATAGCAAGGCCAAAGCCCAGAGGTTTTCTTCATCTTCAACTTAAAACAGGTATATTAATTCTCAGATTAATTGTTGGGTGGTCTCGTACTTGGATTTGTGCGTGTGTGTGTAAAGTACATAATTCAACATGTCTCATTCTTTTCCTTATTTCTTTTTCACAATGATGCTTTCCTAGTATTACAAACTCTTTGATTTCTCGTAAACCACAGTTTTTATGTATTTATTTGTTTTCCTATGAGATCTTCTTTGTTGTGGAAGCAGCATACTTGATTTAAGGTAGTTTTTTATTATTATTATTATTTAATTTTCCTATATAGCGTTTTAATTACTATAAAATTTATTGTAAACTAGTTCAGTTGAGAGTTCCTGTTTTTCTATCTTTGTATTCTTACGTTCTTTTGAGAGCAACAAGCCTTTGTTTTTGTGGTACAAAAATTCATATTCACATAAAAACAATATTAGTTTGGTAGCAAAGATATTTCAATTGCTTTCACCAGGGGTTTCCTTCCTTTCATACCTTCATTGGACAAAAACATTGACCTTTGGTGGGTTTTAATTTTGAAGGGACATCATGAATTAATGTTAAATTAGATATAAGTTATTTTTGTTCTTTTATTTTGTGCGGCTCTAAATTGGCTTATGTTTGAAATCTAAGTTATGTTAATTTTACAATATGCCCTAAGACATGTTTGTAGCTAGGCAATTAGGTTTTCAAATTTGTTGAAGGTCTAGATCATCGCATTATTAGATAGCTTCCTCATGTTTTGATTTTCAATTATCTCATGTCAACCGTTGAAGACAAGACAAAAACATGTGCACTAAAATTTAATGGATTTTTTTTTTTTCATAACAAATTAATGATATTTAAATCATAAAATTAAAAAGATTTGTGAATGTTGCTATAAATTGGGTACTTGGGTATCATGCTAAAATATTAGTTTATAAAACGGGTACTTTTGTCATATGTGCTCATATTAGATTTACAATATTTAATGTTTTGTTTAAGGGTATATGTCTTTGTATGTCTATGCTTTGTATTTGACATTTTATGCTCTTCGCATTTAAAAAATCTTAGGTTAAGTTTCGTATTTCCGAACACCTTTTATTCTTTTAACACAAGTTATACATGTCTTTTCTATAAGCTTTCACATGGTAAATTGTGTGCACTAGATCTATAGATGGAATTGCCATCATGTGAGTAGAATACAAACTCTCCTAAATGATCATTATGTCTAATAATTTCTCTCGTCTCTAAACTAATTGCACTGAAAATCAAAATAGTACTTGCGAGTGTTTTTGTTTTAGGCAAAATTTGAACATTGAGATCTTAATTAACTAATCTCATCTACCCCTACTCAACGCTAATTGCCATGGTTGAAATAAAGGAAGTACTTTTTGATTTGGCTTATCATCTAAATAAATTTTTGTTGTTTATAAACTTTACTTCACCTTTTTTTTATTAGCTGATTTAAGAATAATAACAAAATAAAAAGGGAAAAGAGCATGGAAGAGCATGCAATTTAGTACATGTGTGTACGTATTAGAAGTTACCCTTATTTCTTTGAAGGATCCAACGGTGAAAGCAAACGCACAATGGCAACAGAAAAAAAATTGTCGGATGTTGAGATTGAGTCCGATGATGATTATGAGCTTGATGAGATTGAAGAGCATGAACTAGATGTAAGTTTATATCTTGCGTAAATTATTCAATATTCGTTTCCTATTCTTATTTGGTTTCTTATTTTGTACTTTTTACAACGTAGATTAAATTAAAACAACTCCAAGAGGAGGCTGAGGCTCTCAAGAAGAAGTGTAAGAGGTTGGAACTTGAAATAGAGGAATTTACAGCTTCTGATGCTTATTACATTGAAAGTACGAAATCCCTTGAACAGGGAACTGAGGTACTAAAAGCTCTTCTCCAAGCATTTGAACTTTATATGGCCTTAAGGAGCAATTGAAGGCATCGCAAGATCTTCTTAGTTGGATCTAGACTCAAATCATGTAATGGTAGAATTTTTCTTTAGATAAATGTGTCCTTTGATTTTTCTTTTTGGTTCAATGGCTTTGTGAGTGTAGGGTTTCTCTTGAAGATTACTATTAATTTTTGAATGTCTTTTAATTAATATAATACCCTTTAAAGTTGACATCTTGTTATCTCTTTCTTACCTTTAAATATAATGTCGTCACCACCCAAGTTTCCAACCCTATACAAGCTTTAAAGGATTAGTAAAAAAAAAAAAAAAATACATTCATTGTGGCATATGGCTCATGGCTTGTGTTCATGAGTCATGAGTGTCATTTTGACCCACCACAAGAGAATCTTAGTTAGACGTTCTTGTGAGCAATCACACACTTTATACTCTAGAGCATCACAAAATGTTGAAAAACATAGATAAGATGTTAAAAACTTGATATGGGTTGGGCCTTAAGAGAAAACTTATGGATCCTTTCGCCATGTCATTTCCTCAACATTAGATTGTTTTTTCTTTTCTTTTAGGGTTTTTTTTTTTTTTTTTTTTTTTTTTTGCCTACTATTTTACAAGACCGTACCATTCACATATAATAACATGTACAAGAAAGTTTAGTTTTTCTTTTGGTTAGCAATTTTCTTTTCTTCATGAGAATGAAATAAATTATAAAAAAATAAATAAATAAATATATAAAAAAAGAGAAAATGACATGGCATTCTATATTAGCTGTGGGTAGTTTGTAATGTTTGTAAGACTTTTGGGAATAAAGAATTATAATAACTAATGAATTCTGTTATTTTATTGAACCGATGGTATATTAATCCATGCAAGTATCAAACAGGACCAACACCATACCCAAAACCCAGAAAATAGATTTCCAACTTACATATCACTCAGATTTTATTCAAAGCCCAACAGAAAGCAAATGGATTTATTTAAAGCACTGGAATAAAGAGGCAAGCTACCAATTGAGTTGATGACAACTGCTGGTAGTAACATAACTAGATGCAAGAGAAGCCTTCTATATTGATATCTTCTTATTAAGTTCCACCACACCTACCACCACCACCATCATGGCCGCCTCCACCACCGTGATGGCCACCATGACCACCACCACCACCACCACCACATGCACTAGTTACTACTGCAGCTGCATTATCATAAGTGGAATGCTGAGTTTCCTTCTTCGTTTTATTTCTTGTTCTAAAGAAAATACAAGAAACTAGATAGACGGCCAAGAAGATTTCCACAGGTGTTCCCATCCACGTTGGAGAAATGCAGCTATATAAATTTTTGTTTGATATAAAGAGTACAAATGCTTGGCTGGTGCTACCTGTCTACCATCAAAGCAAATAAAAGCACAGAAACGAAATTTAGAATTTAGATGCAAGTAAGAATCACTTAGCTGTTATAATGAATGCTGGTGGCATTGTCTTTGAAAGAATCAACAATAGCTCTATCAGTGTCTGTGTACTATGTGTGACAATTCCAAGGTTTAGCACATACAATTGGAGAGACACACAGATCTTTATATGACTTGTGGAAAATATTACAACCCCATGTTCCTGTTCTTTAGAGATATTTATCCAAAAGAAACAAACAGATATAGGAGCAAAAATATCTAACTTGTGTTGGTATGGTGGGGTGCATGTTATTGGGCCACCACCAATAGAAGTTTCTGCAACTCCACCTTACATTGCTCAAAAAATAGTCGGCATCAGCCCAGTAAAAGAGTTTGGAATGTTTATTTTGGCTAAATATTATTTAACTCTGGTTACGTCCATTATTTCACACACATATATATTATGTTCTCTCTTATATATAAATCCGTCACTTTTTTAAATAGAGAATGGACTCTGAGTTACACTATTTTGCAGATTACTCCCTGCACATTTCTCTGGTACTCCTTGTGTCGCTCTTTCTCTATCTACACATGAGTATGTCTGTGATATTAATGGTGGAGAATTGGATTGAAATACTTGGTTTTCCAAAAAAAAATTTGCTATCCATATTTTTTATTCGTTTTTTAAAGCACTAGATAGATCTTTGTTGGTTTTAGCTTTTGTTGAATCCGTTTGTGTACATGAGGGTTTTTGTTAATCTTTATTAGCTATATGCTAGTAAATGTGATTTCTATGTTTTATAATTCACTCTATATGCTTCTTTCACTTCTAATTTGAATTTTATATTTATTTTCTGGTAGTTATTTCTTTCAAATGTTTGAAATTCTAGCTCAAATGTTTAAACTTGTGCTGGAAGTTGAACTCGACTACATTTCTTTGGACTCATTAAGAATCTGTTTGGTTGCCAAGAAATCCTAGGTAAATATTAGTTTGGAATGATACTGTTTTATCTGGGATTTTTTTCTTCATACGAACTTTTTAGTGTCGCTTTCTTTCATTCATTCAGAATCTGTTTGCTTAGCAAAAAATCGTAAATAAATAGATGAATTTTGGATATAGTAAGCTCTATCAAATTGGGAAGGGATAGAAAAATAGTGGTTGGACCTGGTTCAGGCTAGCATTTTTAATATTAGAGATGCTAAAATGGAAATAGTTCTAACAATTTTGTGATAAAAGTAACTGAATACGTATAGAGCTTAGGGCATACTCTGTGTTGAGCCAAATTTTGCATATAGTAAGCTTTTAGTTTAACTTAATTTTAACTATTAATATTTTTTTTTACCAATATCCCAATTTCAGTTTTCTCCATCTTTTTGCTGTAACTCTATTATGAGCTACTAAATATGTTAAATTGATAATAACTTCATTATGTGTGATTGAATAAACACATGCTCCTGGTGGATACAGTTTTGGATCCAATGAACAATGCTGGAAGCAGTTTGTGTACTAGAGTGTCAATTGTCATTCAGGAACGGCATCGGAACTGGATGCCGGCCAGATCAAAGGCTTTAGTTGACATTCAGATCATAGTTCATCAGTTAGTGCTGGTTGAAAATGAAAATTTTACTTATTGAGAAACTTAGAATGCAATTAAGAAAAAAAAAAAAAAAACAAAAACAAAATAAAAAACAAACAAACACAACCTGCAGTAGAGTTGAAAATTAGAACAAACAACGCTTCTTGGACTCCTGAAACTTTTATCTGTTCCCTGCTTCAGAGTGTAAAAATGGAGACTGAAAAGGTAGCAGGTTTTTAACAATATAGCTACAACACCATTAGCCAAAGCATTTCATCTAGATCTCAGGACCTTCCTAGTGGATCAGTTGGAGCCTGACCTCACACAAGGATCTCTGTAATCTGTATCCTTCAACAAGGGTGAAAATACTATCTATATATGAATGTGTGTTTGCATACATACAAGAAGATGAAAATCGGATTTCTGTCTTCACCCTGAGTTTCAGTCCTGAATTAAAATGTGGCGTTAATAACATCCAAAATTTTAAAACTACACCAAGAAAATAGTAATCAATTGTGTTTATATCCCAAAATTATATCACCATATAGTTGGGAGTAAGAGCAAACAAATCCTTAATGGTGGAATGACCTCAAAATTCATGACACCTTATCCATTTTACTGGTTTTTCTTTACTTTTGTTTATCCATAATGATAAGTTTGAAATTTCTCTTTTAAGTTTATGAAAGCTTTTTGTTATCTGTTCCTTGAGCACATGTTCAGGTGTCCGATCGGTCAATTGATCGGTTTTGGAGTGTTAGTTTTTTGGCTGCTAATTGTCTCTTTTTTTTCAGTATTATTACACAAAAATTCTCTCCCTTTTTTTCCCCTTAAAAAATTTCTTTTCTACATGACAATGAAATATAAAATTAAAAAAAGAAACAAACAAACACACACATTGAGAGAGAATGAAATTTTAACACAAAGACAAATTACAAAATCCACTTATCATGGTAACTTTTATACATTAATAACACTTTTGGTAATAAAGATTTATAATAACTAAGGTGAAATTTTTGTTATTTCACAGAACCACTAATACATTTCCAACACCAAACCCAAAAATAGATTTCCAAATTAAAAAAGAGATACAATCTTCTATTAACAGCTAACAAATTCACATGCTTTATAACAACTTACAATTCACTCTTATTTTATTCAAAGCCCAACAGAAGACAAATGGGATTTATCTAAAAAGAGGTAGAATAAAATAGGAAAGGTACCAGTTAATTTCAACTGCTGGTAGTAACATAACTAGATACAAGAGAAGACTTCTATATTAATGTCTTCTTATGAAGTTCCACAACCCCCTCCACCACCACCACCACACCCTCCACCACCGTGATGGCCATCATCACCAGCACCATACGTACTAGCTACAACTGCAGCTGCAGCAACAGCAGCTCCCCCCAAAACAACCATCCCATCTTTTCCACCACTTCTGCTGCATTAGTAAAATCTAGTTGCTGGGAAGCAGCACTCACGTGTCTCTTGGCAGTGGAATGATTAGCTTCCTTCTCCCTTATTTTTCTTTTTCTAAAGAAAATACAAGCAAATATATACACTACTAGAGTCCCTGCCAAGACGCCCATGATGATCACCGCAGGTGTTCCCATCTAAGTTGGAGCAATGGAGCTATATGAAGTTTGTTTGATATAAAGTTGGATATGTAGTACAATACTTGGTGCTAATTTTCTTTCATCAAAGCAAATAAATAACCACACTAGGCTTTGGAACAAATCATAGAAGCAAAGAGACGAAATTAATTAGATGCAAGAGTGACTTAGCTGTTGAGGAATGCTGGCGGTATTGTACAGTGCAAATTCCAGTGTCCAAAAAGGCCAACAATTACTGTGACAGCTCCAAAAATTTAGCACAACAAATTGGACAAACTTGAAGGGCAGGTTGAAAATTTATAAGATGAAGCCAAGGTGCTGCAAGGAGAGAGAGAGAGAGAGAAAGAGGGGGGGAGAGAGATCATTACATGAGTGAGGAAATAGTACAAGCACATGTTGGTTTTGCCCTAGTGGTGTACTTATCAAAGGGACACAAACCGATACAGGAGAGAGTATCTAACTAGTTAGTTCAGTGGGGGCGTTATTGGGCCAGTATGTGAGATAGTGGAGGATATTGTGGTACCAAAAATTCTAAGCCTACAAACTTTTACACATCTTTTGTCACTATTATCCTATCTAGTTGATTGTAATTTGTGAGTCGTAAAAAAAAAGTAGTGAGTTTATGTAAAAGTGTCAAACAACCAATGACAATCTACCATATAGGATAGTTGGAGGAAAAGACAATGGCAAAAATTGTGATCCTAGAATACTCTTATGATACTTATGAGTGCTTAAAAAAAGAGACGGCAAAAATTCCAACTCATTACATTAGCCAATTCTAACAACTCAATAGTTACTTCTAATGAGTTAATTATCCATACTATTTTGATTTAAAAGTCAAAGCTATATATGATTTCTAGTACTGTTATATTTGGCATTGTTAGAGCATTCGCATTGGGCATGTTAAATGCCAAATGTAAGGAAGATTTGGCATTTCATGCCCAAAATTGCTTAGCATCCGGAATTGTATATGTGCACTATTGCAAAAAAAATTTGCAATTGTGCTACAGTGCAATTCTACATGTAGAATTGCACTGTAGCTCAATTGTAAAAATAAAAATATAATTTTATCTCTTTTCTCTCTCATCTGCTCTAACTCTCCCACTCTCTCAACTCTATCCCTCTCGTCTCTCTCTCTCTCTCTTTCAGATTTCTCCCTCTCCCTTTCCTCTCTCTCAGTGTTGCTTGCTCCGATGGGTTCGATGTGGCTTCGATGGGTTAGCTCTGATGTGGGTGTGGTTTGCTCCGATCGATGTATCATGGGTCAGGTGGTGGATCGACGTGGTGGGCCGTGGGTTATGGGTTATTGGTTTTGGATTTGGCTTGATCTAGGCGTGACGAAGCTGGGTGTTGATCTAGGTTGATCTGGGCGTGGCTCAGCGTGAATCGGAGATTTTGGATTTGGGTGTTGATTTTGGATTTTGGATCAGTGTGACGGAGTTGGGTGTTGATTTTGGGTTTGGAATCAGCGTGGATCAGCAGAGATCGGAGATCGTGGTGGCGGTGTGGGTCTAGGTCAATGATTGGGTCACGGAAGAGGAAGATCTCGATGGTGGTGGGAAAGGCTTGTTCTTGCAATTGGGGTTTTGGGTTGAAGTGACTGATCTCAGTGAAGACAATGACAAATCTCGAGGATGAAGAAGAAGAAGGGTTTTGGTGTCATGGTGGTTGCTGTGTGGTGGTGACTAGGTTGCTATGTGGAGGTGGTGTGGTTGAGAGGGTGGTTGCAGTGTAGAGGGGTGTATTGAGTTTTCTCTGTGGTACTTAACCACTTGTTGAGAAAGAGGAAGGGAGACAGAAATGAGAGAGCGAGTGAAATATATTTTATTGTATAGTTTATATTATTTTAATGTGTTGTATTGTAAAATAAAAGTTGAGATGCTTGAGTAGTTGTAAAATTGTATTGTATAAATGATAAAGTAGCTTTTTAGAATTGTAAAATAGGATAAAGTAGCATTATGGGATGTGAATGCTCTATATGTAAGATAATTATATAATATTTTGAGAGTAAAATAATGTCAGTATTCCTACTAAAAATTATTTGAACTATATCAGCGTTATACATGTTGCTATGAAACAGCAGCCAAAAACGTTGGAATGGAGCCAATTGGAATATGATAGCGATTACTAGAACCAGTGAACTACCTTTCAAGTGACAAAACTTTTTATTTCTTTGGTGATTGGGCTATACTGGCACTTTTGCTTACCGCTGCTATGAATTTTTCCTGAAAAAAATCTTATTTTTAAAATGAAGAAAATAGGTTTCGGGGGCAGTTGCCGGTTTGAAAATTGAAACTACCGCTATATGTGTAATGTTTTTTTTTTTCACAATGAATATTTTTAAATCCAATTAGAGTTTTAAAAATTATATATATTTTTAAGTCTCGTTTACACCCGCAATATACACCCCCAACTAAAATATTAGTTTATAAAACGGGTACTCTTGTCATCTGTGCTCATTAGACTTACAATATTTAATGTTTTGCTTATGGCCATATGTCTTTGCAAGTGTCAATTTGTTGTTCTATTGTATGTCTATGCTTTGTATTTGACATTTTATGCTCTTCGCATTTCAAAAATCTTAGGTTAAGTTTCGTATTTCCGAACACCTTTATTCTTTTAACACAAGTTATACACGACTTTTCTATAAGCTTTCACATATAATGTGTAGTTCATCCATTAGTTACATGGTAAGTTGTGTGCACTGGACCTATAGACGGAATTGCCATGATGTGAGTAGAAGACAAACTCTCCTAAATGATCATTATGTCTAATAATTTCTCTCATCTCTAAACTAATTGCACTGAAAATCAAAATATTACTTGTGGGTGTTTTTGTTTTAGGCAAAATTTGAACATTGAGATCTCAATTACCATGGTTGAAATAAAGGAAGTACTTGTTGATTTGGCTTATCATTTATATAAATTTGTGTTGTTTATAAAGTTTACTTCAATTTTTTTTATTAGTTGTTTTAAAAATAATAACAAAATAAAAAGGGAAAATGGAAAGGAAGAAAAAAACATGGGAAATCACACACTTCTCTATGTAGATGCAATTTAGTACATGTGTGTACGTATTAGATAACTACCACAAAGAACTTCTTGATATTGCCGAATTTTCATTTGGAACATACATATAAAATAATTAGTTGTCATTTGAAGCCATTAAAAAAAATACAATTTCTTGTGATCTGTAATTATATTCAAATATCATTATATATAAAAAGTTACCCTTATATTTCTTTGAAGGATCCAACGGTGAAAGCAAACGCTCAATGGAAACAGAAAAAAAATTGTCGGATGTTGAGATTGAGTCTGATGATGATTACGAGCTTGATGAGATTGAAGAGCATAAACTAGATGTGAGTTAATTTATATCTTGCACAAATTATCCAATATTCGTTTCCTATTCTTATTTGGTTTCTTATTTTGTACTTTTTTACAACGTAGATTAAATCAAAACAACTCCAAGAGGAGGCTGAGGCTCTCAAGAAGGAGTGTAAGAGGATGGAACTTGAAATAGAGGAATTTACAGCTTCTGGTGCTTATTACATTGAAAGTACGAATTCCATTGAACAGGGAACTGAGGTAATAAAAGCTCTTGTTCAAGCATATGAACTTTATATCGCCTTAAGGAGCAATTGAAGGCATCACAAGATCTTCTTAATTAGTTGGATCTAGACTCGAATCATGTAATGGTAGAATTTTTCTTTAGATAAATGTGTCCTTTGTTTTCGTTATAGTTTAATGGCTTTGTGAGTGCAGGGTTTCTCCTGAAGCTTACTATTAATTTTTGAATGTCTTTTAATTAATATAATACTCTTTAAATATGATATCTTGTTATCTCTTTCTTACCTTTAAATATGATATCGTCACCACCCAAGTTTCCAACCCCATACAAGCTTAAAAGGATTAGTAAAAACATACATTCATTGTAGCTCGTGGCTCGTGTTCATGAATGGTGAGTGTCATTTTGACTCCACCACAAGAGAATCTTAGATAGACGTTCTTGTGGGCAATCACGCACTTTATGCTCTAGAGCATCACAGATTGTTGAAAATCATAATTAAGATGTTGAAAACTTGATATGGGCTAGACCTTGCCATAAGACCTATAGATCCTTTTGCCATGCCACTTCCTTAACATTAGATTGTTTTTACTTGTCTACAAGGGGTTTTTTTTTTTTTTTTTTTTATTAGTTCCTCCAACCCCTTGCCTACTATTTCATAAGACCATTCACATATAAATTTTTTTTTTTTAAAGTGAAAATAACATGGCATTCTATATTAGCTGTGGGTAGTTTGTAATGTTTGTAAGACTTTTGGGAATAAAGAATTATAATAACTAGTAAATTTTGTTATTTTATTTAACCAATGGTACATTAATCCATGCAAGTATCAAACAGGACCAACACCATACCCAAAACCCAGAAAATAGATTTCCAACTTACATATCATTCACATATTATTCAAAGCCCAACAGAAAGCAAACGGATTTATTTAAAGCACTAGAATAAAATAGGCAAGCTACCAACTGAGTTGATGTCAACTGCTGGTAGTAACATAACTAGATGCAAGAGAAGCCTTCTATATTGATATCTTCTTATTAAGTTCCACCACACCCACCACCACCACACCCACCACCACCAAGATGGCCACCGCCACCACCACACCCTCCACCGCCGTGATGGCCACCATGACCACCACCGCCACTGCCACCGCCATCAGATATACTAGCTACTACTGCAGCTGTATTATCATAAGTGGAATGCCTAGTTTCATTCTTCTTTTTATTTCTTGTTCTAAAGAAAATACAAGAAACTAGATAGACGGCCAAGACGATTTCCACAGGTGTTCCCATCCACGTTGGAGAAATGGAGCTATATAAATTTTTGTTTGATATAAACAGTACAAATACTTGGTTGTTGGTGCTAACTGTCTATCATCAAAGCAAATAAAAGCACAGAAACGAAATTTAGAATTTAGATGCAAGTAAGAATCACTTAGCTGTTATAATGAATGCTGGTGGCGTTGTCTTTGAAAGAATCAACAATAGCTCTCAGTGTCTGTGTACTAATTGGAGAGACAGAGTTATCTTTATGTGACTTGTGGAAAATATTACAACCCCGTGTTCCTGTTCTTTAGAGATATTTATCCAAAAGACACAAACAGACATAGGAGCTAAAATATCTAACTTGAGTTGGTATAGTTGGGGTGTTAATGGGCCACCACCATTAGAAGTTTCTGCAACTCCATTTCAGCCCAGTAAGAGTCGAGAATGATTTTTTTGGCTAAATATTCTTTAACCCTCGTTACGCCCATTATTTCACACACATATTACGTTCTCTTTCATTTGTATGTATCTGTCACTTTTCTAAAGAGAGAATGGACTCTGAGTTACACTACTTTCTTAACACTATTTTGCAGATTACTCTTTGCACACTTCTCTGGTACTCCTTGTCTCGCTCTTTCTCTATCTACACATATGAGTATGTCTGTGATATTAATGGTGGAGAATTGCTGAATTGGATTGAAATACTTGGTTTTCCAAACAAAAAATTTGCTATCCGTGTTTTTTATTCGTTTTTTGAAGCACTAGATAGATCTTTGTTGGTTTTTGCTTTTGTTGAATCCGTTTGTGTACATGAGGGTTTTTGTTAATCTTTATTGGCTAGATGCTAGTAAATGTGATTTCTCTGTTTTGTAATTCACTCTACATGCTTCTTTTACTTCTACTTTGAACTTTATTTGTTTTCTGGTAGTTATTATTTTCAACTGTTTGAAATTCTAGCTCAAATGGTTAAACTTGTGCTGGAAGTTGAACTTGATTACATTTCTTTGGACACATTAAGAATATGTTTGGTTGCCAAGATATCCTAGGAAAATATGAGTTTGGAATGAATCTGTTTTATCTGGGATTTTTTTCTTCATTCGAACTTTCTAGTGTTGTTTTTTTTTCATTGCTTAAATTTATAGCGCCAATTAAATTGTTAACTTTCGCTAGAATTTGAGCCTGATTATATTTCTTTCATTCATTCAGAATCTGTTTGGTTACCATGAAATCGTAGGAAAATAGATGAATTTTGGATAAAGTAAGCTTCTATCCAATTGGGAAAGGATAGAAAATTAGTGGTTGGACCTGGTTCAGACTAGCATTTTTAATATTAGAGATGCAAAAATGAAAATAGTTCTAACAATTTTGTGATAAAAGTAACTGAATATGTATAGAGGTTAGGGCATACTCTGTGTTGAGCCAAATTTTGGATATAGTAAGCTTTTAGTTTAACATAATTTTAACTATGGAGATCTTTTTTACCAATATCCCAATTTCAGTTTTCTCCATCTTTTTGCTGTAAATCTATTATGAGCTACTAAATATGTTAAATTGATAATAACTTCATTATGTGTGATTGAATGAACACATGCTCTTTCTGGTGGATAAAGTTTTGGATTCAATGAACAATGCTGGAAGCAGTTTGTGTGCTAGAGTGTCAATTGTCATTCAGGAACAGCATCGGAACTGGATGCCAGCCAGATCAAAGGCTTTAGTTGACATTCAGATCATAGTTCATCAGTTAGTGCTGGTTGAAAATGAAAATTTTACTTATTGAGAAACTTGGAATGCAATTAGGAAAAAAAAAACACAACCTGTAGTAGAGTTGAAAATTAATTAGAACAAACAAAGCTTCTTGGACACATTAAACTTTTATTTGTTCCCTGCTTCTGAGTGTAGGAATGGACACTGAAAAGGTAGCAGGTTTTTAACTATATAGCTATTAGCTACAACACTATTAGCCTAAGCATTTCATCTAGATCTCAGGATCTCAGGACCTCACACGGACCTCTGTAATCTGTATCCTTCAACAAGGATGAAAATACTATCTATATATGCATGTGTGTTTGCATACATACAAGAAGATGAAAAATCTGACTTCTGTCTTCACCCTGACTTTCAGTCCTGAATTAAAGCTTTTTGCTATCAGTTCCTTGAGCACATGTTCAGGTGTCCGATCAGTCAATTGATCGGTTTTGGAGTGTTAGGTTTTTGTATTGGGCACTAAAACATCTCTTTCTAGAATAGGCTGCTAATTGTCTCCTTTTTTTCAGTATTATTACACAAATATTCTCTCCCTTTTTTTCCCCTTAAAAAATGTTTGGAAGCAGCTCTCCCTATTAAGCCACTTTTTTTTTTCTTTTTTTGTGAGAAACAAACACACACAGATTGAGAGAGAGTGAAATTTTAAAACAAAGGCACATCACAAAATCCACTTATCATGGTAACTTTTACACATTAATAACACTTTTGGTAATAAAGAATTATAATAACTAAGGTGAAACTTTTGTTATTTCATAGAACCACTGATACATTTTCAACACCAAACCCAAAAAAGTATTTCCAAATTAAAAAAGAGATACCATCTTCTATTAACAACTAACAAATTCACATGCTTTATAACAACTTACAATTCACTCTTATTTTATTCAAAGCCCAACAGAAGACCAATGGGATTTATCTAAAAGCAGTAGAATAAAATAGGAAAGGTACCAGTTAATTTCAACTGCTGGTAGTAACATAACTAGATACAAGAGAAGACTTCTATATTAATGTCTTCTTATGAAGTTCCACAACCCCCTCCACCACCACCACCACACCCTCCCCCACCGTGATGGCCATCATCACCAGCACCATATGTACTAGCTACAACTACAGCTGCAGTAACAGCAGCTCCCCCCAAAACAACCATCCCACCATCTTTTCCACCACTTCCTGCTGCATTAGTAAAATCTAGTTGCTGGGAAGCAGCACTCACATCTCTCTTTGCTGTGGAAGGATTAGTTTCCTTCTCCCTTAATTTTCCTTTTCTAAAGAAAATACAAGCAAATAGATACACTACTAGAGTCCCTGCCAAGACGCCCATGATGATCACTGCAGGTGTTCCCATCTAAGTTGGAGCAATGGATCTATATGAAGTTTGTTTGATATAAAGTTGGATATGTAGTACAATACTTGGTGCTAATTTTCTTTCATCAAAGCAAATAAATAACCACACTAGGCTTTGGAACAAATCATAGAAGCAAAGAGACGAAATTAATTAGATGCATGAGTGACTTAGCTGTTGAGGAATGCTGGCGGTATTGTACAGTGCAAATTCCAGTGTCCCAAAAGGCCAATAATTACTGTGACAGCTCCAAAGCACAACAAATTGGACAAACTTGAATGGCAGGTTGAAAATTTATAAGACGAAGCCAAGGTGCTGCAAAGGGGGAGAGAGAGAGAGAGAGAGAGAGAGAGATCATTATATGAGTGAGGAAACAATACAACCACATGTTGGTCTTGCTCTACTGATGTGAGATAGTGGAGGAGATTGTGGTACCAAAAATTCTAAGCCCACAAACTTTTACACATCTTTTGTCACAATCATCCTATCTAGTTGATTGTGATTTGAGTCTTAAAGAAGTGGGTTTATGTGAAAGTGTCAAACAATCAATAATAATCTACCTTATAGGATAGTTGGAGAAAAAGACAATAGCAAAACTTGTAATCTTAGAATACTCTTATGATAACTATGAGTGCTCAAAAAAAGAGACGGCCAGAATTCCAACTCATTACATTAATCAATTCTAACAACTCATTATTCACTTCTAATGAGTGCATAATCCATACTATTTTGTTTCAAAAGTCAAAAAAACATTTATGATTTCTTAGCATTATTATATCTGGCATTGTTATACGTAGAGTAATTATATAATATTGTGGGAGTAAAAAAATGTCATATTCCTGCTAATTGCTATAAAATATTTGAACTACACCAGCGTTATAAATGTTGGCTATGCTACAGCACCCAAAAACGTTGGTATGGAGCCAATTGGACCATGCTTGCGATTACTAGAACCACCTTTCAAGTGACAACCCTTTTTTTTTTTTGGTGGCGATTGGGCTATATTGGCACTTTTGCTAACCGCTGCTATGAATTTTTCCTGAAAAAATCTTATTCTTAATAGGAAGAAAATAGGTTTTAGGGGCAGTTGCCAGTTTGAAAATTGAAACTACCACTATATGTCTAATTTCTTTATTTTTTGTCACAGTAAATATTTTTAAGAGTCATACTAACGAGTGTCTTTAGAGTAATAGTTAACAATTCATTTTAAAAAAAATTTGACACCGCTTTTATAGGAAATAAAAAAAGCTATCAAAACATTAATTGTTTTTTTTCCCCTTTCCTATCAAAACTTTCTTTAAAATTGATTGTTAACCATTACTCTAAGGGCATCTGTTAGCATTTTCCTATTTTTAAATCCATTTAGAGTTTTTTCTTTTTTTTGTTAAATCAAATATATTTTTGAGTCTAGTTTACACCCGCAATATAAACCCACACAATAAAAAATGTCCAACTAATTAACACAACACAATAATAAAGGTTCCTGATATAGTTGTTATGCCCAAAACATCACATTTCAAATGTATAGATCGAAGTTTCAAACTATTTAATAAATTCAGTACAACACTAAAAAATAAATATCCCAAGATAAACTAAATAGTCCTCAAAACTATCAAATACCAAAAGTGGTTTGTTTCCCAATGAGATGCAGACATGCAGCAGATGAATAATTTTGTGCCACACAAGATTGTTGGTCGGAAACAACACCATTCTAATACAAATTATGAAGAGATTTTAAGTTCTTATGATAACAACGATACTAAGGTGTTGTTTGGATTTTGCCAAACTCAATTAACAAAACTGAGTTTTGTTAACTCATAACCCAAAAACCGTGAGCCCCACATGTATAATGTTTGTTTGGCAAGTTTTTGGGTTAGTTAACTTAGTTAATAAAACTGAGCTTAGTGAGATATGAGTTATCAATTTTGTAAACAGCCAAAGGATGTTTTTAGTTTTTTCAAGTTTTGAGTTATGTTAACTCAGTAGTGTTACGTTACTTCAGTGCAGACGCAGCAGACCCACTAAGCTCCCAATGGCTTTTTTTTCCTTTCTTTTTCTTTGTTTCTTTTCCTTTTCATTTTAAGACCTCCTCCTCTGCTTCAGTTCTTCTTCTTCTTCTTCTTCCATAAACTTCTTTCTTCCTCCTCTCACTTCTCTTCCTCTCAAAAATCTACTGCATTCAATGCATTTGGCTAGCCGAAGAGAGCCCATCCAGCTGAGGAAGTTGCTGACTAAAGAGAGGCTTGATCGAAGGGAGGCTTCATTTGTGGCCGGTGGGACTCTCTCCCTCAAAACTCTGTGATTTCTTTTTCTTCTTTATTTTTTCTCTCTGTTAAAAAAGGTTGAAACTTGAAAGCTTTGGTTTTTTTGTCTTATGGGTTTAAAATGAGGTCAAGATTAGATCAAAGAAGATCTTGATGGTCAAGGATTTTTTCAAATTTTTGTATATTTTCTTAAAAAATTTATTTTGGCTATTCATAACTTTGTTGAGCCTTGTTGAAGTTTAACTGCCTTTTGCTTGAACAAAAGGTGCTCTACATAATAACATTGAGCCAACTGATTTGCCAAACAAACAAGATTGTCCAGTGCAGCTGGATTGGTATCCCTTTCATAGTTCATATGATATACATCCAATAGGTCCAATACTTGAAACAATCTCCCTAGAACCCAAATTGTAAAGCCTCTGTTAATGAAATCAATAACAAAGAAGCGTGAACTGGGTTTTGTGGGAAGGGAAAGAACTGTGTGCACTGCATAGTGATCAGCCCTTTGGTCCCACAAAAAGGTGAATTTTTGTGAGTTTTTAGGCAGAAAACAGAAGTGGGTTTGGTTGCCAAACAAGGGTGGGAGTATTTTCAAAAATTTTGAGTTATGAGAAATGAGTGATAGGGTAATGAGTGATGAGTGATGAGTTAACACTCACTCAACAACCAAACAGGGCCTAAGTAATGCAATAAAACTAATCCAAAACCAAAGGAATACATTAAATACATTTTCAAAAAATTAAATTTAACAACTGACTAAACAGCTAATGAAATTGGAACTATGTAACGTTTGTCTGATGATATACAGTACAAATACTTTGTGCTAATTTTCTTTCATCAACTAGGCTTTGGAACAAATCATAGAAGCACAGAAACGAAATTTAGAATTTAGATACAAGGTCACTTAGCTGTTAAAGAATGCTGGTGGCATTGTCCATGAAAGACTCAATAATGGCTCCAAGTGTTAAGTGTATAATAGGCCAACAGTTATTGTGACAGTTCTGAGATTATTAAGCACAACAATTGGACAAGATTTGAAGGGCAGGATGAAAAAAAATTAATAAGATGAAAGCCAGCGTGCAGCACAGAAGGAAAGAGAAAAAGAGAGAGAGATCTTTGTATGACTGAGGAAATATTACAACCACATGTTCCTTTTGCTCTACAGATAATCATATCCAAGGGACACTGACGTGTGTTAGTACTTAGTACAGTGGGGCATTATTGGAGCAGGATATGATGACTTCTAGTTGCGATTGTGGTACTATCTGTGAGTGCCCATAACGAGACAAAGGTGAAGCATTCTGATGTGTCCCAGGACAGGATTACTACCACCGGTTGATGGGACTAGCAGACTAGATGAAGATTACTCCCTCAAGAATATGAATTCAACAAGGAATCCCTTTTAGCTATGAGATTTTTTTTTTCACGGTTTTTGATGACAAGGAACTCCCTCAGGCCAGATGCCTAAACACTCCCATTGAGCAAGCATTAGGTTAATTGCAAAATGCCTCTGTTTGGAGTCAAACCCGAGATTTCTAGGTTTACAGTTAGTCCAGACACTCTCCCTTACTGCTGAGGCATCCGAGTGGAGGGCCCTTTTAGCTAGGAGATTGGTTAATTGTTATCTTTTATCATCTACTGTTATTTGAATTTAGGTTAGCATTTAGGAAGGACAATTGTTATCCTATCTATCCAGCCAACTGTTACGGCTGATTTGAATTTGATTTTCAGTTCCCATAAATGTCTATTTCCTTCTTTGTTCTTGGAGATCGGTCACCTCGAATTGACTACATAGTCTACATTCCTTACAAACACAACAGGGGCAGATCACATTCCAACTCAATTCTTATGATGTGTCAGTTATCTATATTCATCATTAGCAACTATCAATACAACAAAAACTCAGAATGTAGTTTTTACTGCATACAATGATGCTAAACCTAATCCCATAAACCCCACATCTTATTTCCATACTGACATTGCATCCAATATCATATCCTATATTTCTTATCCAAAAAAAAAAAAAATCATATCCTATATACATATAAATATCATCTAACGAATTTTTAAGGTTATGGTACAAGTAAAACAATTTTATCCAATTTCTATAATTTACAATAACTGAAATGGATAAATATCTAGCAAGGAAGACACTCAGATGAGTAAGGCAAACATCATATACAGCCACATAACCACCTGCAGCAGTAAGCTGGGCAGTCATGAGACAACAATCTGCCACTTTGTTTCCTCATGGTCTGCCATTCGCATGATGATATAAAAGCAAGAGTAAGGCTAACAGAAAAGTAGCAGCAAAATTCTTACTTACATATACAAAACATAACTTGGAGACCTGAATTTGTATTCTGTTTTCCTTTCGCCACATAGAAATTAAATCCTAGATGAAAAATAAAAAATAAAACATATTAAGCACATGGCTCCACACAATAGATATTAGTTACTAAAAACCAACTTTACATCTAGGTCCAATAGGAGATAAGTACATCCAGTGCTCCAGTTCTCAATCCTGGAAATTAGGATTCATAATGAATGTGAAAATTTGGATATAACCAACAGTGATAAATAATGCAGCACGAGAATTGCTTGATGCTTCATATTTAGTCAAATATAGAATGTATAAGACATCAAATTTTCAAATAGAGCCCCACATTCTCATCACATAAAAATTACTTAAGATTAAAAAGCTAGGAGAAGGTATTCTCTACTATGGAAATAATGGAAATCAAAACATATAGGAGTATCACTGAAACCTGTGGAGATTTGGAGTCTAAACAGCATCTTAACTAGACTTGATATACTTTAAAATGGGCAATGGAACCAAAAAGATGAGACATTTAAGCACTCGTATAGCTTTTTTTTTTAATAAGTAAGAAATCATATAGTTCTTAATTCTCCACACAATAGATGAAATTTGGTTAGTTCACAGATTAATCCAATCCTATAGGAGAAACACAATAAGAGGCCAGGATAGAAAATGATGAAATATGATCTGCATGAAATCACATTGTTGCAACAAGTCAGCAAGGGGCTAAATCCTTAATTTGGCCTAAAGTCTTGAGATTAATTGCCTATTAACTGACAACACTTCAAAAAAGAATCAAAATTTAAACCCAGAAAAATTTTATATGACAATGACCAATCATTCATCATAAAGAAACCAGAGTATGATGCATCAACTAGTAACCTTTCCAGAAAGTCATTTCAGAACTTGAGAGACACTACTTGTCTCAAAGCTAAAGATTGGGTTTTTAACGAGAAAGAAAACTTTTTTTCACAATTGCAACCATATGCATAATACCAATGGCATTTTTCCATAATTCCTCAGTAAGGAGCAAAGTAAACATGACATAAGAATACATATAAACATTAGAAGAAGAAAAAAAACACCAAAATTACCATTATAAGTTAATTGCCATTATTGCATCAAAGTTTTATTCCCCATTAATCATTATGCAAATATATTCAATTTCCCCCACACTACCGCATGAGCTCTAGATCAAATTGCAATTCCTTCTTCTATAGAAATGGGAGGATGGTGAGATTGGATTAGTTCACCATCTTTGTAGATAACTAAAAATGAGGAAGAGAATGCCTAATAAAAATAAATAAGGGTTAAAATTCATTATTCCATGGTGAGCATAGAAGGTAAGCATAAAGAACAGGAAATCCGATTGATCTTCCCAATATAATAGAGATGATACAGTCAGAACATGCTTTAACCAATTAGTTTCCAAAAGATATTTTAAAAGGGTAATGCTAGAATTAATACCAAGTAAGTTTACTACAAAACTGCAATGAACATGAGTGTTAACTTCAACAGCTTTATAATTTATAAATTAATGTCTAAGCAGCCTTTTTGTGATCAATGTAACCTCGATTTGTAAGATTTATGTAGTAAAATTTGTAGTAGCTTAGCATCACTTTTAAAAAATTATATAATAAATAAAAAAGGAAAGAAAGAACTAATAAGCTGTTGTAGAAAATACAAGATTGAACTTATTTCAAAAGCCAAACCATAGACTAAAACATCTAGTTAGCTCCAGCCCAATAATAACAGCACATCAAAGACATTAATGTACTCTAATAGAAGCTCCAAGAGTGAAAGTGGAATGCACCAGAGAAGAATAACAACAAATAGGGGTATGGAAAACTGGTTAACTCAAAACTAGTAGTGAGCATTACTTGCATTATAAATAAATGCATATCAAATCAAAACCATCATATACTGTTAACAGAAAAACAAAACCAATTAGTACAATAAGCAAGTAAGCAACTTTTATATTTGAGAATCAGAATCATAAACAATAAAAAGAACCCATCATGATAAAAAAAAAAAAAAATCTCTGCAATGAGATTTTTTTTGTTGTTATCTTGAATTCTCAGGTACCCATAATTGTAGCTGGAAAAAAAAAATGAAAAAGTACAATAATGAAAAGGCAAATTTAGGACCCAAAAGCACTGGACTGTGTTAAAATTTATGAGCGCAAACTTATAATGAAAAATTACCTTAATTTTGCAAAGGTAACGGAGGAGAGAATTAATGTCTTTCCAGTATTAGTATTCACCCATCAATATGAAATATCGGTGCTTTTTTTGCCGGCTCCGTTTGGGTGGCCGCTTTCCGAAAATTTACCTGCCGTTTCTACTTTCTAGTTTCTAGGGTCTACTCTTTCTTTTTCTTTTTAAAATAAAAAATTAAAATTTATAAATAAAAAAAAATGTACGTTCAGGTGTATTTAATAAATAAAAAAATGTTCAATTAAATAAGTTTTTTATAATTTTCTAAAAAGTAAAGTTAAAATAAATAAAATAAAAAACGACCTCAATTAATTTGAGCATGCAAGCCAATGAATTATTGACATTTAAAATATGCACTATAATTAAATATGCACAATTTACGGTTTGTTTAGGCGGGCGTTTGATATCGTTGTTCAAGTAATATTGTTGGTATTTTTTAAAAATATATATAAGGAAAAAAACGGTAAAAAATTAGGTAAAAATATATATAATGTTATTTAAAAAATAGAAATACGTTGTTAAACTTTTCTACCAAACAGTACATTAGTATTCATTAACGTGTGCTCATATAGCACTCGTGAGCACTCGTAAATAAAATGATCAGGGTTTGAAGTCTTTTATGCTCTCTTGTCACATATCATGAATTGATAAACCTTTTTTAATGATCCGAATTAAGTTTGAGGAATCAAATCCACTACTTGCATCCACACAAGAGATGAGGAAGGCTAATAATCATGCGACCAATGTGCCCAAAAAATAATAATGCAAGATAGAGTTCTCACAACTAAGGAAAATTTTAGACATTAGCTTCAAGGGAACAAGGAAAATAGAAAATAATGAGTTGAAGGAGAAATGAGTATCCTTATTTGTGTATTCTAGAACTCATAAATGCATTTCATACACTTGTTGAATGAACTTGTGTTCCAAGTATGGAAGTCAATACCGTATCGGAGGCTATATCAGTTTGGCTACCGATACGATATATTTCGGATACCAGTCAATACCGGTGTATCGTTTCGAGTTTATCGCTATTTTATATATTTAATATATACACACATACAAAATCTCTATTATAGAGCATATATTTATATTTATATGTTTAGTAGTTAAAGTTCACATAATAATAATAATTTAATTATTATGAGCACTTAAATTTAAATTTATAAGCATATAATATTTCACTTATTATTTATATCTAGCTCACATATCAGCCTATTAATTAATAAGAATATAAAACTACTGAGTGACAATAGATGAAAATTTGAAATAAAAAATGTCATTGAAATTTCAAACTTTTTTTTTTTTTACATCAAAAAGGTAGAATTATTTTATTAAAGGAAAAAGTAATATAAGTATAATAGAGTCCATGGGCTGTACTAAACTGATTAGTTATGAGCCATGGACAAGACATAAACCGATAAAATATAACTCAAAATTCTAGCTAGTAGGCCTGAGCCCGTAGACAAGAAATAAACCAATAAAATACAACTTAAAATTTTAGCTAGTAGGTGCTTTGATTTGCTACCAGCAGTGCCTGATACACATCAACTCAAATATCAATGTTTACACGTGTGGTGTCAGTATACACAAGATAAGACTCCAAAAACCACACAAAACAAAAGGACCAAGGGGTGGGTGCAGCACTGTAGTCTAAACAACAGATAAGAAGAAGAGAAAAAAGAAAACGAAAAAAAAAAAAAAAAGGGAAGTGAACAGACGAAGTTGAATGAGGAAGACGAAGGAAAAATCAGCAAAATGTTAACGGCGACCAACAAAGTGGTGCTGAGCCTGAAGACGACATGAGCCATTTGGTACTTTTATTTATTTTTATTTTTTTAATTTTTTAAGAAGCTTTTTTTACTAGCCGGTTTTTACTTTCCACCTGGAATGACCGATATTCGCCAGTACGGCCGGTACGCGCCCGGTGCGACCGGTATTTTTTTCGGTACGAAACAAAGGGATATTTGTACCAATTTATTGGCCAGTACAGTACAAAATTAACTTCCTTGGTTCCAAGATGTATGAGAACTAAGAGGCCTTAAGAAGGAGCCAAGAGTCTTGTAAGTCAAATATTTGGCATCTCTTGAAGTTTACAAAACATCCAAAATTTGAATGTCACTTTCCTGTTTTGACAATCGAATTATCAAAATGAGGTTTCAAGTGTGTTACGTGATTGTGTGAGTACTAAGGTTTTTATTAAGCGAAACTACATTATTAGTCCTTAAAATTTACCTTGCAAGCACGATTGATCCCATAAATTTCAAGTGAGTGTTATTTATCCCTCAAGTTTTAAAAATGAGCAATATTAATTCTTCTATTAATAACTGTTAATGGTGTTACTTATGTGACTAACGAAATAATGATTTGTCTTTTTTTTTTTTTAATGATGTGTCATTTTTTAATTAAAAAAATTACAAAAATTATTTTACACATCATAACCTATTGATACCAAAATAAGGGACCAATAGTGTAGTTGCTATTATTGACCTAACCTTTTTCTCATACCTTATGGACCAGCCACATAACTAAAGCCCGTGGGTATTTTTATATAACACTTGTGCGCCTAACCTACTTCATTGTTGTCCCAATTAATAATAAGGCCTATTTGTTTAGACTAAACCAATTCAAGGGCTACATTCATGGGCTTTAGGGATTGGGTACTTTGTGGGCTTTGTCCCATTGATGAGTTCTTGGGCTAAATTTTGGAACTTTTCCTATTAGTACAATCAGTGGGCCCTGGAGGTTAATTTTGCAGGCCGAACTTAACCGTTATTTTAGGTGCTCAACTTATCGATTGTGAGGTAGAAGTAGGCTTTGGATTGACTTTTTGGGCCTTATGCTTACTAGCCTCTTGTCAAAAGTAAAAGCCTATTAACGATCGGCAAAAATAAATGAGTGATAATTGAACCATTTAATCCAAAACTTCAAAGCAGAGAAGGTATTGTGAAAGCCCACAAGCAAATAATAAGGACAGGTGATCAAGCTTCAACTTTCAAGACGAAGGACAAAAGGAGCGTTAGCCTTGAGAGGAATCGTCAGCTCTATACAATGGAGAAAGTAAAACCTATATAAAATAAATAAATTATGAAAACCTATTTCAAAAATGATATTTAAAGGGTTCTACTCTTTTTCTTTCTTTTTTTTCTTTTTTCTTTTTAATTATAGTACTTTTAGCAAAAATATCAATCAGCTTATTTTAGTGGAGTAACTACATTCCTCTAAGGAAATGACATTTCACTCCAAACCTTTAAAAAAAAAAAATCTCCCATTTCTTAAAATAAGAAGAAATTAACACTTTGCTTCATTTTGTTTATATAAGTAATGAAATATTCTAAATTTCTATATAAATATTTTTACAAAATTTTAACCATGATTAATAAAAAATAATTTATAAATTTAGAATAAAAATGCAAAATTTATCAAGCACCGTAACACTTGCAATGGTAAATCGCTCCATAACCTATTAAAAAAAATTAAGCAAAATTTATACTAATATTTTAAAATACACTTTAATTAAAAATTTTTAAAATGAATTTTAATTTTGAAATAGATGATAATTTTGTAAACCTGCTTTTAAGCAAAGTACATTTTAGTACACAACTTTTTTAATATTAATTAAACAAAGTTTTGTCAATTGAATGTCAAGTGGGAAAGCATTTTTTTTTTTCCTCTTCAACTTTGGGATAAAGTGTCATTTTATTTAGCTTTTATGTGCACTACTTCTAACAAAAAACTAGATATGCTATTCTAAAAAGAACACTGTATATTTATTTATTTTGATAGTTATTTTTTTTTTAGAAAGATTTATTTTGATAGTTAAAACAATAAAGATGGGGGAATTTGAACTCTTGATGTTTTTATGAGAAACACTTAAAAATACTAACTAAACAACAAAACCCTTGACGATGTAATGTATGCTTAAACCTTAACTACTTGAAAGAATATATTTTAGATACATATGGTAATAATTTTGCAACAACACAACATATAAAAGAAAATTACAAATTCTATGATATCTAGACAAACATTAAAATTAATATAAACGAATATTTTCGTAAGCAATAGTTATGGGATAAAATTTAATTTAAAAAAAACACACAGAATGATTATATTTGATAACAGTTTTTATTTTCTATTTTCAAAAACTTGTTTTTGGGAATATAAAGAAAAAAATTTCTTGTATTTTTGAAATCAAAAACATTTTTGCTTAGTTGAAATTAAAAAAAAAATATATATATATATATATATATAGTTTTTTGAAGAAAAAATAGAAAACATTATAATATGTTGTTACTAGGATTTGAACTCTAATGCTAACTCATTAAATGAGACAGATTTATTAAATTAAATACGTATTTTTGTTGATTTTTAAAAATTAAAAACTAAAAACAGTTTTTTGCATGTTTTAGTTTCCTTCACAAATTGAGTTTTGATAATAGTTTCTGTTTCTATCTATTTTTAAAAATAGAAAATTGTTTTCGAAAACAGAATATAAGGAGAAAAAACCGTTACCAAACATTGTATAAGTTTAATTAATATAAATATATGTAATAAAAATTAATATAAAAATATTATTTTTGCAATTGATCCATGAGTCATGGTAAAATAGAACCCGACCCGACCCAATGGAAGTACAAAGTATACAGGGCCCTCGTTTATGTCGTCATCTTCGTAATGCCCATTAACCATTATTATGCACTTAGTACAAAAAGAAAAAGAAAAAGTTAAACGAAACTTATACGTAATTTGGAACAGTTGCGAGGTCTTATGGATTCGATGCCGAAATTGAGATAACCGTTCGACCACGTGCACGCATATAAGCCTTTCGCACATAAATGCCACTACAACTTCCTATAGCCACATAACATAATAGTGCCATTTTCTCACCAAATACTAGCTGCCTGCGACTTTGGACTCGTTTCTTAAAAGGAAAGACACTAGGATATATTTTAGTATTAAAATTCTATAAATAAAATTTTCAAAATTTCTTATATTTGATAACAGTAAATAAAATAGGTCAAAAGAAAATTACTTTTGAAAAATAGAAAACTTATGATTTAATTTTAAGAAGTTATTTTTTTCTAAAATTTTATAAAAAACAATTCTATCCCACACCATGTAAAACAAGAGAGTAAAGATTCACATTTCCAAACTTATTTTTAATATTGTTACCAAAAACAAAAAAAAATAAAATATTTTTTTAGAAAAAAAAATGACTCATTTTGCTTAAATTTTTTTGAAAAATAACTCTATCTCACACTATATAGAACACTGGAATGACAGATTTACATTTTTAAGCTTATTTTTACTGTTAGTTATCAAATACAAGAAAATTAGATATTTTTTTTTTAAATGACTATTTTTTAGAAAATGTTAATGTAAAAATAAACATAGAGATTTGTAGTTTCAATTGCAAGCTCCTAGAAGGTGGTACGCAGTGGATATGAGATGGGATATACCATGCTCTATATATTTCTACATGTTATCTTAACAAGTCGACATGTATAAAATAAGTGGCTATAAAACATTCATATTCTCTTTAAAAGCAACCATTCGTTTCATCTGCATTTATTTTTGTAGGCCACAATTAAGCTCTCCAATTCCATGGCTGCTTTCAACTTGTTCAAGCTTTCAATCCTCTTGAGCATCCTCTTAAACTCACACTTTGGTCTTCGTTCAGAGGCTAGTAATAAGCAAATAAGCAAAGGGTTATCATCACTACCGGCATGTAGCCGCATAGAGTGCCCCAGCTATGATGTGATTCATGTTGGCAATGACTATGAAATTCGTCGCTATAACTCCACGGTGTGGGCGTCAACCTCTCCCATTCAAGACATTTCTCTGGTTGAAGCTACCAGAACTGGCTTCTTACAGTAAGTTTTGATTATATTCCAGCTTGTCTGTTAGCTTCTTGCATTAGAATCATTTTCCTATATAACTTTATTCATTAGGTGACTCCATTGAATTGCACCAGACATGGTAAATATAGTAGCTTTAATTGGTAAAGATTCGTTTCCGTTTAAACCTGTTCTTACAAAGATTCACCACTAGTTCAACCTGTCCTCGTCTAATTTGCATTACTTTGTCCTTTGCAAAAGTCTCTGAATGGAGGCTTAAGCTTAAAAATTAGGTAATCAACATTTACATAACAGGCTGCCATTAACCTCGCTCTAGAGAGTATAGATTTTGTTTAGGCTTTTACCATGAACCATTGTTCCTTAAATTGCTCTCATTGTATTCAATTATCTCCATATTGTTAAACCAGATTAGGAAATTGAAGTCTTGTTTCTGTCTTCTGGCAGGCTATTTGACTATATTCAAGGAAAGAACAATTATGAAGAGAAGATAGAGATGACAGCCCCAGTGCTCTCTGAAGTCTCGCCTAGTGATGGACCTTTGTGTGAGTCCTCATTTGTTGTTAGCTTTTATGTACCAAAAGTTAACCAAGCAAACCCACCTCCAGCCAAAGGCCTTCAAGTCCAAAGGTGGAATCCTGTGTATGCAGCAGTGAGACAATTCAGTGGATTTGTGGCTGACTCAGATGTTGGAGTGGAAGCTGCTGCCTTGCAAGCCAGCCTTGTTGACACGGTTTGGTCTGCTGCCATTGAGAAAAGCCATGGAGCTGATCACACATCAGTCTACACCGTTGCACAGTACAATTCCCCATTTGAATTTGATGATAGGGTGAATGAGATATGGATGTTGTTTGATATGGAAGATGATTTTACAAAGTAAGGAGAATGTCTGAAAAGATGAAAGACTCTGCTAATTACATCAATTTGAAGAGATGTACTCTTATGTAGAGGAAAAATGGTTGAGCTTAATGTGGGAACTCAATATGCTAAATAGCTGTACTTTTCTGTAAGGATAAATCTTGTGTATGCCTGGATGACAAGTTACTCAAGTTGTGTCTGATATATTGAATAAAGCAACTTACTTTTTATGATAGTTCTGAATTCTATTTTCATTCAAGTTACCCGGATTCTTCCGTGCAAAACAATGAGATTCGAGTTGCAAGCAACTAATTTATTCTGCATGGCAGTAGGGCAGTGGTAACTCATGAAATTCACAGTAAAGTTTACTATATCTTGGACCATAAAGACATTTTAGCAAACCAATGCAGACATTTTTTTATATTAAAAAAGTTTATTCATACAACACAATGAAGCAACAAATATTCAAATACAAGCAGCACTAGCTGCAGACCTGCCTTATCAGGCAACAAACTGCTTCTATACATTCAAGATTCAAACACAGAGAAGAGGATTCTCCACAAGGAACATAAAACTCAGCTTTGAATAGATTCTTTTTTATGTTACTTCACATCTTGAACTAATATCCTCAAGTCAGTTTTGCAATTCACACAATGAATTCTTAAGTTTCTTTCGATTCCCACATGGTAAACTGCTTCCCATGCTTACTTGCAGATAATTTTCTGCAGATTTTTGCCTTTCAGATTTTTCACTTGAACTCCTTATTTCAGGTGCTTATCTGTTTGGTTGTAAGGCATCTATTCAAAACTGCCTTATTCTTCTGGAAATAGGAAAACCAACATAGATGTGATCTTAAGACATTATCCATGTACAGAAATACATAACCGATCTCCTTGATATCCCCACTTAGCCAATCTTTCTCTGTTCAATTATCTGTCTTTCATAGCTAGCTGACAGATATAAGCATGCTTTACTATGTGTTCAGATCATCTCATCAACTCCACTTATCATCTCATCAATTGCTCTATGACCTTTTTCTCAAAAAGATCAAGTGAGTTGAAGAGTCTTTGCGCAGGTGCAAGGGATGATAAGATTCTCAAGCACTGCAGCATCATCAGTTGTGTGTAAGGAACCAAAAACTGGAACTGATCAGCCGAGATTGGAATTGGAGATGGAGAGATCAACATATCACACCTGGTTTTAGCAGCATTTACAGGAGTAACAGGACTACCAATTTGTTCTTCTCGAGATAAGAAAAACGAAACTGGAGTAACACTAATAGCAGTTTTGGGATTCCCAATTTGTTGTTGCTGAGAAAGAGTAAGGAAAGAAGCATCTCTTCATCACGGTCATTCAGATCATCGAAAAATATTCCCCAAAGCCCGCCTCTCACCGAGGTACTGGTACTGCATATACCGTTAGTAGTCAATACAGGGCCTAACTGTCAAATATACATTAAGTTTCACATGTAAGAACAATTAAGCCAAATTAGTTGTAGAAGATCACTATTATCCTATTCAACCAATGAAAACATACAACCACGAAAGAAAACTGGAGTAAACAAGCCTGCTCTCTGATTTACACCAATAAACATCAGTCCGTTGATGAGGAGGGTGATATAAAGATTATGTTAACCCTGAAGAATAGAATGTTGCTGATCATTTTAATTTTGAAATCAAAGCCTCCAAGGGTAGACCAAGCTAGAGTTATCAATGTCCAATGTTTGGGTCACTTTGAATTTGGTATGTCCAAAATTGGCCAGTGCAACCTGCCCCATAAAGGGTTAAGAAACCGGATCCAGAGCCAGAAATAACAGGATAATAAAACTCACTTTAGATTCCTAAATAACTCAAGAGATGAATGTAAACTCACAAATGAGTTGAATTCATGGCAGATTGGGGAACCAAACTTTGATGCATACTCTTCACTTTGGGCCCCACAATTCATCCTAATACACAAACACCCAAAAAACACATGTTCATAACAGGCAAAGGGCAGGGTGGCTGGGCTAGTCTGGTCAGAATTTCAAGGCATTCTTTCTAAATTCAAGGGTGTGAGATAATAAGCTCACCTATAACTCATCCCAAATGTTTTCATCCAATCAAAAAGAACATATCGATGAATTTGATGAGCTGCTGAATCCATAAACAAGATGCAAAAATCTCTTTTGGCCTATATATTGGAGTGCTAACAAGTTGTTTCTCCACTTTCTCAACAATTTACTTCAGGTGAACTCTAAAGGGGTTGTTCTTCCAGAACTTTGACAGTTTAACCCTGAAATTCCCTCTTTTTTCCATGCAATCAATTCATAAGGGGTGAAATCAGCCCATATATTCTGCTGGGTTGAAGTCTCTCAAGGCTATGAAGCCAGAAACTTTTAAGGAGGACGAAATTTCAATAGCCACTTGTATTTATGAATGACCCAAATAGGTATAATAATATGATTAAGGTTAATGTCAAATATAGCAATTTTATCAACTATAAGATAACCCATGCAAGTGACAAACATCTCTGGCTCTAGGAATTTCAAAGATTGCTCTTAGTCATTTGTCTTTTCTTAATTGGTACGACATATAAAAAAAGGGGGACAAAATAGAGCTATTGAAAAAGATTTGTCCTATATAGCCATTGACACGTTAGAGCTGCCAAGGAGGCATTCTATAGCATTAAAAAGCCCAAACAAAGGTTCTGTTTTCTTTTTTACCTTGACAGGTCAAACGTTAATCTTCTACATTAGTCCTATCTTCAAACAGATAAATAGAGAATATAGTAATATCCTTCTAAGGTGCTATTTATTCATAATTTCATATTCCATTTAGTTTAGGCAGGAAAATTTTCAGTAAAAATTTTTGAGGTGGTAACAAATAGAGAATATATGAAGGAGTACATACCGATAAAACAAAAGCTCCTTGATGTGCTCTATTGGAGACAAAGTTTCAAGGGCTGGCTGGCAAAGCCTTCCCCTAGAAAATCCCCAAGATTCTTAAAGAAGCTCATAGTTTGATTTTTTTTTTTTTTTTTTCCCTTCAAAAAATTGAATAAGAAAGAGAAGAGCATAACATTTTGAATTTTTTGAGAAGGAGAGACAAAGAGATTTAATCTGGTGAAATGATATTGATTTCTAAAGAAACAATATTGTGTGCATTAAATTTAAAGAGGAACTGAATAGTTCTGAGAGAAAAGGGAAGTGATCTAGTTCATTTCAAATACTAAAAGGACATTAAAATTCCATTTTTAAAGAGAAGTTGAGATGAAATGTCAAATGTAAAACTACTCTAATAGAGAGTGTAGGGGCCTTTTTTGTATTATGCTTTGGGCTGAGCTGCCTCCTGTGGTGATGGGCCCAGGTATTCTGAGTAAGAGAGTTGAAACCGGCCTAACTGCAACTCACTTTGGGCTTGCTTGTGCACAAACTTGGCATCGTCTGCCAGGAGTGTACTTATAGCAGGCAGAGCTGTTTTTCAATAAGTCACGGCAGACAAATATAATAACAAAAGAAAATAGGATATAATGGTTTTTTCTTGATGGAAAATAACCAAGTAATCTCTATTTTTTTATGACAATCATAGTAATGACAATGGCTTTACAAAAGAAGTGAAAGATTAAATGACAATATGAATTAATCAAAGAAATAATATCAAGTTAAGTTTGAGTCCGTAATGGCAAAGACCAGAGAGGAAGAATGCTTCCTCTCAATAAAACTAATCTCCTAGGAAAACATCTTGCCGTGAGGATTAATGGCTTTGAGGGAATCGGACCTAAATGATTAGTGCCCAAAGGAATCACTATTATTTTAATCATCTTCAAGAGAGTGGGATTTTGAGGGGGAGAGAAGGGAACCGACTTACTGGTGCATGCCCATTACACTTTTTCTCTTTGTTTTCTGTTTTCTCTCTTATCTTTTCTTCTTTTTTTTCTTTTTCTTTTGTTTTCCTTTTACTTCGTGATACCTCTGTTTTTTTATTCTCTTTACAGGGCATGGCAAGGGTCCTTTTATAGGGCCTGCCGTGACCGGATTTTACCACTTTACCCCCTTAACCACCTTTGTCTAGTCTGGATGTACTTGCTGATCACCCAGAGGCTCGTCTGTGTACCACTTACTCTCGCCAGACAAAGGTAGGTTTGTGTTGTTTGTTAGTCCGCCGTGGCATCCTCTCCTGCCATGGCGTAAATGCTTTTTCTCTCTCTCCATAGCATGCACCCAACAGTTCCCCCCTCAACGTTGCCTCTTTTGGGCGATCTGTCATCCCAACATGACGTACCTCCTAAAAGGGCTTGGGCAGGAACCACAAAATAAATCTGTTCCCCTCTCCCCACCACCAAACCACACCCTCCTTACCTCTTACCTCTGACTCATGGCCCCACCACGAATATTGGTTAGGTATATGCTAGTGGTGCCTAGGCCTTGCGCGTGCCTTCCTGTTATGTATGTTCAAAATCTACCTGCTGCTCATGCGTTTGCCGCGATCTGGAGCTTTGTTTACATAGTCTGCCGCGCTTCTTTGTTCTTTTACATGGGTTGTTTGCATAATTCACTATTCCCTCTAAGGACTGGGCTTTACTTGGTACTGGGCTTCTTATTTCTTTCAGCTCACTTCTTAATTATCCTGGCTTCCTACCATATTACTTGGCATTTCCTGCTGCAACGATTTGCTCCTGTTGGGCTTCTTTTCAGACCTGCCGTTCCATTATTTCCCCCAGTGGCTTAATATGACCACTGGTGTTCTTACTTAAGGGCTTCAGTGTCCCTTTCGTTTTCCGTTGGGCCTGTGGCTCATTTACTTCCTTTGGACTTCCTCAGCCCACTCACTAACTCTGCATTCCCATGGACTTTTACTAACTTGATTGGGCTTCCCCAGCCCAATTTCCTTATTCTCATCCTTGTGGTTCATAGGCTTGCCATCAACCCCTACTTTCTTTGTTTACATTACCTTGGGCCTGTCGCGGCCTATCTCGCTTTTCTATACCATATACTGCCCATGGGTGCTATTTTTCTCTTTTCAAGACCTTTGGGCCCATTTGCTTTCTCAAAACCTATTTGTTTATGTTATGGGCCTGTGATCCATTATTCCTGCTGCTTGGGTTTAATGGTTTTATTCTATACTTGCCATTTCTATTTGCTGCCTGCGTTGTTAAGTTGGGCTTGTTTTACAAAAATGACCCTTAACATTTAGCTTCCTGAACATATGGAGCGTTTTTGCGGTTCATATGTGAATGAAGGACCTTCTTGTCTTTTTCACTCTCCTTCTTTCTTTTCCTTCGCGTGCTTTTTTTTTTTTTTTTTAAAACTATGGACTCCTTCCTGCATATATATTTCTTTTCCTACTGCGAATAGTGCTGACACTTTGAATTTCCCAAAATGGTAGTTGCTTTAAAACATAACCGCTGCCTCATTAATTTCATTCTTCTCTTAATGGCTGACCAGTCGCCTCCCCTCACACCGGCATTAATAACTCAGGTATTTAAGAAGAGAGTCCCTTCCCAACACAGGCACAAACTCCTTCTATTCCAAAATATCCTACCTATTTTCCTTCCTTCACCGTTTTCTTCTTTTCGAACACCTATTCCCCTTTTACTCCGATCAAGTTCTCACGCCATGGCACCAATGAAAACTTAAGCCTTTTCATGCCGTAAAGGGAAAGGAGTCATTTTGGATCCTCTAGTAGAACAAGAAGTAGAAGAAGAGGCTTTGCACTCCGATTCGGACCATTCCGATGAGGATGAAGCACGGCGTGACCCAAATAGTGAGTGCACCCCTTTGATTGATCCTTGGTATAATATTAGTCACTTCCCCAAGGCTCCTGGAGATTATGTGTCATCGCCACCGGGCCGCGTGTGGCTTGCTCTCTGCTGGCGAAACCCTGATGTTTCTTGGGCTCCGATGTCTTCCTCCATCTCCGATTTGGTCATTCATTAAGGCGTCGCCCTTCCTATACCCATCCATTTCACGTTTGGGTCAGGCACTGCTTCGGGTTGGAAGGAGTGGGTTGACAGTGAGTTATCTGACACAGGTTCTATGGGTTTGCTTCAGAGGGCCAGTGTTCTAAGGGCTGTCATCCTATCTCAAAGTCTTTCCAATTTTCGAGACCTCTACAACCTTCGTCATTTGGTTCGCCAGTGGTGTGCCACCACTCACACATTCCTCTTTTCTTGCGGTGAACTCATAGTTACTCTTGAGGATGTGGCTAATCAGTTACTTTTATTGATTCTTGGTGATGTTGATCCTGCCACCATTGAGCTTTCCCCAGAAGAAGAAGCCATTGAAGTGGAGTTGAAGAAAAGGATGGTTGGAAATGCTAAGTTATCTTACTAGGTTAGTTCTTCTTCCAAGTTTTCTGTTGTTGCCCGCTGTGCTGCTTTTATTGCTTTTTGGCTTTGTAAGTTTGTCTTTGGGTCCCATCCCCATTACGCCATAAAACCTCTGTATTTTCATATGGCCTTAAAAATATCTGCTGAAGTGAGTCTACCGCTAGCCCCCATGTTTTTGGGGCATCTATATGTTTAACTGGATATCCTGTGGAGTGACGAGAGCCAGGCTGGCTCCTGCCACATAGTCACTTCCTCTGTACACAGCACCATCCTGCAACAGTTATTATTCGAGCATTGTGCCCAGTATTTGGCAAAGTGAAGGCTTGTCAGATTTGCTAAAGAGAAGTACCAATCTTGTCCACAGGTAATTACTGACTTCTGCGGCAGATTCAAGTCTGATTTTCCTTTGGCTTTTTGTTGGTCCGGTTTGAAGCCCATCGATTATTCTGTTGTTGAGTCCTTTGATGAAGGTATTAGTTTTTCCTAGGGAGCTTATAGACATTTGAGTTTTGGTTATACTTGCGTTGATTCTGCGATGGGTTCGTTTATTGATACTGTTGGTACTACCACCCCACTAGCCAGTTTTGATGAGACTGGTATCACCTATTTGGCAGCCACCAATACCAGATGGTTGCCTTATTTAGCAAATGAAGGTGTCAGGTTCGTCTATTATCCTGCCCACCGAGTAAGGAGACAATTTGGGTTGGATCAGGATATTCCTGATGACCTTTCTTTCCTTGCAGAGTCTCTTACTTCAGTTAGGCCTTTTCTGCGGCACACTGCTTTTGAGTTTTGGAGACAGGCTTTAGTGCGGTTACAGTTCCTAGTTCCCTGAGGGAGGGCCTTTGCACTCCTGCTATGCACGGTTATTAGCAAGCTGTAATGACCTCCTTTGAGCAAGATTTGGTTGGCAGTCGTGGTTTCTCTCTTATTCCTCCTGAAGGACTTAACATGGTTGTCTCTCCCAATTCTCGGTTGCTCCTTCCTTCTAGGTCCGTGTTGGCCTATGCCAGGAAACAGAGCCGGTCCGCCATCTTTGATTGGGATGAGGAGAAGAAAGGATGATATTGGCATACATGTGATTACCCCCCAGGTTGGGAAAGGAAAGTTAAAGTAGTAAACATTCCCGCACCAGCCAAGAAAGTTCCTGCCAAGCTTAAGTCTGCCAGCAAGCCCAAGTCTGCCACTCCTCAGCCTCCCATAGGTGCTACTCCTGCCAGCAGAACACGAGGCAGTAAGAGGAAGACAACTCCCCATCCTGCACCTGCTGTTCAGCGAAGAGTACGTCACTAAAAAAAAAAAAAACTTTTCCTTTACTTTGTCTTTCAAGTACACTTGCATATACTTTTTTTTTTTTTACTTTTCCTGAATCTTGACATGCTTGCTAACTCCTTTCTTTGACTCTTTCTCTTATCCTTTTTTTTCTTTTTACAGTCTAAGCACAAAGATGATACATCAGCTGCCTGTGCCATTTTGCTCGAGAAACCTGAATCGGAGGTATATTTCTTCTTGCTCCTTCTCTTATTTCTTTTTTTTTCCCCCTTTTCCATTCGCATGTGTCCAATCTGCCATACGCTTTTGGTTACCTTATTCACCCAAAAGGTTATATTAATTTTTTTTTTTATCTTCACATCTTCTTCTTCTTGTCTTCTAGGATGAGCCTAAGCTTATTTCCATATATTGCCCTATTGCCGAGGAGCTTTCCGCCCCCATGGGCACATCTACGGAGGGCTCTCTTAGTGGGGCAGAGTTTGCAACACCTGCCCCTTCTGCAGCGACTCGTGGAGTTCCTACTGAGGCTATTATCTCTCCCACTGGACCGGTTCCCATGGATGAGGGTACTCATACTGGGGAGGTTAGTGAAGTCACCCCTACTCCTACCATGACAGTGTCTATTCAAAAGGGAGCCACCCCTCCTGCTATTACTCAGATCGAGGCTACTCCTGTTACACCTCTTGTCATTTCCACCGGTGACCCCTTTGCTGCTCTTTCTCAGGCTGTGAAGGATGGTTCTTCTCTGGTGGTTACTCCTTCTTCTATTCTTGTTTCTGCTACACGTGGGCTTGATGCTGACTTGTCCCCTCTGAGGAGATCTTTAAGGATCCTGAGGATGAGCCCGTCCTAGGGAGGAGGATTTCTGAATCTGAGAAAAAGGAGAGTGTTCTACTCGAGACAATAGGTATGTGCTTTCTTCCTTCCTTTCTCTTCTTTCTTCGTTAAGTTCACTCTTCTCCTCTTTTTTGCTAAGTTTACTTTTCTCCTTTATTTGCATGTCTATCTCTCTGTTTACAGAGACTTTTGAGGGGCTAGGAATTGTAGCAGACGTAGAGGTGTTTGCGATAGCTACTCCTGCTATGCCCACAACACCTATTCTTGCCACATCTTTTGTACCAGTTTCTACCATATTTATAGCATCCGTTTCTGCCGTTCCTTCTGTGCCTGTCTTTGTCTTTCCTACAGCATCCATTACCGCTGGCTCTGGTAAATTTTCTTCTTCCTTTTTCTTCCTTCACTTCTTCCCCGTGGGTCTATCTTTTTTTTTTTTTTTTTTTTTTTTTTAACTAAGGTTTCTTATTTCAAACCTTGTGCCCTTTTTACAGGTCCACCTTCTACGGTGCCTTCTCAGTTTGAAGTGGGCGATGGTTCCAGCACCATTCCAGATCCTGTGCGTGAGGTTACAGCCTTTTTTGCATGCTTTGACCAACCTGAAGTCAATGATCTTGGACCTGCAGTTTTCTGGGGCTCTGGACCTCCTTACATAGATTTCCATGACTTCAGAATCCCTGAGGACTACGCTTTTCGATTGGTGACACTCTATAGCAACCGTGGGGATTTCATGCGGGGGTTTCGACTTGGTCACTCCGTTAGAGAGCATTTTTTGAAGATGTTGGGGAGTGTGCTGAACGATATTGAACATAATTTTGTTGACACAATCTCCATCGAGAGGATCCCTCAGTGGAGGGCTGCGGTGCAGGAGCTTATTAGTGTTGGCTTTGCTGTGGAGTTTATCTTAGACCACCTTCGAGAGATTGCCCGGGCTGTTTTTATAAGGAGAGTCCAGCCTATTGTTGATGCTATTGACTCACGCCTCGAGATTCTGAGAAAGGAAGGGGCAGACTTGGAGGGCCGTCATAAGCACCTTCTTTCGAGCATAGGCGAGTCCAATCGTTTTGGAGATCAGCCACTCATTTCTAGACTTGATTGATGATGATGCAGTTTTTTCTTTGTCTTGTTGTTTCCTTCACCTTATTACTTTGTTTAGTACATTATATTTCCTATAGTAACTATTTGGGCTAGTTTGCCATAGTTTGGTTTTGTAACTTATGATGCTACACTTATGATGGTACACTTTGCTACTGTTTTTGCTTTTGCTATGACATATGATAATAAATACTTCGTGCTTTTCATTGCATCCTCATGAAAGCAAGTTACAAAATTTTGTCTTGTGACATAGTTATTTGAAAGATGAAAAACAAAGAAAAAGGAAACATAACAGCTTTTTCAACAAAACAAAAGAAATGGATAATCACATAGCTTTTCTTCTCAGGCGTAGTAGCGTTTCAACTATTTCCCATTGATGGGATCCATTAAGTCCCTGCCATCCATCTAAGTCAAGTAGTAATATCCACTTGGATGTGCCTCTCTTATCACAAGGGGTCCTTCCCCCTTCGGTGCAAACTTCGATGGTCTTGTCAGGCCTCTCCTAATATAATCTGCCACTTTTAGAACTAGTTGTCCTTCCGCAAACACTCTCTCTTTAGTCATCCTGCCGTAGGCCTTAGGCATTTTTTGCCTATATCTGTGGTTGTGTTCTTGGGCTTTTTCTCTTTTTTCATGAAGTCCTTCCAGGTTTTCGCACATTTCTGTCGCAAAGACTTCTTCTTCATTCTCCTTTTCTTGCATCTGCATGACTCTCAGAGATGGGGTCATTTTCTCTGCTGGGCTCACTACTTCAGTTCCATAGACCAAAGAAAAAGGTGAAAAACCTGTGGCTGACTTAGGTGAACTTCTATAAATCCAAAGAGCATCTGGCAGGTACATTGCCCATCCTCCCATATACTCTTGGCTCATTTTACTGATAAATTTTATGAGAGTTTTGTTCGTTGCCTCTGCCTGCCCGTTTCCTTGAAGGTAATACGACAATGACCGGTGATGCTTGACTTGGTAGAACTCTAGCATTTTCCTCACATCACTATTGACAAAAGGTGTGCCGTTGTCACTAATGATCCTATGGGGAACTCCAAACCTTACAATTATGTTTTCCTTGATAAAGTTTGCCACTACTCCTCTTGTGGCTTTACGTAGTGGTATTGCCTCTGCCCACTTAGTAAAATATTCCGTAGCCACTAGTATCCATATGTATCTTTGCGACGGCGGATTCACCAGTCCAACCAAGTCATGCTCCCAAGTGTGGAAGGGTCATGGTGTGACCAAGCTATGCAAATTCTGCGTGAGTGTGAACCAAATTGGCTTGTACTTGGCAACTGTGGCATCTTTTCACAAATTTTGCCGTATCCTTTTTCATGGTAGGCCAGTAGTAGCTCATTTGCAGCAGGCATCTGTAAACCCTTTTCTTTCCCTGGTGTTCCCCACACTCTCCTGAGTGTGTTTCTTTTAACATTTCTCTCGCCTCCTCAGGGTCCAAACACCTCAAGGGGTCTCCATCATACACTTTTTTGAAAAGGACCATGTTATGCAAAAAATAACGCGTTGCTAACCTCCTGAGCTTATAACAGCTAAGTGATTCTTGCATCTAAATTCTAAATTTCGTTTCTCTGCTTTTATTTGCTTTGATGATAGACAGGTAGCACCAGCCAAGCATTTGTACTGTTTATATCAAACAAAAATTTATATAGCTGCATTTCTCCAACGTGGATGGGAACACCTGTGGAAATCTTCTTGGCCGTCTATCTAGTTTCTTGTATTTTCTTTAGAACAAGAAATAAAACGAAGAAGGAAACTCAGCATTCCACTTATGATAATGCAGCTGCAGTAGTAACTAGTGCATGTGGTGGTGGAGGGGGTGGTGGTGGTGGTGGCCGCCATCACGGTGGTGGAGGCGGCCATGATGGTGGTGGTGGTGATGGTGGTGGTGGTAGGTGTGGTGGAACTTAATAAGAAGATATCAATATAGAAGGCTTCTCTTGCATCTAGTTATGTTACTACCAGCAGTTGTCATCAACTCAATTGGTAGCTTGCCTCTTTATTCCAGTGCTTTAAATAAATCCATTTGCTTTCTGTTGGGCTTTGAATAAAATCTGAGTGATATGTAAGTTGGAAATCTATTTTCTGGGTTTTGGGTATGGTGTTGGTCCTGTTTGATACTTGCATGGATTAATATACCATCGGTTCAATAAAATAACAGAATTCACTAGTTATTATAATTCTTTATTCCCAAAGTCTTACAAACATTACAAACTACCCACAGCTAATATAGAATGCCATGTCATTTTCTCCTTTTTTTTTTTAATTTTTTTTACTTTTTTATAATTTATTTCATTCTCATGAAGAAAAGAAAATTGCTAACCAAAAGAAAAACTAAACTTTCTTGTACATGTTATTATATGTGAATGGTACGGTCTTGTAAAATAGTAGGCCAAAAAAAAAAAAAAAAAACCTTGAAAGAAAAGAAAAAACAATCTAATGTTGAGAAAATGACATGGCGAAAAGATACATAAGTTTTCTCTTAAGGCCCAACCCATATCAAGTTTTTAACATATTTTCTATGTTTTTCAACATTATACGATCCTCTAGAGTATAAAGTGCGTGATTGCTCACAAGAATGTCTAATTAAGATTCTCTTGTGGTGGGTCAAAATGACACATGACTCATGAACACAAGCCACGAGCCATATGCCACAATGAATGTATTTTTTTTTTTTTTACTAATCCTTTAAAGCTTGTAAAGGGTTGGAAACTTGGGTGGTGACGACATCATATGTAAAGGTAAGAAAGAGATAACAAGATGTCAAATTTAAAGGGTATTATATTAATTAAAAGACATTCAAAAATTAATAGTAATCTTCAAGAGAAACCCTACGCTCACAAAGCCATTGAACCAAAAAGAAAAATCAAAGGACACATTTATCTAAAGAAAAATTCTACCATTACATGATTTGAGTCTAGATCCAACTAAGAAGATCTTGCGATGCCTTCAATTGCTCCTTAAGGCGATATAAAGTTCATATGCTTGGAGAAGAGCTTTTAGTACCTCAGTTCCCTGTTCAAGGGATTTCGTACTTTCAATGTAATAAGCATCAGAAGCTGTAAATTCCTCTATTTCAAGTTCCAACCTCTTACACTTCTTCTTGAGAGCCTCAGCCTCCTCTTGGAGTTGTTTTAATTTAATCTACGTTGTAAAAAGTACAAAATAAGAAACCAAATAAGAATAGGAAACGAATATTGAATAATTTGTGCAAGATATAAACTTACATCTAGTTCATGCTCTTCAATCTCATCAAGCTCATAATCATCATCGGACTCAATCTCAACATCCGACAATTTTTTTTCTGTTGCCATTGTGCGTTTGCTTTCACCGTTGGATCCTTCAAAGAAATAAGGGTAACTTCTAATACGTACACACATGAACTAAATTGCATGCTCCTCCATGCTCTTTTCCCTTTTTATTTTGTTATTATTCTTAAATCAGCTAATAAAAAAAAGGTGAAGTAAAGTTTATAAACAACAAAAATTTATTTAGATGATAAGCCAAATCAAAAAGTACTTCCTTTATTTCAACCATGGCAATTAGCGTTGAGTAGGGATAGACGAGATTAGTTAATTAAGATCTCAATGTTCAAATTTTGCCTAACACAAAAACACTCGCAAGTACTATTTTGATTTTCAGCGCAATTAGTTTAGAGACGAGAGAAATTATTAGACATAATGATCATTTAGGAGAGTTTGTATTCTACTCACATGATGGCAATTCCATCTATAGATCTAGCGCACACAATTTACCATGTGAAAGCTTATAGAAAAGACATGTATAACTTGTGTTAAAAGAATAAAAGGTGTTCGGAAATACGAAACTTAACCTAAGATTTTTTAAATGCGAAGAGCATAAAATGTCAAATACAAAGCATAGACATACAAAGACATATACCCTTAAGCAAAACATTAAATATTGTAAAGCTAATATGAGCACAGATGACAAGAGTACCCGTTTTATAAACTAATATTTTAGCATGATACCCAAGTACCCAATTTATAGCAACATTCACAAATCTTTTTAATTTTATGATTTAAATATCATTAATTTGTTATGAAAAAAAAATCCATTAAATTTTAGTACACATGTTTTTGTCTTGTCTTCAATGGTTAACATGAGATAATTGAAAATCAAAACATGAGGAAGCTATCTAATAATGCGATGATCTAGACCTTCAACAAATTTGAAAACCTAATTGCCTAGCTACAAACATGTCTCAGGCATATTGTAAAATTAACATAACTTAGATTTCAAACATAAGCCAATTTAGAGCCACACAAAATAAAAGAACAAAAATAACTTATATCTAATTTAACATTAATTCATGATGTCCCTTCAAAATTAAGACCCACCAAAGGTCAATGTTTTTGTCCAATGAAGGTATGAAAGGAAGGAAATCCCTGGTGAAAGCAATTGAAATATCTTTGCTACTAAACTAATATTGTTTTTATGTGAATATGAATTTTTGTACCACAAAAACAAAGGCTTGTTGCCCTCAAAAGAACGTAAGAATACAAAGATAGAAAAACAGGAACTCACAACCGAACTAGTTTACAATAAATTTTATAGTAATTAAAACGCTATATAGGAAAATTAAATTAAAAAAAAAAAAAAAAAACTACCTTAAATCAAGTATGCTGCTTCCACAACAAAGAAGATCTCATAGGAAAACAAATAAATACATAAAAACTGTGGTTTATGAGAAATCAAAGAGTTTGAAATACTAGGAAAGTATCATTGTGAAAAAGAAATAAGGAAAAGAATGAGACATGTTGAATTATGTATTTTACACACACACAAATCCAAGTATGAGACCACCCAACAATTAATCTGAGAATTAATATACCTGTTTTAAGTTGAAGATGAAGAAAACCTTTGGATTTTGGCCTTGCTATGATCTGATTGCTGGGTTTGTGAGAAAGAGTGCCATGGTTTGAGAGTTGTTATATAGAAAAACCTTTCTTGAACTACAAGGCAACTAGGTCGGTGTTTCTCCGTGGAACCAAAACCGCCTTTAAGTCATTAATTCCACGGTGGGATTAAGTCACATTGTTATCTTTCACAATAATTTTATCTCTGTGGATCCAACGTACGATTAAGTCACAACGCTATCTCACATTAAATTAATCCTTAGCATCCAACCTAGGATTAAGTCACACCGCTCTCACATTAAATTAACCCTTAGTCAAACCGGTAGTTATTATCCTCCTTTTTTTTTTCAAAGAATATTGATGGAATTAGCTTGCGTCCATTATAGAATTCAAAGTTTTAATTATGATATTATTTTTTGTTTAAAATAAATGATAAATGTGGATTTTTTTTAATTTTTTTAATTTTTTTTTTTTTACAAATGAAAGTGTTCAGATCTCTTCGAGTATCTCATTATTCTCCTCGGGTGTATGTAGTCCTCCTATCCTACATATCAGGTTATTACAGGGAAGAACCCCATAGAGTGGCCTCAAGATGCTGGCCAGAGGTTTTGAATTTAGGATCTTAATGATATTATGAGACATTAGGAACCACTAAACTAAAGGGTTAAATGTGGATTTAAATATGTAAATGAATTTCAAAACATCTTTCATTTCTAAATTTGACATATCAAGATTGTATCTGAATAGCCCTGGATGTTAACATTTGGTATCATAGAAAAAAAAAAGGTGGAAATATCAATCCTAGTTCTCATATTTCATAAATAATTTCTTTCTTCTCTTTATTGTTTTAAGATTCACACTTTCTCCCATCAAAAATGAAAAGAAAAAAAAAAAAAAAGACTCACGCATTCTCTATTTGTTTTTGTTTTGATAAGAGTATATACAAGGATATGAACCAAAAAATAAGAAAAAAAAAATTGTTGCACATGGATGAGGAAACCATGTCCATGAATCATTTAGGGTCCGTTTGGTTGGGATGAAAATGGATAGAAAAAATAATTAAAAAGAGTTTTTTGGATTATTTGGTTAAGGTGGAAAATTTGAGAGATTTTGGTGGGGGCCAGTCATTTTCTCCCTAGCCCACCAAAATCTTATTTTCCCAATTTGGGGTGATTTGAGGAGAGAAAATTGGGAGGAGGCGGGTAGATGAGAAAACACTGAATATGTTGCTCCCTCCAATACATAATGTGTTTTCTTTCTCTTAATCAAATATTGGCTTTTATTTTTGGTTTTATTTTGTTTGTTTGTTTTTGTTTTTGTTTTTTTATAAAATCAAACGTTGGCTTTCACTTGTAATTGTTGTATACAAAATACAATTTTATAGTAATAATAATAATAATAATAACAACAAAGAAAAATAATATTATTTTAATATGAATGATGTGTTAATTTTATAAGATTTTATTCCATTAATTTTAATTGATAGTAAGTAATATTGTTTTGATGATTATAAGGAGGATAAATTACATTTGGTCCTTGACCTTTATACTGTGTGTCAATTTGGTCCTTGATATTTTAAATGTGTCATAATGATCCCTACCATTAAATGTTGTGTGGCTAACGACCAAAATAGTATATAATATTACCACATAAATTGCCACTTGGACTGCCACATAAATTGCCACATAACATCTAATTTTCATAGGTAGGAAATTTTGGAAATCATCATTGCTTGAATCTGAGATGTCTGAAATATCTTTATCATCTTCTAAATTAGTAATTTCATTAATAGACTTAATGGCTCGTTCTTGCGCCTTCCTTGATAGATGTTTCTTAGTCTTTTGGACTGCATGAAAATGGTCTAGTCGCCTTTGTATTTAATTGTTCTCTCGTTCGAGATGAGCAAGTATGTTGGTAGGTTCTTCTCTAGGTAACTCAACTGACCGTGCCTTAGGAACTCGTAACACATGCCATCGACAGTACACCTCCAACTCACACCTTTTCTCATATAGCTCTAACCATGGTTGTTCTGCTATGATGAACTCTGTTATGGTGGTATCTGTACTTAGTTGTGCAAGTCTGCTAACCATGATGTGTTTGACACTTCTTAGACTCTCATATGTGTATATTGGAATATTAACGAAATCTCTTTTCTTTCCAACCCATTTCCCTCCATATTGGTCTGTGTATGTCTATAGTTAGTCCATTCAGTATTATAGTACATTTATAAGCTCATCTCATCGTCCAAATATCATAAAAATTTTATATATGAGTATCAGGGCTTTTCATGTCAGCATAGGCTGGAAAAATAGTACATGAATAGGAGTACCCATGCTCCCATTGTTACAGTGTATTTCCACCTGTGTACAATAATATAAGTCAATTATATTTGCATAGTTGCAGTGTGCTTGACTAGATCCTCATCTCTAATTCACACAGTGCCATGCATCATACATCATTGTACAATTATTCTTTTGTTTATGTTATGGGCCACATGATAGATCTAGCATGTAAAACTACATCAATTTAGAATTGTCTTAGTCATGTACCATGGTATGTAGCTATACATTATTTACTAATAGTTGATGCACATTGTTAACTCGGTCTTTTGATGTTATTGTAGTTAGCGTCAATAAGTGACCCTTATTGCTATAGGCCACACGATGTGTTCACTACAATGGGTCATTGCTGGGTACTAGAAGATGAATTTAGCTATCCAATCAATCCCAACCTATGAAATACTGCACAGGTCCACAATACCATGAGGGTGGAGTGGGATTGGTTACTCCATGAATAGGAGATGTTTTATGATGAGATGGTCGATTATAAGTTGCCAGTGCCTCGGTGACTAGCATTACAAATGCCAAGAGACACTATAGACAGATTTAGTAGAGCATTATGCCGTATAAGAGAAGAAAATAATCGAATGAAGATACGTCTCAATCGATATCAGACCCAGGTGGGGATTCGAGAATCAGTGGAGTGTAAGTTGTATAAGCATGCACGATACATGCAATCACTTCTTGTAGCAGACATGTATTAGTCAGACATGGAGATGTTAGATGAAGAGTAATTGTGTTATGGTCCACTCACACTTTGATGTATAACTATTATCCTTAATTATGTTTTAGATGGATATGTGTCACTGTTGTTGTATTCGTACTGTGTAGGGAATAGTGTTTATGGTTAAGGGTTTATGTAAACCTTATCATCGTTTGTACAAATATACAAGTCTAATGCGTAATCTTGAATGACTATTTATATCAAAGAGGTAGGCAAATTATTAGATGCATAACACATACATAATACCTAAATTTTCCTGCACACGATGTTGGTCGATATGCATGACCTACATATCAACCAACTAACACATACATGCATAACACATACAACATACATATTCTTACATAGGATATCATCAATATGCATGACCTGCATAACAACCAATTGGCATTACCAACATTGATCACATAATTCTAGAGATAGTACGCACCCTATATAAAACCTAGCTAGGTAATGTAGTATATAGATATTCATTCAAACAGGTAGTTCTCGTAGCTGAGGACACTATTACGTTCCACTTGGGTAAGCTGCTTGTTGGTAGCAGCAACCTGCTCTTTTGCAAGTTGTAGTAGGTGATACCTTCACCTACGAAGGAACATTAGATTGTTTTCCTTTTGGATTTTGGCAATGGCCCTCCTACATTGCTCCATGTTTCCTCTTGGCATTGTTAGCGAGACTCGGTCCACGAAAGGTGCCCCAAGTATAAGGAGATCATTATGTAGAGAGTTGGACTCATTCATGCGGTACTCCCATTCTCGCTACAGTCGTACATAATATTCCCTCTCATTGTTATCTCTCCCCCTTTTGTAGTTATCAGGAAAACGAGTTAGGAGCCAATTGTGCATCGGCATTGCAAAAGATGAATTAGACTGAGGTATATCTAGATGCGATGGGCAATTGTATGGTGTGGTAGTGTCGGCCATGTGCAAGTTGTTTAGCTAATAGTAATTGGTAAATGAGTCAGCTTGATTGATTGATATGACTACATTGGGTGCAGCAGTTCATAATTGGTACAGGAGTAAGCTCAACTGTATAATAATAATTGGTACATGTAGGCTGTTCACTTGATATGACTAGACTTGGTGCAGCAATGTTGAGTTGATGTAATGAAGTGCATCAGGTAACAGAAGTATACATGTGGGAACAATAGTAGGGCTTGTGTTTGATCTAACTAAACAGGGTAGAACAGTGATAGGATGTCAAGATGTGCACACATAATTAAGAAAATGACTCAACTCAATCGTAACGTTTGTTGGCGTGTGTGGTGTGTCTGATGTGGTTGACATGACTGGTCTTGGTGCAACAGTGATAGGTCCATGCAATGTAGTGCAGAAGCATGCGTAATGAATCACGTGAATGTGTTTCTATCTCAATGAGCATGGTAAAACTATCAGAAGCTGTCGCATAGCAATGGAAAAGTTGGCTGCATTAGTCATTTGAACTGTATTCATGTGATTCGATTTGATATGACTGAAATTGGAGCAATAGTAATGGGCTGATGTGGGTATTGTGAGAAAGTTTGCGTACATATTCACGTGAAACAGTTTGATAGGACTAGACTTAGTGCAAAAGTAGTTGGCATATCGAGTTACTCTATTTTTTTTTTTTTTTTTGGAATGACTTGGTGCCTGTTGTAGTTATTATTACTATTGTAGTTATTATGACTATTATTGGTCTCTAACCTGTGTGATGCATGGACCAATTGAACAACATAATGAAGAAATGATAATGAATAGCATTATAAGACTTCTATAAGATTAACATTTGTATACTCCATTCCAGTAGTGCGAAAACAAAACAATCAATATTTCATAAAAAAATCTGTTAGACCTAATGCAGGAGTGCATGAGGTTGTGCCAAGTGTCGCTCTATTTTTATTATTATTATTATTATTATTATTTTTACTGTTACGCAAAGCATGACCTAAACATATTTTTCTGTTACTTCATTAATTGTGTAAACTGATTGCATTGCAAGGGTTCATCAATAAATTTCATAATGAAAATATGATGCATGAAGTACAATCCGCACGGGGACCAAATTCAAAATAATATAGATGTTGATTTAAGAGGGTCAACAATATCCAATATTAAGCTCATACATAAAAAATGAGAGGTTAATCAGTGGAAAATACATGACTGATAAGAAAATCATGCAATAAAAACAGTTGCCTGAAGTCAAGATATTGCTTGATCCATTGCTCTAAGGAAAATATTCTAGGTGGTTCATCGGCAATATCAAACCCTGTAAATCAACTGTGCTTAAACCTTCAATTTGTATTAATAATTACTATAATCTAATAACACGTAAACGCTGTAAAGAATTATGAAATAAATTTTATTTACATTTTTGGATCTACTTGATATTATAAAGAATCACATAAATACATAAAAAAAAAAAAAAAATTCTTACAATTAGAACCATTTCAATAATACTAATAAGAACATCTCCAGCAGTAGACCGTACTCGTGGTCTCTTGGATGAACCAACACTGGGGTCGATAAACATCTTTTGGACACTTTGCTATTTTTAGAAATTTGGCTCCTATGGGGGCAAGGATGTGGACCAACTCTTAAGAAGGAAAGTTCTCTAATCCTAAGTATTTGAGGACCATATGGATGAAAAATGGAAAGAGCAGACCATGCCTCTTACACTTGCTCCTACGCACCTCCATAATGGTTTCAATGAAAAGGGAAGGAAAACAAATGGAACTATCGGTGACAAGGGCGTAAAGAAAGAAACACCTATCTGTAGGACTTGTATGGACATGAGAGATAGGGAAGATGTTGTGACAAGCTATCCTAAAGAAGATATAATTAAGCTTAGTTAACTCACTTAGGTTAATACTTGGGTCAAAACTCCGAGTGACTGATCTTCCACAAAGAACATCCATAACTTCATCAATACGAGGAGACTCAAAATATGGATAAGTAGGTCTACAAATTATAGGTACATCAAGAGCATTGGATACGTCATCTCTAGTTATTGTAAAGCATACACCACGTATCCACGATGTCAATCTGTGACCATAGCAAATATCCTCATGCACCAAGAGCTTTGAATAGAATTCTCTAATCAAGTCAGCTGGAGGGGGTTGTATATTTGTACACAAAGATAGCCAATGCCTAGACTATAGATTCCCACGGACAGAAGGATGCAATTCATCTAGATTGATTTGCCTTTCTCCCCAAATAGACCTATGCTTATTCAAGGTTTCAAAGGTTTGCTCATTTACGTGCGTGTGGAACCTTAATTGATCAAACACCACTTCAAATTCAGATGCAACTTTGGATTTTCCCCTCTTAGCCCTCCTTAGAGCCATAACTAACTGATGGTCAGTGGTGGAAACACAATCAGCTCATAAAAAAAGAGAACTAAAAACCGCATTACGAAGAGATAAACACAACACCTACATTTTAATCCTCCTACTGCATAAGATGCATAGACACAGATTATGCATGAAGTACTACTTTGGTAGATCTTAAATATATTCTGCAGTCACCTTGATTAGGAAAAAATACCAATCAAAGTCTTAAACAATTATTAACAATAGCTTAAAGGGGGAAAACTGCTTCCAAAAATACTCAAGAAAGTGGCGATGAATGTTTTAGCATTAAATACTCATTTCCCAACTTCGTTTAAATTTGTTTATACTTTCTTACCCACCAACACACAAACAGCCACAGGGACAAATATATACACAAAAACATGTACTCATTTCCCAACTATACCTTCATATATTATATTTTTTATTTTCATCTTGGTTTTCCTAATCCATTAATAGTACATAATATTCTAAACCAAACCCAACTATTAAAGCCATGAAAGGCATAGAACCTATCAACAACTACGTTTGCAATGAATTGTATAGAAAAAAACTCCCATGTTCTTGAAAATCCCTAATTTCGCTTGCAAACCCACATTCTAATCCTCCAACTTCTGTATTTCATTAGAGACCCTGACATTTTTCAATGAGATGTATAAATTTTGTCGACAAAATGCATACGTAAGGGCTCATTAACCAATTCGGACATTTGCAGCCATAATCATGAAATCCCCAAATTTCCAAGCATGCATTATCAACCCTAGATTTTTAGTTTTCAACAAAATCTAATGTTCTTTTTGCAACTACAGAGTATTAAACAGGCAAACAACATTCATACTACCTAACCCATTAAGCATTTTCGAGCCAAACACCCAATTTCATCACAATTTACATAGATAGTGAAGTTTGAAATTGAGAACAAAACTTGGAAAATAACGCACCACCACATGTAATTTTAAAGACAATAACGGTTAAAAGAGTCTTACTACATAAAATTTTCGAAGAATTTGCACGGGAAATTTTCAGTTCTAGCCGGATGTGTCGAGAGCAATCGAAAATGTCAACAACAAATTGCTACAGATTCTACAGAATTGGTGAACCTATCATCGTGGGTTAGGGCATAACTCGATTTATAGGTAATCGAGTTATATGTAACTCGATGATTTAGAAATTGAATTACTAAGCACCTCGATAACCACAAAATCGAGTTATGCCCTTTGGTTCTAGGTCTAGTTTAGGACTTTGGACTAATCCAAGTGCAATCTAGGAGGATTCCAAGTGTTCAAAAGGGTATTTTGAATAACACGATTTCCTAATAATTGGCTTAAGTGCAATGTAACTCAATTACATTAAAATCGAGTTATGCCCTTTGGTTCCAGCTCCAGTCCAGGACTTTGGATCGATCCAGATGCAATCCAGGAGGAATCCAAGTGTCCAGGATGGTCTTTTGAATAACTTGATTTCCTTATAAACGGCTTACGTGCAATGTAACTCGATGACATCAAAATCGAGTTACGCCTTTTGGTTCCAGCTCCAGTCCAGGACTTTTGACTGATCCAGATGCAATCTAAAAGGAATCTAAGTGTCCAGAAGGGTCTTTTGAATAACTTGATTTCCTCATAATCGGGTTACGTGTAACATAACTTGATTACATAAAAATCGAGTTACACCCTTTGGTTCTAGGTCCAGTCCAGGACTTTGGACTGATCCAGACACAATCTAAGAGGAATCCAAGTGTCTAGAAGGGTCTTTTGAATAACTTAATTTCCTCATAATCGGGTTACGTGTAACGTAACTCAATATCTTATATATCGAGTTATTTGAAGCATGCATATAGCCTCAACCTGAGAACTCATGTAGAATTGTTCACAACCATGACAATTTTACCTGTTTATTCATCATAAAATTTTATCAGTTCATAACCACTTCCATAAACAAATCATCCATACAATTCCAACAACATCCATAAACAAATCATCCCTTCATTTCCAGCCACATGAATAAAAAAATCATCCATACAATTTACAAAGGAAATAAAGAGCCATTACTTTTAAAACCATTGAACCAAGTTGTTCACAATGTAAGTACAACCATTTATATATAAATGATTTCTTCTCATAGTTTACAAAAAGAGATTTGAGTTCAAGTAGCGCCACAAAAACTATCTCTTTGCCACGAATCCCATATTTGCACAAGTGCAAAGAAAAATACATCAACACCGCATCTACTAGAAGAAGCAACTACTTGAACAACTAATCACAAGATTGCCCAAAGTTAAGCTAAATTTGATACATTGATATTGCTATCATGGTTCCAATCTAAAAATTACTCTAGGAATCTTAATTATAACTTATATAATTTAATATCTACAAATGTAGGGGAACACTAAATTCACCAATTAACAATCAACTCCTTTGTCCATTATTAACCAGTACATATATCATTGTAGTTTAGACCTCTAGCATCATGCATACCTAAACATGTGAATTCATAATGCTTGCACAATGCTAGTAACAAGACTAATTGACAACAGATGATGAGAATAACTTATGATATATCCCCCCTTGTTACTATGACTTGTAATTGTTACTTGCTATGTAGCACCACGACTTGTTGATTCCACATTTCGAGTCGGACATCTATGACAGTTATGACCTTCTTCGTGACACAACCCATACTTTGACTTCGGTTCGTTCTCAATCCACAAAGAGGTTGGCAACTCCCTATCCTCATCATTCATCTTATTGTGGATTCTTATGGACTTAGGCTGACCTTTCTCTCAGATCAACTACAGGTTAGGCATCACTGTTCTCCCAGATCTGGCCATTCTAACTTATCTTTCAATGGTTGGAATATCGACTCATAGTTGTGGTACCATCCAGACATGTGGTAGAAACGATCCATAAATTCTATCACATCGTGGTTATACTTAGCACAAACTGCTATTAAGTGTGAATAGGAGATCTTGTATGCTTCCCATTTCCAACATGTGCACGTCATCTCTATGAGATTAACCCTATGCGTGTGAGCTCCCCCGCCAGTAGTTGAAAGATTAGACTATGTCTCCACTGTATATAAGCGTTGTTGCGTGCTCATCCTTCTAATGATATGGAGCTTTGCCTTCTCTTGATTTGCCTTGAACTTGTCATAGGCATGTTTACACCACTTTTGCCCTTCTTCCATCTGCTCTAGGGTTTTGTTACAACGATCATCAAAGTACGAGTTCACCTTGTAAAATGTGAACTTCACCATTGCGGTTGTAGGTAAGCTACATGCTCCCTTAGGTTCCCCATTGAAGCACTCTGATAGGTTCGTTGTCATTACCCCATATTGGTGCCCATGGTCATGTGCAAGTGTCCACTTTTCCTTTCCTACAGCCTTAAGATAGTCGTATGCTGCCAGATTGACATTCTTGATTAATTCCATTGCGTTTTCAAACTTCCTAACTTTATTCGCAGTTGATACCTTCCATACCAAGTTCTTTAACGCCAAACTATTGAAGTTAGTATTAAAATTGCTTACTAAATGGCGAAGGCAATACCAGTGATGGGTTAAGGGCGCTTGCAAATAGCCCTTAGTGGTGTCATCGAAGCATGATTATATCCCACGATGCCTGTTGGAGATTATGGCTGATTCGTAACATAGGTTAGTAGACATGCCAAGAACCATCCCCATGTCTCTGTGCCCTCACTTTCAACAACAACAAACGTGAGTGGATAAACTTCATTGTTACCATCTGTTGCCATTGCTATCAACAGCTTTCCTTTGTACTTGCCATAGAGGTGCGTTGCATTTATGCTTATCATTGGCCTGCAATGCCTGAACCCTTTAATACACAAACTGAAAGCCCAAAATGCGAAGTTGAATATACAAGCCTTCGGGACACTGGGATCACACTTTAACAAAGTTACAGTGTCCGAATCTACATTGTTCAATGCCACTAGAAACCGTGGCAATTCCGTGTAAGACTTATCAAAATTCCTGTAAATACATGCAACTACCTTCTGTTTAGCTTCCCAAACCTTGTACATAGTTACTTTATGCTCGTGCTTTGCATGTAGCATACTATGTAGGTCTTTTATGGATCTTCCAATGTCCTCCTGTATATACTGCTCAAGTGCAATGGAAATGCACCTTGAATCCATCATCCATCCATTGGTCGCTACCTGGAGCGATGTGCAACTGTGGGGACCTTTACATTTACTAATCAGCCACATCCCGTGGTTCTTGCTGTAAATAGCTCGAATTGACCATGGACATGCATCATGTATGCACCACACTACTAGCCTATTGGTGTCAGATTTGATGACCTTGTATTGCTTATTATTCTTTATAGAGTAGAAGGTCAACACATACTGAGTGGAGACTTTATTCTTGAACAGCATCCCCTTTATAGGCTAGTCACCTTTATGCCAATTTGTAAGCTGTCTTGTACCTAATGAAGGTGATGGGTCATTAATATTGTCCCATGTGTTTGATGTGAACCATTTTAGGATAGGAACTATTTTAAGGCAAGCCTCCTCATTTTGTTCGACCTGTAGGTCATCTATGACCTTCGAATTGTCCACTGGTCCATCATTATCAATGAACTCTTCGTACACATCTCGGCTAGCATTAATATCAAGTCCTTCGTCGATATAGGCTTGGACATGTTCTTATGCGTGACTAGACCCTCCCATGTCATGTGTCTGGGTGGTGCTCAACACTTTGGCTTCTTCAGTGTTGTCCAAATCATCAACCGCACTGCATGGTTGAGTGTTGTAGGGAAAAGGCATGGCATCGGCAATAGAAGGATACATATCAAGCAAAGATGAGGATGGCTCTTCCACCCTACTGGCATGCTGTGAACTTGCACTAGTTTGGAACCCAACAGCCTCAAAAATTACATACAAGTTGGACACTATGAACTAGGGGGGGTCCACTTAATCACTGTCCATATCATGTCCATGTTAACATCACAATCTAACGGATTGGAGTTGTAGAAAACCTGAGTATTCACAAGTAGTTGAGGGGCACGGTACACGATGGATATCTTATGTGACTCCCTATCCAACCCGAAAGTTGCCATTATCTTTTGGTACATTTTTCTCAAGTGTGTTTCGCATGTCAACTTAATGAACTTCTGCTTCAGTGACTTGCCTTTATAGGACAGCCCATGCAAGTCATGGTAATACTGCTCCCTATTGTAGTGTAGAAGTAATGATGACCCATGGTAGACCTGGATAAGGATAATTAATTGTGGTTATCATGTAGAAGATAGGGGGTTATGTTAACACAACTGTAATTAATCTTTATGCATGTGAATGTGCAATGAAACTTTTACAGACACACTATAATGATATCCTAAGTATTCTTAAAAAAACTTGATTTGTTTGTACACAAACATGCACTCAAACCAGACAATTTAAACCCATGATTGTTTGTTACATCATTGTTGATACCTACGTAGGAATGTAGAATTGTGTGTATATATATATGATCATAGGAATTCATAGGTATGTTTGTTTATATATAGATATATCTATACATACATAACTATATGTATATACATATATATATATATATATATATATATATATCTATATATATATATGTATGTATACAGTGTTACAATCACATACATATATGTAAACATACCTATATATACATATAATATATGTGTAGGTATGTTTGTTTATATATAGATATATCTATGCATACACACACACACACAGTGTCAAAATCATACTAAAGTGTAATCACATTCATACTAAAGTGCCACATTATGAATGTGAGACTTGTTTTTGAAGTTGGAAAGAGAATTTGGTTTCTTTATTTCAATTGTTTTCTCTGGCTTACGAATATATTTTGCATATGTTGGAGTTATGAAAGTTAATAAAGGTTATTTGGTTATGATAAAAGGATAGAAAACATTTAGGAATTAATTTGTATAAGTCAATTTGTGATACAATTAAAGGTGGATCATATCATAATGTTTATGGTGGAGCACAAGGCAAAGAGAAGTGTTTTAGTTATTACACCACAAATGGAAGACAGTAATAGATGAAAGAGATAAAAATTTTTGAAAAAAAATGTAAGTGACATGATTGAAAAGCCAAATCCAACAAAGAAGTTCTTGAATTACTTTGTACTCATTAATTGTTCCACTTATTGAGGAAATTGTAAAGCACTTCTATGGTTGAAATTTGTTGAGCCCACTTCATGAAAGGATAAGTGTTAATATGCATAGCCTTGTTGGTTTTGAAAATCCCACATTGATTAGAAAGAAATAGTATAGAGGTATAGGATTTTTATTGAAAATAGTAATCCCATATTGAGAAGAAAAAGAACCAAAGGTTTAGAAGGCTAGTGCAACTTTGATTTGCTTTGGTACGTAAATAGTTTAAAGACAAAACTTTACTAGTGCTTAGTGTCTTGGATTTGAGGGTTTACCTTAAAAGTTTCTTTTCCAGTATCATTGATAGTGGATATATTGTGAACACAAGCATTTGATTAAACAAACTTCTATTTTATGTCTTGTGGCACTTACAATTTTATTGTGTATATATATTATCACTTACAAAAACTAGTAATTTTTGTGCGGGACCTTTCCCTCTCTCTCTTTTTTTATTTTTTATTTTATTTTTTATTTATTATTTATTTTTTTTTTTATGTTAAGATATGAGGGCGTTTAGAGCTCCTTGAGCATTAAACTAATCTCTTTTAGTAGTCTCTCAGTCTCACAAATACCAAGTTATTATAGGGAGAAATTCCTTGGAAGTGGCTCTAATATGCTAGCTAGAACCTCATGGATATCATGAGATCTTAAAAACTATTAAACCAACCTTAACAAGTTAATTTTTACACACCATACATAGTATTTAAACAAAACAATCACATTACATTTATAATGTCATTTCAAATCAATTTTCATTATGATTGGATAAGCATCTATTTGTGGGTTTTGGCATTTCAATCAATCCATTGATTTGATACACAATGTCCACAGAACCCAATAAAATGTCTTCTTGATTAGTAAATTTACTAATTTTTATGAAGATTCAACAAAATCATCAAAATCTCGCACAAAACACAGCCCCATATTAACCAAAATTGGATAAGACACATTTTACATAAACCCAAAGATATCACCACAGCACCACCAATTAATTTGCCAAAACCCCCCATTAGAACCCCAATTCCAACAATATCACAAGCACATTTAAACTCATTAATGAGAAAATAACACAAATATAACCATATTGCAAGAAATACTTTAGATCATCATCATTGCAGCATATAAAAGACAACAAAATTCTCATCTTGATTAGTAAATTTACTACTCTTAAGTAAGTTTCAACAAAATAATCAAAATTTCACATAAAACACAACCTAATATTACCCAAAATCAGAAAATATATCAACGGAGAGCAACGTACTTGTAATCAACGACGGTAGGTACAGTGAGGGTTCGACGGAAGCACCAAGATTCTAGCAACGACAACTGATCGAAGAGGGTGAGGGAGACTGGATAGGGAGAGTGAGACTAATGGCGAGTGGGGGAGAGTGGGGAAGAGTGATCGCAGAGCGGAGAGCGAGGCAGAGTGTAAAGGGGGAGTGATGGCAGAGAGCAGGGGAGAGTGTACAGGGAGAGTGAATAGGGGTTGTGAGACGTTGGGGATTCAAATTGTTAAGGTAGACTATCAAGTTCAAATCACCCAGTACTCTCAAATGCTTAACTCCCATTTCTAGAGCTGTGGCCAGCCCAGTTAAGTAGGCTTCATATTTTGTCGTATTGTTTGAACAGGGGAAATCCAAGTTGAACTATAGTGCTATTGTTTTATCTTCTTCATGATACAAAACTACTCCAACCCCTTCAGACTAGATGGTAAAAGACCCATCAAATTTCATTACCTACTGTTTTCTAAGCTCCTCCACCATGGCTACTTCCCCTAGAACTTCGTCGTCCAGCGGAAATTCTTCCTCCCCTAGAAATTATGCCAATAAGTCTGCTATAGCCTGGCTTTTCACTGCTCTAGGCGCCCCCATTCTCAAGTCATACTGCGATAATTGTAACAGCCACTGGGATATCCTGCCAGAGAGGATTGGCTGCTATAGCAAAGCTTTGATGGCATGAGATTTGGTCATCAGCCATACTTCGTAGGTCAAAAATAATGGCGTAATCTCTGTGAGGCATACACAATAGCCAAACATGCCCTTTCTGCCCTTGGGTAACGAGTTTCTACATCTTTTAGGGTGCGGCTGATGTAGTATACTGGTTGCTTGACACCGCCTCCATCTTCTTGGGCAATTAAGGCACCAATGGCATATGAATTGGTGGCCATATAAAGTAGCAATGGTTTCTTGTGGATTGGGGCTTGTACTATGGGGAGGTTCTTCATGATCTGCTGCAGCCTCTTGAAGGCCGTCTACTGCGCTTCTCCCCATTCAAAACTTTGTCCTTTCCTAAGCAACTTAGTGAAAGTTGCAGTGATTGATGCCAACCCAGGGATGAATCTTCAGATATATGAGACTTTTCCTAAAAAGCTCTTCAATTCCTTCACCGTGGCTGGAGGCCTCATAGTTGCAATGGCCATGGCTTTAGTTGGGTCTACGTCTATTCCCCTGCTGTGTACCAAGCAACCCAAGAATTTTCCAGAGGATACACCAAACGTGCATTTGAGGGGATCCATTCTTAATTTAAGACTCTGCATCTTTCGAATACTCCCCTCAGCACGTGGAAATGTTCTTTTGTCCTCTTTGACTTAACTACTATGTCGTCCACATAGTCTTCTAACTCCTGATGCATCATATCGTGAAATATGGCCGTCATTGTCTGTTGATAAGTTGCATCTGCATTTTTCAACCCGAAGGGCATTACGGTGTAGTAGAAGTTCCCCATGGGCGTTCTGAAAGCAGCTTTCTCCGCATCTTTTGGTGCCATTCTGATCTGGTTGTATCCACTGAAACCATCCATGAATGAGAACATGGCGCTTTCTGTCACAGAATCTATCAATAAATCCATATTTGGCAATAGGAATTCATCTTTCGGGCATGCTTTGTTGAGATCCCTGAAATCTATGCAACACCTTATTTGGCAATTCTTCTTCTTTACTAGTACTATGTTGGATAGCCAGCGGGGATGTTGAATAGGCTTAATGAATCCTACGGCCAGTAACTTCTGCACTTCTTTGACTATCTGCCCTTCTATTTCTGTGTGAAATATCTTGGCAAGCTGAGCTACTGGCTTGGCCTGCGGGTCCACATTTAACGTATGTGCAACTAACCTAGGGTCTAGCCCTGGCATTTCACTGTAGTCCCATGGGAATACATCTTTGAATTCTTCTAACAACCGTACCGGCTCTGTTTTTTCCTTTTTTGTCAAACTTGCACTAATTGAGATGGGCCTTGGCCCTTGCGAAGTAGACCCCAGGTCAACTTCCTTCATTTCTTCTTCTGCCGTAACCTACAACTCCTTTTCTACCGCAACTCTTTCGTTTTCCTCCTTATCACTTTCTTCCTCTGAACTCTCTTGGACTCCACAACACATCGAACTCTCGTGCTGCACTTCATGGGTAGGACCTATCTGTGTTTCAATCACGGGCCCACGCGCCTTCATAACTTGTATACGATTCTGCCATCAGGTCCTTGGATCCTGACACATTGGGGTATGTCATCAGATCTTGCAACGAGTGCTTTTTTCCTTTTCCTCTTTCTTGCCAATAATTCCCTTAGATCGGGTTCTGGGTCATTCTGGACATCTTCCCACCTAGGCACGAAGGTACCTCATGGCTTTGATACTAAACTTTCCCCAGATGGGACCCATTGGTCGTAAAACATAGTTTCTACTAAGCGGGCTTCTACCTACTTAAATGGTGAGGGGTTCATGGCTATGCGTATCATCCTGCCATTCAATCTTCCTTTCACACATTGGTGATAGGTGGATGGAACTAGTTGGTGTTTGTGTAACCATGACCTCCCCAAAAGTACGTGATAGGATACTTCTATCTTCACCACATGAAACTATGTTAAAAAGGCTATGGGGCCTACTTTTAACCACAGCTGAATGTGGCCTGCAATGTTTTCACCCCTTCCGCCAAACCCTTTCACTTCCATTGGGCACCCTTAAATCTTCCTTTCTAAAATTCCTGCTGCTTGTAGAGTACTCAATGGAATGAGGTTCACAGAAGCACCTGTATCTACCAAAGCTCTCTTTATGGGGATTTGATTTATGGATGCTACCAAGTATAAGGGCCTCCTGTGATCTAGGTGTCCCACCTCCATATCTTCTTCGCTAAAAGTGATTTTAGTTAACTCCTGTAAGAGAGCCCTATCATCTGGTATTTTTGCCGATAGACATTCTACTCCTGCACAGGAGGCAATGCTCACCAAAGCCTCCGTAGCTACCTTTCTTTCCTTTACTGAGAGTCCCAGCTGATCGAACAAATTTTTGAACTTGGAACTCTGTTGTAAAGTGGTAATGGCCACTGCAAGCAAAGCCATGTTTTCTTCTTCGTCTTCTCCTGGGTCTGCGCAAATTACCACCGCTGCTACTCCATTCCCTTTGTGGTTTGGGAGTGGATTTCTTTGGACTTTTTGTTGGGACAATTCTAGAGTCCCTTCCTTTATCCTACAATGCACTAGTCTGTAAAGTGCCCAACATTTTGCGGTAGAATGTTGGACATAATTGTGTAAACGACAAAAATGTGGGTCCCTCCATTCCTTCTCTGTGGTCTCCCTAGCAACCTGGTTAGGTTTGAAAATTCCATCTGCTATCCATTTGTCTAGCAGTACATCTAGCTCCTTTGTGGTGCATGGTATTGGCGGGGGAGTATCGTACTCTCTCCTGTCGGTCTTTCTCCTCCGCTCACCGGTGGACACCGCCATGGCTTACGGGGCACTTCTTTTATTCGTGCTTGGTTTTACGGACTAGGCAGTTTTTCTCACCTTTTGCAATAAGTGCACGAATTAGGAGATTTCGAGGTTTTCTAGAACAGCCCTGTACTCCCTAATCATATTCATCATACACATCTCCACTAGCGTCCTTTCTTCGCAATGGTCATAGCAGTCGAGTGCTATGTCCCTAAATCTCTTGATTTACTCTATCAAGTCTTCACCATTCCTTTGTTTAGTCGCTTGCAGAGTTGCAAGTGTCACCATTTCCTCTCTGTAAAAGTATTTGGTACAAAATACATCCACCATATCATCCCATGTTGAGATCGATCCTGGCTTTAAGCCAATGTATCAGGTTTACGCCCAGTCGCATAGTGATTTAGAAAATTCTGAAAGACATAAGCCTTCGTCTGTGGCATAAGGGCCAAGCGCATCAATGAACTTGCTTACGTGCTCAACAACACTTCCTTTCCTGCCATCATATTGTGTGAAAACTCACGGTTCATACCTCTTGGGGTATGGTTTACTGAGCACCCTTAGTGGATATGGGGGCCTACGTGCATAGAATCTCTTCTTTATTCCTCTGGCTCTCTCCTGCTTCCAGAGAACCGTTACTTCAGCCATGGTAATGAAACGTTGATTCGTGTTTTGCGGGACACCTCCTACTAGTGTCTCTTCTACCGTATGCTCTGGATCATGCTGGCTTCCTTTTTCCTTTGTTCTGTTTGTCTTTAGTTGACGGATTTCTTCCATCATTTGCTGTTGTGAGGGCTGTAAGGCCTGTAACACCTCAACGAAGGTGTTGGCGTTGTCTGCGGGGATCCTTGGAGGAGGTTGGGGTCCAGCCCCCATCCCGTTGACACCTTCTGTCTGGTTAGGCTGCTGTTGGTGAGGCGTTGTTGGCCTAGACTCTGCTTGTGTGGGCACAGCACTCATGTTTCGTGTTGTCCTAGACTTTCGAGCCATTTGTTTGTGAGGGCTCTTGTCCCTGAATTATTTCTCAACTCCCCAGTGAAGTCGCCAATTTAATGTAGGGGCTTTTTTTGTATTATGCTTTGGGCTGGGCTGTCTCCTGTAGTGATGGGCCCGGGTATTCTGAGTAGGAGAGTTGAGACCGGCCCAGCTGTAACTCACTTTGGGACGGCTTGTGCACAAACTTTACCTCGTCTGCCAGGAGAGTACTTATGGCAGGCAGAGTTATTTTTCAACAAGTCACGGCAGGCAGATATAATAACAAAAGAAAACAGAATATAATGGTCTTTCCTTGATGGAAAATAACCAAGTAATCTCTATTTTTTTAAGACACTCATAGTAATGACAATGGCTTTACAAAAGAAGCGAAAGATTAAATGACAATATGAATTAATCAAAGGAATAATATCAAGTTAAGTTTGAGTTTGTAATGGCAAACACCAAAGAGGAAGAACGCTTCCTCTCAATGAAACTAATCTCCCAGGAAAACATCCTACCGTGGGGATTAATGATTTTGAAGGAATCGGACCTAAATGATTAGTGCCCAAAGGAATCACTATTGTTTTAATCGTCTTCAAGAGAGTGGGATTTTGAGGGGGAGAGAAGAAAACCGACCTACTGGTGCATGCCCATTGCACTTTTTCTCTTTGTTTTCTGTTTTCTCTCTTATCTTTTCTTCTTTCTTTTCTTTTTCTTTTGTTTTCCGTTTACTTCATGATACCTCTATTTTTTTATCCTCTTTACAGCGCATGACAAGGGTCCTTTTATAGGGCCTACTGTGATTGAATTTTACCACTTTACCCCCTTAACCGCCTTCATTTGGTACTTGTCGACCACTTAGAGGCTCGTTTGTGTACCACTTACCCTTGCTAGACAAAAGCAGGTTTGTGTTGTTTGTTAGTTCGATGTGGCATCCTCTCTTGCCATGGCGTAAATGTTTTTTCTCTCTCTTCATGGCATGCACCCAACAGTTCCCCCCTCAATGTTGCCTCTTTTGGGTGGTCTGTCATCCCAGCAAGACATACCTCCCAAAAGGGCTTGGGCAAGAACCACAAAATAGATCTTTTCCCCTCTCCCCACCACCAAACCTCACCACCTTTACCTCTTACCTCTGACCCATGGCCCTATCACCTCCCATATTGACTGGGTACAGGCTGGTGGTGCCTGGGCCTTGCGCATGCCTTCCTATTATGTATGTTCAAAATCTGCCTGTTGCTCATGCGTTTACCGCGATCTGGAACTTTTTTTGCACAGGCTGCCGTGCTTCTTTGTTCTTTTACGTGTGCCGTTTGCATAATTCACTATTTCGTCTAGGGACTGGGCTTTACTTGGTACTGGGCTTCTTATTTCTTTCAGCTCACTTCTTAATTATCCTAACTTCCTACCATATTACTTGGCATTTCCTGTCGAGCCTCTTTTCAGGCTTGCCATTCCATTCTTTCCCCCAGTGGTTTAATATAGCCACTGGTGTTCTTGCTTATGGGCTCCAGTGTCCCTTTCGTTTTCCATTGGGCGTGTGGCCCATTTACTTCCTTTGGACTTCCTCGGCCCACTCACTAACTCTACATTCTCATGGGCTTTTACTAACTTGATTGGACTTCCCCGGCCCAATTTCCTTATTCTCATCCTTGAGGTTCATGGGCTTGCCATCAACCCCAACTTTCTTTGTTTACATTGTCTTGGGCCTGCCGCGATCCATTCTCACTTTTCTATACCATATACTGTCCATGGGTGCCATTTCTCTCTTTCCGGGCCCTTTGGGCCCATTTGCTTCCTCAAAACCCATTTGTTTATGTTATGGGCCTGTGATCCATTATTCCTGCCACTTGGGCTTAATAGTTTTATTCTATACTTGCCATTTCTATTTGCTGCCTGCGTTGCTGAGTTGGGCCTGTTTTACAAAAATGACCCTCAACATTTAGCCCCTTAAACATGAAGCGTTTTTACGGTTTATAAGTGAATGAAGGACCTTCTTGTCTTTGTCACTCTCCTTCTTTCTTTTCCTTCGCGGGCCTTTTTTTTTTTTTTTTTAAACTATGGACTCCTTCCTGCATATATATTTCTTTTTTTGCCATGAACAGTGGTGACTTTCCCAAAATGGCAGTTGCTTTAAAACATAACCGCTGCCTCATTAATTTCATTCTTCTCTCAATGGCTGACCAGTCGCCTCCCCTCACACCGACATTAATAACTCAGGTATTTAAGAAGAGAGCCCCTTCCCAACACAGGCACAAACTCCTTCTATTCCAAAATATCCTACCTATTTTCCTTCCTTCACCGTTTTCTCCTTTTCGAACAGCCATTCCCCTTTTACTCCGATCAAGTCCTCATATCATGGCACCAGTGAAAACTCAAGCCTCTTCCCACCGTAAAGGGAAATGAGTTGTTTTGGATCCTCCGGTAGAACAAGAAGTAGAAGAAGAGGTCATGCACTCCGATTCGACCATTCCGATGATGAGGAGGCACGGCGTAACCCAAATAGTGAGTGCACCCCTTTGATCGATCTTTGTTATAATATCAATCCCTACTTCCCCAAGGCTCCTAGAGATTATGTGTCGCCGCCGCTGGGCCGCGTGTGGCTCGCTCTCTACCGGCAAAACCCTGATGTTTCTTAGGCTCCAGTGTTTTCCTTCATTTTCGATTTCGTCATTCGTCAAGGCGTCGCCCTTCCTATACCCATCTATTTCGAGTTTGGTTCAAGCACTGCCTCGGGTTGGAAGGAGTGTGTTGACAACAAGTTATCTAACACATGTTTCATGGGTTTACTTCAGAGGGCTGGTGTTCTAAAGGCCGTCTTCCTATCTCAAAGTTTTTCCAATTTTCGAGACCTTTACAACCTTCATCATTTGGTTCGCCAGTGGTGAGCCACCATTCACACATTCCTCTTCTCTTGTGGCGAACTCACAGTTACTCTTGAGGATGTAGCTAATCAGTTACTTTTACCGATTCTTAGTGATGTTGACCCTGCCACCATTGAGCTTTCCTCGAAAGAAAAAGCCATCGAAGTGGAGTTGAAGAAAAGGATGGCTGGAAATGCTAAGTTATCTTACTGGGTTAGTTCTTCTTCCAAGTTTTCTATTGTTGCCCTCCGTGCTGCTTTTATTGCTTTTTGGCTTTGTAAGTTTTTCTTTGGATCCCATCCCCATTGCACCATAAAGCCTTTGTATTTTCATTTGGCCATAAAAATATTTGCCGGAGTGAGTCTGCAGCTGGCCCCCATGTTTTTGGGGCATCTATATGTTCAACTGGATATCCTACGGAGTGACGAGAGCTAGGCTGGCTCCTGCCACATTGTCACTTCCTCCGTACACAGCACCATCCTGCAGCAGTTATTATTCGAGCATTGTGCCCAGTATTTGGCGAAGTGTAGGCCTGTTAGATTACCTAAAAAGAAGTACCAATCTTGTCCGCAGGTAATTACTGACTTCTACAGCAGATTCGAGTCTGATTTTCCTCTGGCTTTTCATTGGTCCGGTTTGAAGCCCATCGATTATTCTGTTGTTAAGCCCTTTGATGAAGGTATTGGTTTTTCCTAGAGAGCTTATAGACATTTGAGTTCTGGTTATACTTGCATTGATTCTGCAATGGGTTCGTTTAGTGATACTGTTGGTACTACCACCCTAGTAGCCGGATTTGATGAGACTGGTATCACCTATCTGGCAGCCACCAATACTGAATGGTTGCCTTATTTAGCAAATGAAGGTGTCAAGTTCGTCCATTATCCTGCCAACCGAGTAAGGAGACAAATTGGGTTGGATCAGGATATTCCTGATGACCTCTCCTTCCTTACAGAGTCTCCTACTTCAGTTAGGCCTTTTTTGCGGCACACTGCTTTTGATTTTTGGAGACAGCATTTTAGTGCAGTTACAGTTCCTAGTTCTCTGAGGGAAGGCCTTTGCACTCTTGCTATGCACGGTTATTGGCAGGCTGTAATGACCTTCTTTGAGCAAGAGTTGGGTGGTAGTCGTGGTTTCTCTCTTATTCCTCCTAAAGGACTTAGCATGGTTGTCTCTCCCAATCCTTAGTTGCTCCTTCCTTCTAGGTCCGTGTTGGCCTATGCCAGGAAACAGAGCTTGTCCGCCATCTTTGAATGGGATGAGGAGAAGAAAGGATGGTATTGGCATACAGGTGATTACCCTCCAGGTTGGGAAAAGAAAGTTAAAGTAGTAAACATTCCTGCACCAGCCAAGAAAGTTCCTGCCAAGCTTAAGTCTGCCAGCAAGCCCAAGTCTGCCACTCCTCAGCCTCCCATAGGCACTACTCCTGCCAGTAGAACACGAGACAGTAAGAGGAAGACAACACCCCCATCCTGCGCTTGCCATTCAGCGAAGTGTACGTCACTAAAAAAAAACTTTTCCTTTGCTTTGTCTTTCAAGTACATTTGCATATACTTTTTTTGGCTTTTCCTAAATCTTGACATGCTTGCTAACTCCTTTCTTTGACTCTTTCTATTTGGTCAAATGTCAATTAGTAATCTTTGATTGGAAAACAAAGAGGTTGTAAAGAAAAGTAAAAAATAAAATAGAGATTATCGTGTGGAGAACATTAAAAATTTTACAGGGTAGTAATATAAACCATTAAATTCACTTAAAAAATTAAATAAAAAATCAACAATTAAATACAATCATAGTACTAAATTTAAATTTAAAACTAATCAAACTCTTAACTATGAAAACCATATTAATCATAACTAAAAAAGTGATGTTCTTTGATAGTAGTAGAAATTACATAAGAAATAAAGTTAGAAAATTTAAAAATCCATTTTTTGACATTTCATTTAACCTTATTTATAATATATATATATATATATATAATTTTCATACACTATTACTTAAAAAAATCTAATGAACAATGCTACCTCTCATTTATCATCTTTATTATGCAAATCATCAGTTAGTAAATATATGATAATGGTAAGAAGCATTACAAATGAGATCACTAAAAAAACATTTAAAATTAATTAGCCACTATCATTATGGATTAGTAGTCTATAATTTTACGCATCTAAAAAAGTGGAATATATTGAGTTTTCTTAAAGGTATGTGTAAAGATTGACTGTGTGTGTGTGTGTGTGTGTGTGTGTGTGTGTGTGTGTGTAAAGGTAAAAAAAAGTATATTTAAGGTTTTTATTAACTTAAAAACTAATGAAAAACCAATGGCTAAGAACTAAAATTATGTTATTAATAAAATATTTAATGAGATCATCCTAAAAAATTATCATGCGCAACGAGCAGGTATGCGACTAGTATATATTAATATCTCATATCTAGCATTAAATACTCTCCTTACTCTCCAAGATTTGGTTAAAATACAAAAAGACCATAATTACATCTCTAAAACTTCATCATAACTCAACCAACTAGTCTATTACTTACCAAATTATTTATGGATTAAGCATATAATTTTCTAATAGAGGAAACTTAGCCAAAAATATCAGCAGTAGCTCCAGCAGAAGTTGCAACAGCTTCTGCAAAAATAGCTTCTGTAGAAACAGCTCCAGTAGAAGCTGCAACAGCTTCTGCAGAAACTACAGCAGCTCCAGCAGAAGCTGCAATAGCTCTAATAGGTTGACACATGTCTTAAAATGACATTACTTGCCCATTAATGCCTAATCCCAGCAGCTTGTTGTCATACCCAAAGAAATAGAAGGATCCCATAGAGATTATTTTACCATTTTTAGCCAAACCATGAATTTAATGCCAAATATTTTCCTTTAAGCAAAAGATGTCATTTAGATGACATCATCCAGCTGTAACAGTAGCTCCAACACTATTAAAGTCTCAAACTTTTTTCTTTTGGCTAAAAAACAAAAAACCACTAATGAAACCACTTACTTTGTCAAAGACTTTTCCTTATTTGCTAAATTTTCTTTCAACTAATTCTAATCTAGTTACATACTTGGCTTTATATGAAAAGGACCAAGCCACACATATTGGGGACCATCCATCCCTCTCTCACCTCGTTATTCTAAAACTTCATTCATTTTGCTGCCACATACACATTTTCATACTTCTCCATCTCTCTTACAAAATCTCTCTTCATAGATAGCAACACAACACACATATTACAAACCATCAATCCCTCTCTCATCCTCAATATTCTGAAACTTCATTCACTTTGTTGCACATATCTCTAAACTTTTCCATACTTCTCCATCTCCCTTACAAAAATATCTCTTCTTAGATAACACCATTACATCACACATATTACAACACATCATTACACACTATCCATCTCTCTCACACTTTAGTATTCTGAAATTTCATCATTTTTCAGGCCAAAAACACATCTCCATCTCATTCTTTATTTCTCATACAAATTCTCTCTTCTTAGAAAGCAACATAACCCATGACATAACACAAAAAACCACTCTAGCAACATCTTTAATCTTATGTATTTACTATATTTAACCTTCATATTATCTATCTCACACTTCCATATATTTTACAAACACATTCCTCACAAAATACCCATACATACTTCTTATATATCTTTAAACTCCATGTCTCACAAAGTATACATATACAAGATCAATGTACAACAAAGTATCTACATATCATTCTTATACATATTACAAATACCATATCTCACAAAATATATATATTTCTTACCATCTCCATATATCTTAAAACATATCAAACACTCTTCCAAAAACTTATTACTAAAAGCCTTTTCTCATGGAAGACATATATTTATAATGCTAAAAGCCCTTCTTATGAAAGGCAAAAACTTATAATACTAAAAGTCATTTTCATGGAAGGCAACATCACTCATATTTGACTAAAAACTAAAAGAACATTACATTAGGAAAGTCATTTAAGTGCATGATGAAAGAGATAAACTTAACCAATCTATGCACACGGCTGAACACATTCTCTCTCTCTCTCTCTCTCTCTCTCTCTCTCTCTCTCTCTCTCTCTCTCTCTCTCTCTCTCTCGTTGCACCTATTTTTCCCCTTCAAACATGAAGTCACCATGGAAGGACTCATAATATCATATTGTACCACTGGACTTATTTTATCGCACTACTGAAATGTCATAAGTCCATTGCTGTTCTACGGCTGGAGCTACAAACTGTCAAGATAAGTCAAAATCTCTCTATATTCAAGATTGCATTATTAAGTACATGTTAATTCATTTTTATTGCACAACTGGATGCAAGTTACTTTAATATTATCTCACTATATAATAAACATGATTTCATTAATACTTCATTAATGAACATACATATTAATAATTCGATCTACCACCGTTGCACATATATTTTTTGGAAATGAACTACCATTGAACATATATTATTTGGACATTGACCATTGCTGGACATACCTTATTATGTTGAATATGAACCATGAACCGCAATTCGATATGGAGTATTGGACTCATCCCATTATTGGACATTTGATACATACTTAATTATTTTCTAATATTGGACATTACTTAATAAACATAATAATAATGTATCAACTCACTATTTAATCAAAGCTATCATGCTATTCAATTAAATATATTATTTATTTATTTCAACCATTATCATAATTCTAAGACTTTGGATTTTATCTATTTTGTAAGCTTAAAAATACACTGAAAACCATTGGTATATACGGCCCAATGTCAAGTTCCAGGTTGAACTCCCCAAAACAAATCTGGGCTTAACAAAGTCACACTTCCAGCGGAAGACACGTGGCTATGTGCAAAAAACCGCCCCTCGACATCAGTTTTGCATGTTAGCCAAAACTTAACATAAATACTTAACATCAATATTATCCAATATTATTCAAATGCTAGCACTTGCACCATTACTTCTTCCACTATCTTGGCTAAGCCATTTGGTGTAGATTCAACCACCTTCTTGTCTTTGTAAATGACATATAATGTCATTTGTGTAACTCTAAAGGTGAGTTTGATTCAGCTTTTTGAAACTGAGTTTTCAAAAAGTGTAGTATGAAAAAGTGATTTTTCAAAATACTGAGTATTTGGTAAAGGCTGTTAAAAAGTGTTTTTTGAAAAAACTGAGTGTTTGGCTAACACTTATAAAAGTGGCAGTTTGAGGGATAAATTACCAAAAAGGACAATGTGTATATAAGGGAGTTTATTTCATACTTAAATCAATATTGTGAAATTCTTTTTTTCTCACCAATATTAGCTAATAATAACATACCACTTAAGATTTATTGTGAAAGTATTGTAAAAATATTGTGATAATTTATACTGATTTTAATTTGAACGTACTATTACAATTATTTTTTTCTCTTTCTAAAAAAATTATTTTTTTCTCACAAATATTAACTAATAATAACCTATCACTTATGATTTATTGTGAAAATATTATGACAGTATTTCTCAATTTTAATTTCTTATTCTTTATTTTATGTTTCCCTTTTTTCCTTTTCTTTTTTAATCCATATTTCCTTCTTCTTCTTTTTTTCCTCTTTTTTTCTCCTCCACACACGTACCCTTACTTTTTTTTTTCTTTATTTCCTTCTTTCCTCTTTTTCCCTACCACTTCCTCCACACACGTGCCCTTACTTTTTCTCTTTATTTCCTTCTTTCATCTTTTTCCCTACCACTTCACACTCCAGAACGTTCCACATAGTCTCTGCCCCTCTCTCATCCCTCAAAGTCTCTGCATCTCTTTTTTTTTTTTTTTTTTTTTTTTGACCATTCGAAAGCTACAAGGAAGAGAGAAGATGATGATGATGAAGATGAAGATGATTGAAACATAACGAAATCTCCCATCTCTCTCCTTAATTCTCAGATCCCTTAAGTCTCTACCACCATTGGGTTTGTATTTGATTTTGATTTTGGGTTTGGGTTGTGGGTTTTCAGTTAATGGTGTAATTTTGAGTTGATTTTCTGTGGATTTTGGATTTGATTTTGAGTTGATTTTGTTTTGGGTTGATTTTGAGTTGGGTTAAGGATGGGTTTCCCAATGGGGTTTGAGTTGATCTTAAGTTGTTTTGTGTTGATTTTGAGTTATTTTTGGTTTGATTTTGTTGATTTTGTGTTTTGATTATCAAATGTTGAAATGGGTTGTGGTGGTAGACCAATGATAGTCGGGTGGTGCTGTGTTTGTATTTGGTTGACACTTTCTTGACCGATGTTGGTCTGTAACAGAGGAGCAAGAATATGTGGGAGAAGAGAAAAGGGAAAAGTTAGAGTTTTAAGTAAAAGTGAGGGCAATTTGGTAACTGAACCAATAACCCAACGGATAGATTCATCAACGTGCACAGGCTTTTTCCAAAATGCACCTTTGAGCTCCTTTATGACATTTTGTGTTCTCTTCACAAATCCAAAACGCAACTTTTTCCAAAAAGCTACGTTTTATACCTAACCAAACAGGCTTTTTGTATTTGCTTTTTTCAAAACGAGCTTTTTGGGTTGGGAAAGCTGAAACAAACAGGCACTAAATAGGACACCTAGTACGTTTGGTGTCTAAAATACAAGACAAGAATCAAATTATTATCAATGGGAATTAAGGATAAAAAAAATAAAGTTGCTAAATTTAATATCAACCTAGTTTTAATACAAAGAGAGATAGTTAAAGAAATTTAACGCAATGAAGAAGTATTTTATCAACAATCCAAGGGACGTGCCAAGTATGATCAACCCCAAAACTCCTACATTGAACAAGCTAAACAACTTTGTCGTATGAATCTATAGACAACTAAACAAATTATATATTGTCAACTTATCACATAAACAATAATTAGTGATTGTATATATGAAAATTTTGATACAATGTTGTTGCAGTAATAATTAGTGATTGTATATATGAAAACTTTGATACAATGTTGTTGCAATAAACAATTTACTGCTTCACATCTTCACAAATTTTATTGCAACAGATTGTAAAAAATTGATAAAAACAATTTGGGCTAAGTTATTACAATGATATATTCATCGTAATTGATAATTGTTTCATATTTGTCGTTGCAATAAGTTGTAATATAATTGATAATATATTCACTTCATGTTTGTCATGGTAATAGATTATAAAATAGTTGATATTAAATTATGCAATGATATATTCACTGCAATAACATATTATTTTGAATTTTTCATTGTAATAAATTGCAAAAATAATTAGTATCAAGCCATTGCAATGATTTCTTCATTTTTTAAGTTATTGCAATAAATTTTCTGCAAAAATAATTTGCAGGCGTTCTTTCTAAATTCAAGGGTGTGATAATAAGCTCACCTATAACTCATCCCAAATGTTTTCATCTGATCAAAAAGAACATATCGATGAATTTGATGAGCTATTGAATCCATAAACAAGATGCAAAAATCTCTTTAGGCCTATATATTGGAGTGCTAACAAGTTGTTTCTCCACTTTCTCAACAAGTTACTTCAGGTGAACTCAAAGGGGTTGTTTTTCCAGAACTTTGACAGTTTGACCCTGAAATTCCCTCTTTTTTCCATGCAATCAATTCATAAAGGGTGAAACCAGCCCATATATTCTGCTGAGTTGAAGTCTCTCAAGGCTGGGTAAACTGTAAGGATTGCATGATTCGATGTCAGACGTTTAAAGCAAATACCGACCTCTTCAAAGATGTAAGCAGATGTCAAATACGTTCCTCTGCAACACCACAGATGTCTCGGTGCTCCGGGAGCACATGCATGAATCAACAGTTCAATATCAATACACGAATGCAAACAGTCATACTAATTAGGAACATATATAACCAGTGAAACAAACATTATATATAATAAAAATATGGAAAGAATGATGCAAGATTAGATATGTATAACAAAAATATCTCTCACATCATAAATGGGTTCAATACTGAAGAGAATGAAATTTATGAAAAGAATGATGTGTGTCATTGCAATTTTATAAGAACCCATTATTCTAAATGTTAGTTATGTTTCATAATGTAAATCAAAAAGAATCTAATCCTTACAATTACACATTCCTATCAACAACAAATTTATATTATTTGAGGACCAAGACAACCAAACCTAATGCAATAAGTAACAACACAGAAATTATCAGAAATCTAACAGCCACTATGTTAGATTTCCATAACGTGATGCATATTTGAAGTTAGTATTTGATGGGTAATTTGGAAAAAAAAAAAAAAAAAATCCCATTTTGGTAAGTGAATTATGGTACTGTTGGTGTAGTGTGCGTGTGCGTGTGCGTGTGCTTGTGCATGTGTTGTAATAAGAATAAGAATTAGCGCATAGACATCAAAGATCAATTTTTCTTCTCTTTGCCCCCCATCTGAAAAGTGGGGGTCTCTTTAATTCTGTCTAATTGCGACGTGACCTTTTTCTGAACAAGATCAAGTGAGTTGAAGAGCCTCTGAGCAGGTGTTAGGGTTATGGATGATGAATTTGATTTCATCATAATGGAGTGAATGATGTCAATAAGATTCTAAAGCACTACATCATCATCAGTCGTGTACGGCACCCAAAGATCAGCAGAAGTGATTGGAGAGATGGACAAATTAGGTTCATGATTTTAGGAGCATTGAGAGGAGTAAATGGAGTCCCAATTTGATTTTGTTGTTCTCAAGATGAGAAATACGAAACAGGAAGAATGCTCGTCGAACTCCCAATTTGTTGTTGTTGTTCTTTTTCTTCTTGAGATGGAGAAGGACAAGTGTAAATGAAAAAGGAAAGAGGAGCCCCAGTGAAATTAGAAGCCATGGATAAATGTCAATTCAAATTTCAAACCCAGAGAGAGAGAGAGAAAAAAAATAGAGGAAGTAGTGAATGAGTGAGTGTAGAAAGAAAGGGTTTATGCGGTGGAGTGAGAGTGACTTAAATAGGGGCAAAAGGCGGTTTACGGTTAGCGTTTGCATTAATCATAAGCTGAACCCAGCATTTGAGTTAAGCTAACGTGTTATTCTTAAACGATACTCTTTTTTTGTTTTTTGTTTTTTTTTTTTTTTTTTTAAACCCTTGTTCCATTGCTTTCAATTTTTTTTTTCCAAAAAAGTTTATATATATATATATATATATTAACTGTTATTTTCTAGTTTCTAAAATAAATAAATAAATAAGAATTCTACACCACTTTTCAATTAATTAAAATTTAAAAATAAGTAAAAGTTTTTTGTGCATTAAATGGTGAATTTTTATGAGGTTTAGAAATAGGCAAATGGTTCTAAAGTTTGATGGTTTTTGTGTTTTTTGAAATTGTTGTAATATGGAATAGAAAATTAATATATAATTTTATTATTATTTGAAAATTTGTAAGACCTACAAATTGATGTGGCATTATATTATGAACTAAAACTCAAATATTTTCCATTTTATATTTTCAAAATATAAATTAAACAGAGAAACCAAAAATTTTCAAATTTCATAATGGATTGAACACTAAAACAGCAAAACTAGGGGCATCTCATCATTGGCCTGAAGAGCAATGAACAGTAACCTTTCTTTTTTTTATAAAACGGGATCTCTAGGATGCCAATTGTCATTCCATAGAAAATTTTTGTCACTTTGCCCTACTTTATTTCTAATCACATGTCCAGTGTCTTGCCCTAGTTTTTCTATTGTACAATTCCACAAAAATAGGAATTAATATTTTTCTTTGACAAGTAAATAGGCATTAATAATAAACCTTTAATACACCATTTTGATTGCTCTCTTTGGTAATATGAATAGGTTGGCCCAAGATTTTTTTTTTTTTTTTTTTTTTTGAGATGATTACATCATGTTGCTAATTCTGCAGTTCAAACTCTTTCCCCTTAGACTCCTAAACACTTTTTTTTTTTAATGCCAAAAAAAGGGGGGGGGGGGGGTGACTATTTTGACTCATCCCCATGAGCGTGACCATAAGGGCACCCCCACCTACTAGAGAATGTTGGATTGAGCATAGGCAGCACTAGATGTATTTCAAGGGGTTCATTTGAACCCCCCCCCCCCCTACTTTTTGTTAAAAAAATATTATATATACACATAATATTTTTTTTACTTGCTTAATTTATCATTAAAAATATTTTTGCACACCGTGGCTTAAATCTTGTGCACCCTGATCACATATTAACTTTACTATTTTTTTTTTCTCCAAATCACTAACTTTATAACAAAAAATTATCATAACATGATAACAATATATATACTTGTATCAAACTCTGTGTACTTCCTGATTATTAAAGTATATTATGTTATATTATGTTTACACCATATATCCTGATTAATAAATTATATCACACAAATTAACCCAAAAAAAAAAAAAGCACATATCATACACATACGCATAGTTCTCAGAACCGGACCGGACTGGGAGGTCGGACCGTGAAAACCGTGAACCGTGATGAAAACCGGTTTTTTAAACATAAAGAACCGGGCATATGTGGCAATTCCGTGAACCCCTAAAACCGGGGTTGGACCGTATGAACCGGTCAAGAACCGTGCGGTCCAACCCTTTAACAGTTTTTTTTTTTTAAACAACTTAACACAATTTTATTCTACTTAATTAAATTATCCATCTCTTACAAGGAATAAAAAAAATTATAATTAAAATCCTTCAAAGATATTCAACTTTACTTCAAAAATTAATCATAAATTTTAATGTTTTCATGGTTATTATTTTATTTTATTAACTTTCTTATTTAATTATTAAATATATGCTTGAAAATCATTAAATTTCCCTCACATATATAGACATATTAGTCAATTTTGCTAGTTTTATAAATTTAATACATATATTTAGGCTTTAATTAATTATTAAATTAATTATGACGTCATCACGGTTCGACCCCGGTTCGACCTCGGTTCAACCTCAAAAACCTTGAACCTCTCCCTTTTACGGTTCAATGAACGGTCCGGGTCTGAAAACCTTGCACATACGCATAATTAACTGTTGATGCCTATTTTTGGCAAAAGGGCCCAATGGCAGAAGAAACCCAACAATATGAAAGAGAGGGATAAAGAAAACAGCAAAGTAAAGACCATTGGACTAGAATGGCAAGAATAATGGTCCACATGCCTACAAAATAATAAAAATGCCCTAAAGAAAGCAAATGGGTCCAAGGGAGCCCCAAAGAATAAAGTAGTAAGCTCATGAGAATCATAAGAAATAGAAAGAAAGTAAAAACGAGTCGAAGGAGCTCAAAGAAAGGAATTAGTAAATGGGATCGGTTCAAAGGCCAATGAAACCAAAGGTATAGGATATGGTAATTGGGCTAGAGAAACCCAAAAGATTTAGTAAAAGTGATGTACATTGATAATAGCTTAATTTTGCATATTTATATCATTATTAGAAAGCATTATCATACTTATTTTGAGGTAATTCATGCATTTTATATTTGCTTTTGAAATAATGCAGAATAATTAATTTTGTGGTTATTTGAATTTTATTGCATGAATTTGTCTTTTGTAGGAGAATGGAATTAAATAAGTAGATTTATGCAAAGAAGAAAGTTAATGGACCTTACTTTTACAAAGGCCATGATGAAGTTAAAAAAGGCCAACCAAATCAAATTTAAGTCCAATTGGAGAAGGAATCAAAGGAAATTTGCACCAAATCTAAGTCCAATTCAGATTAGGATTTCAGCCTGCACATTAATTAGTATTTTTGGTATAACTTTCGGCTCAGATGTCCAATCGAGATGATTCAAGTTAGGATGAAAATTTAACTGAAAGGGCTACAACTTTGTAGTTTACCAAAAGTCCAAATTCTGACATTAAATGGGCCAAAATTGTCAGTTAAGTGAAGCCTAAAAATCTAGAATTTTCTCCAAACGGGAAGTCAACTTGTAATAGGATTCTTTGACCTATTTAAAGGCTCTTTAGGGAAAAATTCAGAAGAGGCTAGTGCTAGGGGTTGCACATAGAGAGCGTGGCTACCTCTTTGGTTTTCTTTCATGACAGTTAGTTTTATTTTATTTGTCTAGTTTAATGTTTAGTATTTTATTCTTATGTTTTCTTTCAATTATTATGAGTAGCTAAATTTATAATTAAGGTTGAGGATGAAACCTTATTGAGGATTATCAGTATTACTTATGTGATTTGATTTTTCCCACAATAGTTGTTCTTTAATGATTTAAATTGTTCTTACTTCATATCGATTGACTAAAATGAGATTCCAGATTTGAGTTCAATCATGCTTTTTTCATAATTTAGGATTTGTCTTAATTAATTGAATGCTTAGTTTATTATATCTTGATTTTAAAATTGGATTTCTCTAGTGATTTGTTTAGCTACAGATACAATTAATGATTTGATTTTATACTTAAGAAGTGAAGAAGAACATGCTTTAGAAATTTAAATAGAAGTTTTAATGATAATATTTTCAATTCTAAAAAAAAAAATGATAATATTTTTCATAATAGCAAGATTTATTTCTAGATTATTATGTGGTAGTTGGGAAAAATTAATGATCATAAATATATGCTGATATGAATTAACAAGACAGATTCTAAAACTTTAATTCCTTTCTCTAGATTTTTTAAATCTCTTTATTGCTTTATATTATATCTTTGCTTAGTTTAATTATATGGTAAGTATATTTAATTGCAAATAACCAATTTTTATTAAACTAGATTATGATTAATTTGATTAAGATTTGATTAATTTTCCTGCGTTCATTCAAGTTCCTATGGGTTCGACCTTATTCTTGTCAAACTATACTTCGGTATGGTTCATATACTTGCGAGCACTTTAAAATTTCACAACAAAAAGCCCACGGGAATGTAAGAAGTAGGAAAAATGAAATGGGCCAAAGATGCCCCAAAGAATGAAACAGGCCTATGATGCCCAAGGAATAAAATGGGTTGGGAAAGCCCAAGATGTTATATGAACTGATCCAATAGGAATACTGGGCAGTGTAAACTAAAAGAAAGAATAACAAATGTGAAAGTTCAAAAATGTGTTGAAAATACAAGAGCTATTTAGACCCCCAAATTAAAGTTATAACTCGATTGATTTTACACTAACTTAATACCAAGTGCGGAATAATGTAAAAACAAGCGGATAAACAAACAAGCTACTCTAATCCATAATTAAAGCAACACAACAGTAAAATGGAATATAAAAGATTAAGGAAGAAAGATGCAAACACAAGATAACATGCCAATGTGTTATCGAAATGGAAACCGAAGAACTCGGCGAAAATCCTCTCTACCGCCCTCTAAGCGGAAATCAATCCACTAGACAATCAGTTAGGATACATGAGTTAGCAAGAAACCCTCCAAGCCTAATCTACCCGATGTACCTAAACCCTCCAAGCTCCTACTCCAACAAGACTTCTCGGAACTATGTCTTGTTTAGTTCTTCGGATCTCGCAACAAGCTCCATGTTGCATTTGCCATCCTTAATTTCTTCCAATGCTTCCTAGTAGCTCCAAAATACTCTCTACACTCTGAAAAGGTGTGGGTTGTGCTTGAGTACAAATCTCCTCTCAAAGTACAACAATGTGAGAGGGATGGAGAAGAGGCTACAATGATTTCTCACTAAGGATGAGTAGCTCTCTTTCAAAAAGATGGGTGTGTGTGTTGTAAAAAACCTATCTATGGTTTTTTCTCTCTGAATTGGCCTCTTTTACATTTGTGGGTAATGAGGATATATATAGTATGGGTGAAGAGTAAGAAAATCACTTTTAAAAATCCTCTGAGCAGAGAGTCTCGCGAGTATATCACAAGAAGGCCTTACCTGCGAAATTGACATCCTGACACAACTCTTTAACTTCCAGTCATGTGCTTCTCACATGCCTTTTCGTGGAAACTCTTCTCGTGAGCTAGTCGCAAAATGCACTAGTCTTCAATTAAGCTTGAGTCTTCACTAACTTGATACTAAACCCAATACAATAAAATCCCACAAAATACAAGAAACAAAATTAAAGCAATTACAACACTTTTTGTCATGAAATAAAGCCAACATAAAACAAAGTTGTAAATCACAACTTTATAATCTCCTCATTTGGCTATTCCGTGACAAAACACCCTATAGCAGACTCTAAACTTAAACGTGAGTTTAAAAACAATGGCAAAATTCACTCACACCTAAATCTAGAAACTGTGATGTACTTGAAACAAGATACATGTAACCTAAAACACTTGCACAAAACACATTAGATCCTCAAAGTAAATCAAGTGATAAAAGGACAAGTATAACGTAAAATGTTATCAAGTAAACATATTATAAAACATATTAGCAACTTGATCATGCACCAAAACAATTATAAGGAAATGACCACAATAATCATATAGCAAAACAAATGATCATCCAAACATGCAACCAATAAAGCATAATAGCATAAGGATAAATGCATATCCAACACTTAAGCACAATGCGATGAGAGCGATAAAGCATATCAAAGCACCATAAAGCAACGAGAAAACAAGCATAAAGTAAATCAAGATTTTCTATAAAAGAAAATGTCTTCTCCCCCTTGGTATATGCATCTCCCCTATGGCTTTCTCTCCCTAAGATTGTGCACGAGTCATATAGAAATGACGAAACACACCAATACACTCTCCCCTTTTTTTGTCACGAATAGACAAATGAAGCAAGAGGAATGAGGGAAAGAAAAGAAGATAAGAATAAGGGTAAAAGATGATGTATGAGGGGTGCAAGATGAATGAGAAAATAAAGCTCAAATGCAAAATAAAACATCTTTTAAAAAAATGCTACAAAGGATAAAAAACATGACATGCTAAGGATGATAGAAAATGTTATATGTGCTAAAAGGTCTAAAAAGACTTGAATAACATAAGTGAATACAAAAACATGTCAAGTGCTCAAGTGTGTGCAGCAAAGGTGCATCTAGTGTGCATCTAGTATACACGTGAGATGCATGACCAATGCATGAATAAGCACTCACGGGGCAAGGTGTATAAAACACACAACCAATAACTAAAACATGATAAACATGAATAATTATGGTGATCCCTAAATTTTGGTACTCATCGGAGTCCAGAACAACGAGGAAATGTCATTTAGGCATTTTATCAAACACTTAGAGTGCACACACTACACATGTATGATACACAATGCAAGAACATATGAAAATCTTGCCTAAATTCATATTATTTTTTTCACAAGGGGCCATCATCCAAAGCAAATCATCATTTAAAACAAAGCCCAATCAAAAAGATTAACAAAAATTAAGTTTTCGAACTCCCATTTGAGAAAATCCCAACTCTGAACATAAAACCCCCAAAACATAATCTAAGGATCAAAATCAATGAAAAATAGTTAAAGATTACCTTAGAGATATTTACGGAATGTAAAACACTTGAAATTAGTTGGGTTTTGATATTGAAGCATTAAAACAGGAGTTTGGGAGAAGATGGGAGAAGTTTAAAACAAAAGACCCATGAAATGCCCTTTAAAAAGCTGATCTGGGAATTTTTGCTAGAAGGTTACTCGTGAAGTTACTCATGAAATTTTTTGCGGGTAAGTCTTACTTGCGAGACAATCGTGAAATAGTCGCGAAAGTCTCTGTCCAAAGTTGAAAAAACTTTAAAATTGGACCATTTAACTCCCAGTTGAGCCTATACATGAAATAAGTCACGAAAACACCTAGAAAACATGTTTTTCACACAAAAACGCTTTAAAAACTTTGAAAAACATAGGTGATACAAATCACTTGCAAAAGCAAACAAAAAGAACAAAAATATTTTTGGTTTAATCCACATATGGTTAAGCACACACACATCACATTTGAGCATGTCCAAACACACAAATGAAATAGGCATTCATTGAACATTAAACTTGTGTGTTGTGTGTGTGGATCAAGTGTGGAATAGTCCTTAGTCCAAAGTGAAACTTTAATGATCAATTCAATCAAGTCATACACAACTAGTACTAAATCAAGTAGTCTATCTTAATTATAGAAATGAACATATATGACCTCCCACAAATTGATTACAAAACTTAGAAACTTTTCATTTGGCTTTTGCATAAAGCATAACATATGATCCATTTTGGATAATACATTTCTTTTTGAGATCGGTACTTGATATTTTTGATATATCAACATTTAGAATTAGCCTGCTTTTTGAGCACCATACATTTCAAAACAAAAGTCGTTTTCCCTTTTTCCTAATCAAATACTAGTATATGCGACAGCCTTTTGCAGCTCAATATTTTTTTTCATTTGGAGATTTACATTTGGTGAGCACTTATGCAAAAACAAAAAACAAAGTGGGAAGAGATATAGGCACAAGTCTATGCAAATATCAAGACCATCAAGACTATTGACCAATCATTCATGACAAGCTTGAAGATCTATTTATAACATTCACACATAGTTTTTAAGATTTCTTTCACACAGATAAATGTGCGTACAAAACAAGCTAAACTCGTAAATGAACTACGCCATTAGTACGAAGGTACTAGGCTAAACTCACATGTGAAATGTGCTTAAATATATACAATCAAACTTTTTGAAATTTTCACTTTTTATGTTGTTTTGAATTTTTACTCACACAAAACTGAAATATAAAAGTAAGATCAAATGCACAAACAAAAACAATACATATGAAGAAATGCATGATGCACAAATACATGACAATGAAGCATTTAATGCATGAAGGGTCTTACAAATATCGAAAGAATTAGATCAAGTACCAAAAGAGCAAAAGCTCAACCATAGGAATCCTTTCTCATCCAAACGGAATGATTGTTTGGAATAAGTGTCTCATGAGAAGTGAGACAAGGGTTGAAAGAATAAGAATCGAAGATACATATAAACAAGGAGTTAAAAGCATTAAACACGTTATTTAACAACATGCTATTTTCACTTAAATCTAGTTTACCATTTTTAGCACAACTTTCAAGAAGCTCAAGTTTCTCTTTTCTTTTTATTCTTTTAAGAACTTGAAACTTAGAGTAATGAGGTCTAAGATGACCAAGGGCACCACAATGATGACAAATAATATGTTTAGGTCCACTAGGCCTTTCAGTAAGGGATTTAGCAACATGGTTTTGTTCTCTCTTCAACTTATGAAATTAAGGTCTTATATGACCACTCACATCACAATGGTGGCAAGTTGGAACAAACTTAGATTCATCCAAAGCCTTAGATTGTGACCTAAATAGAGGCTTAGGCTTAAGAGCATTTCTCTCCACTTTTTAGTTTCTTTTGTGTGGAGGAATGTACACCGATTTTTCTTTGGAGGTAGAACTCACATTAGGCACAAAACCGAGCACCACAACATGATTGCAACATATAATATCTTCTTTTTTAGCAAAAGGTTCAATAATCAAACACTTGGCATGCATCTTAAGAGATTCATTTTCACATTTTAGCTCATCAATAAGTTTGTTAGACAAAATAAGTTTAGTATCCAAGTCTATATTTAAACATTCAAACTCTTTCATCTTTTTAAGAGAATTTTCAGCAAGTTTCTTATATTTTTCAACTAATTTATTGGATTCATTGAGTTTAGCAATCAAATCATCCTTTTCACAAATGAACTTGCTCAAATTCTTTTGAAACTTCTTAGCTCCTTTCTTCAAGAGTTTGTCGATAACACCCATAGATTTAAGTAACATGTCATCACAATTATGAGGATTAACACTCATAGAGGCATTTTTACAAACACATGGCATGTTACACTCACAAACATCCATAGAAGCATACAAAACACTATCAATGACAAAACACAAGGGGTCAAGGATTACACTTAGGTATTTAAACGACAACAAGTGTACTCGCTCTGATACCAATTGAAAGCTTAAAAATGTGTTAAAAACACAAGAGCTGTTTAGACCCTCAAATTAAAGTTATGACTCAATTAATTTTACACTAACTTAATACTAAGTGCGGAATAGTGTAAAAGCGAGCGGATAAACAAACAAGCTACTTTAATCCATAGTTAAAGCAACATAACAGTAAAATGGAATGTAAAAGAGTAGAGAAGAAAGATGCAAACACAAGATAACACGCCGATGTGTCATCAAAGAGGAAACTGAAGAACTCGATGAAAAACCTCTCTACCGCCCTCCAAGAAGAAATCGATCCACTAGACAATCAGTTGGGATACATGAGTTAGCAAGAGACCCTCCAAGCCTGATTTACCCGATGTACCTAAGCCCTCCAAGCTCCTACTCTAATAAGGTTTCTTAGAATCGTGTCTTGTCTAGTTCTCTAGATCCTACAACAAGCTCCATGTTGCATTTGTCATCCTTGGTTTCTTCCAATGCTTCCCAACAGCTCCAAAACACTCTCTACACTCTAAAAATGTGTGGGTTGTGTTTGGGTACAAATCTCCTCTCAAAGTATGACAATGGAAGAGGAATAGAGAAAATGCTAAAATGATTTCTCACTAAGAATAAGTAGCTCTCTCTTAAAAATATGGGTGTATGTGTTGTAGAAAACCTATCTAGGATTTTTTTTTCTCTCTGAATAGACCTCATTTACATTTGTGGGTAATAAGGGTATATATAGTATAGGTGAAGGGTAAGAAAGTCACTCTTTAAAATCCTTCAGGCAGAAAGTCTTGCGGGTATCTTGCGGGAAGGCCTTACTCGCGAAATACTCACAAAATTGATAGCCTAGCACGACTTTTCAGTTTCCAGTCATGTGCTTCTCACATGCCTTTTTGCGGGAACCCTTCTCGCGAGCTAGTCACGAAATGCATTGGTCTTCAATTAAGTTTGAGTCTTCACAAACTTGATACTAAACCCAATACAATAAAATTTCACAAAATACAAGGAACAAAATTAAAGCAATTACAACACTTTTTGTCATGGAATAAAGCCAATATAAAACATAGTTGTAAATCATAACTTTACAACATGAAACTGGCATGACAGGCACTTCAACCCGCAAGCCCAGAAGTGGTACAGTAAACAAGGGTGAACAACATCATAGCAAGAACAATGTAGTGGCATGGCAGGAGCACCAGCTAGCCCACAGACTAGAAGTGAAAGGAGAGAGGGGCCGAATTAAAGAAGAGAAAGCCCACACCTAAGCAATGCCCAATCTAAAGAAGAAATGAGATGTGAAGAATGAAGACTCAAGAATTCATCCACGCCACAAAAGTTAAACAAACACCAAAACATGTAGCAGAGGCAGACAAATCTATAGGCAATGGCAAATGGATAAACGCTAGAAAAGTAATGGACTCGTATGGAAATGGAGCATGCACAAGGCACAGACACCACTTACCTATACCCAGCTAATATTGAGAAGGTAGGCCATGGGTCTAAGGTAAGAGAGGGTGTGGTCTGGCGGTGGAAAGAAGGGGAGAGCCTATTTTAGGGTTACTGCTCAAGCTCTTTTAAGGAAAATATCCTACTGGAATGACATACCACCCAAAAAAGGTAAACATGAGCTAGAATCACTAGGTGCATGCTATAAGGGTTGGTAAGAGAGAAACTCAACCTTTATCTGGATAGGAGTGCTAAAGGAAGTAGAAAACAAAAACAAAAACTACTTTTGTTTGGGAATGAGGCATGGCTCGGCCAATGTAGTGCATTAGTGATGGCTGGGCAACCAGCAGACTAGTGGGTAGTCCAAGAAGGACACATAGAACAAGGCAAAAGTAGTTAAGGGGTAAAAATAGTAAATCTTATCATGACAGGCAGTATAAAAAGACCCTAGCCCTGCACAATAAACAACAAGGAGAAACGAGAGAGAACATGAAAAACAGAGAAGCAAAGGAGAGGAAACAAAGAGAACAAAGAAGAAAAACAAAGAAAATAAGATAATTAAGAGTGAGGAAGAAATAAGAGTGATAGGAGTGAAAAACATGCACTAGTAGGTTACCCACTTCTCTCCATCTCAATAGCCCACTCTCTAGCAAGTTAAGAATCTGAGATTAAGCCACTTAAGTCCATTTTCCAAAGTGAGTAATTTTTATGGCAAGATTTTCCTGTGAGATTACTCACATTAGAGATTGGTTCCTTTCTTGGACTTGAATCTTCCAATGAGCCAAGTTTAGCAGACTAGTCCTCTTCCTTCTTTTGTTATGATTGATTAAGAACTAATGTTATTTTCTTGTTATCAATTTACTCCTATCATAATTACATTATCATATTTTCCCTTTGTAGAACTGTTTAAGCATTATTGTTGTCAACAGCAAATACTTTAGTTGAAACATTTTAGTTGTCCTATTCTATTATGTTTCTCCTGTTATAGCGTTTTTTTGTGACAGCATTTCTTGCTGTGGGCACGCGACTCCACCAAGATTCCTACTAGGGGTTCTAACTTGGGCACAAGCTAGCCTAATGTGAGTTTCTAAGCCAGTCCCGACTCTCCTACCCTAGAATCATTGGGCGTAGTATGGCAAGAGCAATTCGGCCCAGGACATAAAAAGGCCTACCACACTAACAAGCACTCAATTTTTACTCTTAGAATCAAAGATAACAAGATAGTCAAATAGAGAAGAAAGATGAGATGAGATTTATGAGAGAGATTCAAGCATTTGAATAGTTAAGTAGACACTTAGTATATTATTGATGTATAGATGTGTGTGGTTGTATTAGTCAATAATTCATACAATGTAAGTGAGATGAGTTTTGCCATTTAGTTTAAACTATTTTTATAAAAACAATGACAAATAGTTAGTGACAATTGCATAAAAATAAAAATGTTATACAAACTCAATAAAATAAAATGGTCATATCTACCAACATTGACAATAGATAATAACGATTGATAATGAATTATTATGTGATGATTTCAAAATATGAAAACTCATAGAAGGATATTGCAACATTTTATGTATTTGCGACTGTTTGTTTGTTTGTTTGTTTGTTTGGTTTTTTTTTTTTTTTGGGGGGGTCAATAACTAAAGATATTTAGGTTTTATTTTTATTAAATTTTGTTAAATTGAACTTTCTAAATAACCCTCCCAAAAAATATTTCTAAAGCTACCACTGGGATTGAGCCATAACTGCTGTAGTCGGGGTGACCACAAACCTGCATGAACTAATAAACTAAAAGAAAAGGCATTAAATTAGAGGTGTTTAGAATACCAACATTGGATTCTACTATTCTACTAGTGATCTTATCAACTAGTGGTTTACAGTCATGCATGCAAAACTTCCTAGATCGACCTCTATTGAAGTCTTCCTACTCTAAATTGCAGCTTGGCAAGAATCTAATTTTTAATCTCTTCGGTACCCAGTAAAATATTTTAATGTTGCTAGCATTAGTTGATAAAAGATATAGGTTTTAAACTCCTAAAGAAGTTACTGTGCTTAAAATTAAAATATTAAAACTATTAATTAATAAATTAAAAAAATCAAAGGGTTGACCTAGTGTTGTGTAAGGCTTCATAAGGTCCTAGGTTTGAAACACAAGAGACCATCTTTGAGGACTTTCTCATTGTAATTATTATTTTTTGTTAAGAGAACTACACATCTAAGAAAATAATTAGATAATTATGGACTTCTGGATACTCTAACTAACCCCCCAAAAAAAAAGTGCTAAAAAGAGCATAAGCAGAGTAACGACCATCAGCATTTAGGTTGGAACTTGAACCAACCACCTAAAGTAGCCCGCACTAGCTTAAAAAAGGCATCCATTCCTATTTCCTATTACAAAAAGATAAGAAGATAGAGCATCTTCTTGCTTTAAGCCTTTTCTTCCATTAAAAATAACCGATGGGCAGACAAAATCTCTATTTCTTGGACATCTCTGAGCCTCAAATTCATTATCACTTTTGCATATTTAGCATGGTCCGCATCAAGTTTTACCTCACAGATAAACAATACACAAATGACAAAGCCCAGGTAAACATTAGGCAAAATGCAATTGGTAGTGCTTTATGGAAGTGAAGTAAATGGAACACAATTGGTGGAATGAATATAATAATTTACCACATCCTTCCAAAGGCTACAAAATCATAATCCTCATGGGGCTTAGAGCATCTCCAATGGCTTCTTTAAAGCCAATTTTAGAGAGAAAACACCTCAAAAATCCACTTCAACAGCTTTTCCATCTCCATTTTTTTTATTAAAATTGCTACAGTGCTTTTCTACAAGTAGAGAACATTTTGGCATTTACTGTTTATACTTCAAATATTTTTTTTCTATTATAATAGCTATTGAATAAAAAAAATGTTGAAAGATGTGCAGTTGTTAAAAAATGAATAAAAAATAAATGAAGAAATAATATTTAAATGAGATGAAGAAAATGATAAATAATCTGTTGAAAATTGTATTTGAAAAAATAGGTAGGTAAAAGCTAAATATCACTATTCATTGTCAAAAACAGTACAAAAATTTAGATAAATTGCTAAAGATGCTCTTACAAATATAATCCCCACAACTCAAATGAGAAACACCAAACTAAAACCAATTGATCCACGTTAGCTAATACTCGGAAACACTTTTCAGCTTCAGTTAGTGAATAATTTACGGCTACATTAAGGACAATAATTTGTGATCCAGGATTCAAATAAATAAATTTGATTACAGTATATTTAAATTCAATACAGCAGAGCCCTTAACCTATTAGACTGAATTCCCCAAGGTTTTAATTGATTGCTAAGAAAAATGAAGTGAAAAGCAACAATTGTTTTAAAGATCCAGTGAAATATAGAACGATTTGTGATCGGTCCCTCTTTTACAAGCTTAGATGAGTCCTCATTTACAGCTGAGAGCACTAGAGACTCATTCAGTGCTGTAGATTATGCTGATTCATGCAATATAGACGCAATTCAGTCAATCTTCAACAAGTTATATGCTCCAGAATACTCCTGCAATTTTGTTTCTTGTAGAAAAGTTAAAATACTAGGTTTGTCTCTGAGCCAGTCATGAAAATTTTATTTTCTGACAGTCGACAACTTACACAAAAACAGGCCGGTTTGTGAATTGCTAGCTCTTTTCTCCTAACACAATGCTAACAAGAATAAATTTTTGTTATTCTAATATAATCACAAGCCCCAAAAACAATGTACTAAAACCAAAATTTTTGAGGCAACTCCCTAGCTAACTTATCACTATAGTAGTTAAATTTCATGGACTACAGTTTACAATGATCAGAAGTTCGTTCAAAACCATGTATTGGGTTACTCCCATATTTTACAAACATGTTGCAGTTACTGTCAGAAGGGAATTGGCTTGAAGGATCACTAAGCTGTTTTGAAAGCACTCGTTTCTGTACTTTGTCATGAGGTTGTGTTGACAAATATGAGTCCAAAATATGGCCTTTTTGCTCAGAAACGAACCTCGTGTGTGGTCTACAATTTGACACTTTTCTGCAAGAAACAGAATTGTGGGAGTATTCTGGTGCATATAATGTATTGAAGATCGACGAGATTGTATCTGCATTGCTTGTATCAGCATAATCTACGGTACTGAATGAGTCTCTAGTACTCTCAGTTGTGAATGAGGCCTCATCTGAGCTTGTAAAGAGGGACCAATCACTTGATGTTGCATTAGAGAAGTCCATACAGACTGGTTCAGCATATGCTTCCATCACTGGCTGGACATTTCTGCTAGCACTCTTGAGGATGCCATTTGAAGTATGGTTGGTAGAATGGGGAGGCATATCTGGTCTTGGATTTGTTGAATCTTGTAAGCCAACAGATTGGCTGCTAGGTCTGCTTTGACCGGTCCTTGCAAGTTTCTGAGCTTTTGATATGCAGTTCCTTACAGAGGCAGGAACTTGCTGCTGAATGGTTTTCTCAATATATGTTCTTTGAGGACGAGGGCAAGACCTAAAACAAAATCATAGAGCATCTACAATCTGAAGAGCACATAAATGAATTGCAAAAGAATATATACAAAAAGACATGACATAAAGATATAGGGGAGGGATCCACTGAAATCCTTGTAAGGAGACTGACAAAAGAAAATAAAAAAAGGTCGTACCTAGTGCACAAACTCGCACTTTTATGAGTCTAGGAGGGGTCATGGTAAGCAGCCTTACCCCGACTTATTAGAGAGACTAATTCAAAAACTTGAACCCCCGATCTATTGCATTTGGTGAATGGCACTTGCCATCACACCAAGGCTTGACCTTTGACATAAGTGATAAAAAAGAGAGGTCCAACATACACTAGCCTATATGATGTAATACTAAAAGTAGAACTGATCTCCCTTGAAATGCCCAAAGTATCTACATTGCTATAGTTTGGGAAGTACTTGTCATTACTTGTCAAAAAAAGTACTTCTGAGTGATATAGATGTACAGGGTTAATTTAGTCAAACATATAAAAAAGGCCAAGAGTAACCAAACAAACAAGGAAAGAAAAGGGAAAAGAAAAAAAAATTAAGTGAGGACTTTAGCCCCAGACAATGCATACCTCATGTAAAATAAGATATATGCTCCTTCAGACATCACCTCGCTCATTGGCACGGGCTGAACCTGTCAATGCAATTCATTAAACCAGAAAATCATAAGAAACAAAAGGAACATCAATGCTAAGTGTAGTCCCAACCTTTTCAACCATTAATATTTGCATTGAGAGGAACCATGTCAAGCATAAAGGGGGAATAAGAACATGAAGGCTGACTATGACAGTTGTTTCTGATCTGCTTATGTGAATAGGAGCTAGAACCATATCAAGTGAATCATATAGTTTCACATCCATAACATAAGTCTAGAGGATTCCTCACTTATTTCAGTTTCACATCCATAAAATAAGTCTAGAGGATTCCTCACTTATTTCACTCATTCAAAACCATAACGGACACAATTTGGATATTTCAATTATATATATATATATAGATATAAATGTCAATTTAACAATTCAAAGAGGCATAAATACTAATTATACAGAGATGTCACATTTGAAACAACAAAATTTAGCTATCTCAACTAGCACTCTCCTACATCATCTCAGATTCGCATATGTATATCAATCATCCAAGAAACATAATCTCCTAAAAGTAAATATATTTGCATTTAATCCTAAAAAAGTATGTTGATTAAAGACATTTTCCAGATAAATCTCTAAACATGATGCATTAAATGACAAGGCTTCCAACTTCATTGCCATAGCATTTAGTTGACTGAGCAAAACTCTGAATTCACAATTATCATCAACCCCTTACTGCTCACTTAGCTTGTAAGGGCCTAGTTGTAAACACTAGATTGGGTCATTTAGATATTAGTAAACTAAAGAAGCAATTTTGAACCATATGATTATAAGTAGTACAACTTATTTTTGCATAAAAAGCTTTCTTTACATTGCCTCAATTGCAATGCAAGAGAACTTAATTTCTATTCTGAGAAAAGTTTCTCTTGGTAGGTGAATATATAGAACGCACTCGAAAATCTGTAAAAGTGAGGTTTTCTGAAACTCTTCTAAAACTATCATAATTTATTCATAACTTAAAATATTCAAAGACTCCTCTTTTTGCAAGACAAGGTTGTGCTAGAAGGGAATACTCTATAATTGGAGAATAGGTAAGGGCACCAATCATCAACAAGAGAACCAGAACCATGTCTAAGCATCTACGTTGGTTGTAATGTTATAACCAAAAGGAAGAATAAGCAACGTGTCATCACACTCAATGCAAAAAACATAATAAAATATTTAATGGAACATGTAGAATTTACGATATATGATAGATATCACTTACAGCTTGTTTGGAAGGGTGGAAAGGAATGGATATAAAGGGATCTTTCTGGAGTATTCTATCTATTCCCTATTTGGGAATTTAGTAGGAAGGAATGGAATGACTAGGAGGGAATGTTCATTTCATTCCCTCTTAAGCATTCCTCCTAAAAGTGAAAAAAATATGCATTCCTTTAATGAAAGGGAGTTGAAATATTGATTGTATCTCTAGTATAAGAAGATAAATAAAAGGTGACGGATATATTAGTGAAATTAAATATTTCTTTCTTTTCTATTTCTTCTCATATGAACTCCCAAACATACTAAAGAAAATAAATCATACTCCATTCCATTCTTTAAACTCCCAAACCTAATATTCGATAAGGTAGATTCAGTAACTAAAGAAATTAAGACTGATATTGAAATTTCTTTCATTTTGATATGAAACGCAAAATATTATATAAATTAGTTAATTCAATTGAACTTCTATAAAGAGAATCTAATTATGTTTAGCCTTGCCAAAAATTGGATGTGAGGTTGTCTACCAATCATCCACCTCTACTAGACCTTGCATAAGTAGTAACTTTGCGCACTGGGTATAAACCTTTTGGTTGACCAACACGGCTGATTTGCAGACTAAGAGATATATTTTATGACATTGACAAATGGAAGTCTTCATTCATGCTTTTATCGTTAGCTTGAAAAGGCATCTTTGGCATCGATGCATCAATTTTAAGGTTAATGTGACAATATCATATATTTAAGGGAGTATTTGAATCTTGTATTAAAACCTCAAGAATACGAGCAATCTTGAAAGAATATATTTCCAAAGTCAATTTTTGTTGTTCCCCTGATTCTCTTAGATAAAAATTTACCCAAAAAAATACACCTAACCAGACTATCAATTCTTAAAGTTTGGAACATAATCATAACATAAATATGAATGTGTTCCATTATTTTGAACAAAGGATCAACAAATGATAAGAGCAAATCATCAATTAGAAACAATGATCACTGACCTTTCTTTTTCTTTTTTTTCCTAATTTTTATGAACAACAGGAGAGGAAAAACACCATCCAAAAGACTAGTGACATGCCTTGAAAAAATTTGTCGAAATGAACCATCAAATGCATCTTTCAAATGGTCAAATGCCCAGACAAAAGTTCTTAAAAGAAAAATAAAATAAAATTTGAAACACGTAATCAATGTATCCCATAACACTTTTAAGGAGAAAAATTTACCTCAGTGTCATCTATCCTGAACCAATTTCCACGCATATCTTTCACATATGACACATAATGTCCAGAGAAAGATGCATTTAATGTGTCCAAATGCACAACAACAGCATAAAGCATGTAAAGTGGTGGAATGTCTTCGGTCCCAGTCATAAAGGGAATCATATCCAACATGTCGGGAAAAGTGATCCACTTACTTATTTTCCCGTATCTTCCCTCCTGATGAAGCAAAATCCAATATTGAAGATTCCAACAAGTTTTTTCACAAGCATAAAACATATAGATATCTATTAGAAAATGTGCCAAAGCCAAACCCAGAAATCATTTAGTGTAGTAAAAACATGAAGGTGTCCCATGTTTCAACTTTCAAGTGTTGACCCTTATGTAGGTTCGAAAAAACAGAGAGATGGCTTATGGCTTCACCTTTGATAATATAATCATTGGGGGAGGGTCTCCATTGGAAACCCCGAGAGGAGCCAATTGAGAAATAATTTCTCATTACTAAATTTTTTTTTTCCTAGATATTACCTAATGGGTAATAAAAGCAACTTATGTAGCTACAAAGCAATTTGTCAACCACTTGTAGACAATTAAATTAAGACTCAAATCTAATTCTGTCTCAATTATGATCTCATGATCTCATGCACTGATGTTTAATGTCTAATTGAAATTAATAGAGAATCACAAAGACACAGTAACATATGGCAGGACCTCCATCTCATCACTAATGCAGTTGCACGGTGGTACCTGAAATCTCTTCAAGACAATTGTCAGGATATTTGGAGCCTCATGTATGCTCAATTGCTTCCTAGCTCGAACATATGTAGCACATCTGTACATCAAAATATATGAACAGCTTATAAGCTATTTGAGTTGAAACCCAAAACTTTTAACTTCTACAATACATGGTTACGCTAAGAGTTAATAAACTAAGGTCATCAAACCTTCCACATCTGTACATGTTTTCTCCATCCAAATCTTCAGTGGCTGTAAATTGAGTCAACGCATCTTCCAATGATTCAACCCAACCATATATCTCTAATGTGAGATCCATAATGTTTTCATATCGTTCTGATTCTTGATGACATATCATACACTTGACCTAGTAACATTGATATTAACTTAATGATGATCATTGTAGGGAAGAGGGGAAAAAAGAAAATAAAAAGAGGAAAAGCAACCCAATAAAGATTTCACAACCAAGCTTTAAGACAAAAGTTAAAAGAAGAAATAAACACCTTTGATCTAAGACGGCCACCAAAAATATGTTGTATAAAAGTTGTTTCTTGCAATATAGGATCAACCTTGTTCTCGCCACCTAGTCCTTCCAAGCATATAGATTGCATTGACGCAATAATAAGCCTGGATAAGACAGCATTATATAATTTTATTTAATTAAACTGATGTAGAACATCATCAACATAAGATACTTCTTAAATTCAAATTTGACCAAGTCTTTTCCATTTTTGCATGTATAAGGAAACAGACAACAAAGAGAACCAAAACCAGTGTTAACATGAAAAAAATAAAAATAAAAATAGAAGACAAAATTGGTTACTAAATCTTAATAGACCTTAAAAATTCATGTGCATCTTCCTGACTTCCATCACCAATTTGGAAATTAATACTTCGGATATGCATAAGGATCCTGCTCAAAGACAGAGGGCCCCCACTTTCTCTTAACATCACTACATGTTGCTCCAGTTCACACATGAGACACCAACCTTTTACACAACCTAACATGAATAAAATAAACCAGAGTAAGTACAACATCAAAACAAAAGTAAAGCTCAAACATTTGACAATCTAACAATGAGAGTAAATGAGAAGACTTGAGTACATGCTCTTGAATGTGATCTACGAATCAGATAGGTGATGAGAGGCTTTGTGCAGGTCAAACACTGCAAGACGGCATTAGCATAGCAACTGCAAAAAATAAAAAAAATAAACAATAAAGAATAGAATGAAAGATTCTCAAATGCCTAATACATTAGAATTACCCAATAAAAATTTTCTAAAATGTGTACTTTCATTCATGGATCTATGTAGTTGATCAACCAACTATTTACATCTGCTTTCTTTTTGACATTTCATCTACCTTGTATGTTCACTATGTCTTCAATAAATTCTATAGAGTCTAGCAAAAAGAAAACAAAAGCAAGAAACTAGTGACAGGCAATTGCATGAAGTACAGCAAATTCTAGTCGTCGCTTAAGTTTATAAACAAAAGCACACAATAGGACAAGAACTCTGTTTCTTATTGTTTTTGCTTCTCAATTTTTTACTTTTGAACTACATGTGCTAAACATAGTCTTCATTTCTTTTAGAAAGTAAGACGTGGCAATACCTGTTACCACAATTTAAAAGGCCCCTAGGTGATAGGTCAAAGACTTCACACTGGAAGAACTTTACAAATTCCTCATAAGGAAACAGCATCTGATACAGAAAAATAGCAGATAATATATGAGAAATTCCATTTAATTACTTAAGACAGAGGAAGCAACAAAATCAAATAACATAGGGTTAACCCGAATTGACCTTTAATTTTTTGTTTCTTTTGCCATTATTTATTGAAGCATCTTGTCTGGTAAGTTTGGTTGACTTTCTTAGACCAACCATCTTCATAATTCCCATCCTTTCAACCCCATTGCTTCCTTGCGCAGCTTTGATATCTCTCATTCTGGCAACATCTGCAAAATGCATACAGAATTAGGGGAACAATTAAGTGCAAGGTACATAAAAAATAAATAAGTAAATAAGTTACCAGTCTGACTTGATTCATTGGCAATATGTCCTTTCCTCTCTAATTCTGAACAATATTGCTCTCCAGAAACTTTCATTGTTGATTTTGGCAATTTAGAAATTTTCGCCTGTAAAGCTTGTGACCCACTTTTAGCATTTACATTTCCATTAGTTGCAGTCATTTCATAGGAGCTATTGAAATTTATTTTTTCAGCATTAGTAGAACTTTCCCGTTTAAGTAAATCTCCTTCATCCTGATCATACTCCATTTGATGTGCATTTGTTCCATTTCTAGTCAGACATGATGAGCTTGAGAATCCACAACTTTTTCTTGGTTCAAATGTATTCTGAGGTGGGGTAATATACTTATCACTCCCATGCATCGTACCTCTTGAAGCAGCTTGTCCTACATTAGAGCTATTGACATTGTGCTTTCTTAAATTTTCTACTTCTGACACAACAGAATCACTCTTTCTTGACTGCAGCCAATTTGAAATTATATCATAAGCAGAGAAAAATTATTGCTAAAAATAAAATAATAAATTCCAAAGATACTGACCCTATGCCTTGTAAATGCCTCCTTTGATGAAATAAAATCAGAAGTCAAATGGGTAGCCCTACTTTTGGAGGCATCTTCACAAGAGTCAATTACATCTTTATCCTCTCCTCTCAACATTTCATTCTGGGGTTTATGAGACACCCGTTTGTTCACTGTTCTCTCAAGAATGGGGATTTGAGAGTTACCAATTGCAGAGCAACCAACAACAGCAGGAACACCAAAGCTTAATGAAGTTAAATCATCTGTAGAAACTTTTTCTCCCTGATCATTATCGTAACCAAGGAACTGTGAGTTCATGTAGTCATTAAGTAAAACCCTGCCATGAAGGGATTCTTCGACTGAGACAGACTTAGGAGATGAGCTTGAGCTGCTAGTAGTTTCCAATTGCTGGCACTCTTGCTTGTGAGCTTGCCTCCAGTGAATAATTTGACACTTTCCAGAACTGTAAAAAAGTTATCAGTTCAAAATTTGATAAACTTTCAGAGTCCGAGTCATTTCAAGAATGCTATTGATTCTCAAAAAACAGGATTTTTTTTGCCTCCTCTCAATAAGATAGTGAAGCAAATCTACAGCATGTATAATTGTGCAAAGTTCTTTCAAAAGAAAAATGATAGGTAAACATTTCAATCAAAGAGAAAATACATACAAATGATGATTATAATACATCCTAATGTCAAATTTCAATATAAAAAATCCATGAATGCTTCTAAAAAAGAAACACAATGCTAGTTTCCAAAAGCGCATCTTCAATCGTATAAAGTGCCTTAAAAATACTTGTCAAAGAACTCCTGGTCTACTCTGTACTATTGAAGATATGATTATTCCTCTCTCTGGATTGTTCACATGATACAAAGAGGGGAAGCCCTGCAAATCTCACCCTTCTCACCACAGCAGACCTCCCTTTCTGGGATACAAATACATCCTTCATCCTTCAAGGCATTACCTAATGCACTCCAAACAAATTGAAGACTTACTCATCGGCCACATCACAATGTTAAAGAAGATGATATACTGATTCATTGCTACTTTTGCTCATACACAATTTATTCATAGTAATTATACCCCTATGGTTATTCAAAAAAAACCAAAATGAAGAACATTGAGAAATAGACTGCTAGAGCTGGTCAACGTAAAGCTAATAGGTTTAACAGGAGACAATAAGCCTGCAAGAGCAAAGTGGGAGGGTCCAAAGAAAATGCACGAGTAAATGAAATTAATAAATATAAAGCTTCTCTAACAACAGTTTTGGGTTTTTTACTTAGAAAAAAAAAATGGGTTTTAACTTTTAAACTTCCAATTTTAAATTTTGGAGCCCCCAAAGTTTGGCCCAAAAACTCTTGAATTCAGTATTTTCACTCCCCATGGTGGTCAAGTGATTTGCTTGAAAGACCTTGATAGTTAACATCTCTAGAAAAACAGGCACCAAAATACTTATTAAGTAGAGGGAAGAAATTGAAAGTGCTTCTTCCTTTTGATTTTTAAATCCACAAAAAGCCATCAAAGGATGATGAATGGATATTAGATTGTTCTAAGAAATTTTTCCAATTGCTTGGCTGTAACCATTATAGGCCAGTGTTTCTACAAAACACTAATCCATACAAATTAATAACATTGAATAAGAATAAAGATACATTTTTGAAACTAGATTACTGGACCTCCAATTAAACCACAAAAATGACCAGTGAAATCAATGGCTGCACCATGCAGTCAACCAAGAAAAACCACAATGCCACCATGATGTAAAAGTTATAAGAGAATAATTAGTTATATAAAAATAAATAAATAAATAAAAGAACAAGATTAAATAAAATCCAGGACAAATTCACTGGAAAAAGGATTTGAAAACTTTTAAATGTTTTCTAACAAATTTAACAATTAAGTTACTATAAAACACCTGCAAATGCACACTAGTTTTTATTTCTTTTGTAGGTAAAACAGATTTGTCCAAATAAGGGGGAATTCCTAGGATTCTAATGCACTGTGTATTTATACAAAAATATGGTGTAAATTTCTTCATTTCCTTCTTATTTCTGTTTCAAACACAATCCCTTTTTCTTTTGATTTTAAACCATATGATCCTTCATACCAAGAATAGTGTATCAAAGAAGATTCACTTTCCGGAGTTCCAAGTGACATGATTCCTTCAGAAGCTAAAGTTGAATGATTGAAGTCTCCTCCAGGTTCAGTCGAACAGATCAGAGTGAAGTAAAATCAACCAGCAACTTGTATCCCTCACTTCCTCTCCCTCGTACCAAATTCAACACCAATTTCTAAAGCAGCAGCAAGAACTCATGCCAAAGTCCCATATGGAGCTGCCATTGCTGCTACTTGTTCGGTTTTCTTTTCTATTTTAATCTCCTTCCTGTTTTCTTACCTTTGACTGTCAGCTTTCTGAGAAGTGTAAAAGGAATAGAATAGGCTGCTAAAGAAATTTGCTTGAACTCTAAAAATCGTAAATTTGAGCTCATTAGTCATTTTCAAGTTGAGTGGAACAAGCCAGGTTGAGCTCAAGCTTGGAAATATTTGTATGAGCCAAGCACAAGCTGGCTTGATGAAGCTTGTTTGAGCTGGAAGCATGCAAAGCTCAGACACACTAGTATGTGGCTCAGTTTAGCTCATTTGCATCTAACAAACCTAGAGAATTGATATTTATTTATTCAAAAAAAAACACACACACACACACACACACACATATTTCATAAGCCATGATTGTTCAGTTAGAGCGCAACCAAGGCCAATTCAAAGACATACTAAACACTACCATCAAAGATTAATAGAAAAGTTGGAAAGTGGTACTAGCCAGAGTATTATTCACTTAGGCTATCAGTATCCAAAAAAGTGTCTACATTTCAGTCCAACTAGCAGGTATATAATTAGCATTTTAAAGGAAACAGGTTTCCAGCATTTTTTGGAAATTTGTAGTCCGTTCCCTCAGCATACAGAGTATCATGCTTATTATTAAAAGTTTAAAGCACACACTAACAAGAAGCAATGGTATCAAAGAAGAACAAGATGAAGAGAAAGATTATTTTATGCTCAACACAGCTATATTTGTCTTTCCTAAGTAATTTTTTCATTATTAAAAAATATTTTAATTGCAAAATAAGTGGGGATCCCACATCTCAGTTCTCTATTTTATTTTACACAAAATAGCTAAGTTTAATACTGTAAATTATTCTATTACAAGAACAAGTCTCATAATTGTAGTGGTATCTGGTATGTCGATATCAACAAAACTATTTCAAGAATTAAAGTAAAAAATGTATAGTAAAGCCAAAATGATTTATATGAAGTAACCCATTCAAATAATACTCCTAAAAGATTCATATCTAGATTTTAATTGCCAAGTTGGATATATCCTATAGCTCACTTTTGTATCTTACTTCAGGCAAAGACTTCCAAGAGTCTTCCAATATTCCTATACAGTGATTCATTCATAACTATATACAGTGACAAGCTATAGAGAGGGAGGACATTTATTGAGTGACCAAATAGACAATTCCTAGGTCAGAATCAAGAAGATAAACACACAAGGCACAGTTCATTAGGAACTGGCAATTATCACCATCCATGATCAGAAAATTTTTTACTTCTTTCACAAGTGAAGTAAAAGTTCTACGAATCAAATCTGGGGATGTAAAGATTTTGGCGCTGTTCTTAATCTTATTGACAATATTTTTCCTACTTTGTTTACTTCTTCGAATTCATACAATGGCAAGAATACAGTACTCAAGAAAAAATTTGTTGCAATAAAAGTACAAGGAATAAGACATACCAATATCTAACAGATTTGCATCTGGAGCAGCGGGTTTTAGCAGGAGCAAAGCATCTCGCACACACATGAAGTCCACTCTTTGAAGAAGACACAAGAGGAATAGCATTACCCACAGCCATCACTTCTGCTTTCAAAGCTTCTTCAGCAGCCAATTGAGCTAGCAAACTTATTCTTTCTCTTTTCTTTGTAACCTCACTCCATTTTCCAAGTAAGATGTAAGCAACCAAAGGGAGCACAACCAAGAAAAGAAGCAATACAGGTATATCAGCTTCCCTTGGTTCAAGCATGTCACCACCAGCATTCTCATGACCTCTCAAAACCACTATCCCGGAGACAGCTTATTAAAGCTAAACAATTCTAAGTAAATTAACATCCAGAGGCAACAACATGAATTGCAACACCAAATATGACCCACCAAGAATACCTGTAAAGTTTTTTATTCGTAAAATTCACAATGTAACTAATCAAACTTAGAAAAAAATAAAACTACACTATTCTTATTTTAGTACAAAAATATGCAATTATTTACATCAACAGAAAACAAGCTATTTCAAATTCTGAGTTTAATTTGTCCAGCAGAATCTCCTTTTACAAAGAAGTGATTCTCTATCTCTTTCCAGACTTGAAATAGAATGATGGAAAATATATATATATATAACTACAGAACATCTTCTTCTAAATATGTAAAGCTAATCCAAAACGAAAATAAAGAGATAAAAGCAATAGAGCTATATCTCTACCGTTGAATTCATCAAAGCGGAAATGCCTACTTGTTTCCTCCAAATCCTATTATCACTATAGGAGAACCTGATAAACTATGCCATTAGACAATCACAGTAGTGCCTCTATTCAATATAAAGACAAATCAGAACATCAAATAAAAGGATGCAGCAACAAACTATGATTTCATGATTAAACTACTTTTGAGATTTTATCAAGAAATATGACTTATACATAAAAAATAAAAATAAAAAATCAGGGTTTGAAATCACAATTTTATGAGGAACTTGATTGTGACATCAAGAGCCAATAACCCAATTTCATCACAGGCAGGAAGCGTGAAACTAAGCTTTTATCATGATCAGAAACCAAACCATAGCTAGATCAAAAGTATTAGTTTTTTCCTTACATATCTTTTTTACTCAAGAGGATCGTGTAACATGGGAACAATCTACTTAAGGAGAATATATAGCCTATTATCAGCTAGGAATGCAATTAGAGGTACTCATCCTAAAGTGCCATGGTGGAAAGTAATCTGGTTCCCTAAGAATGTACCTCAAGCATAGCTTTATATAGTGACATGATATCCCACATCAATAAATGCAAGGAATTTATCATAAAAATAAGAAAATTATTTAGTATTCCCGGAGGAATTAGTAACACATAGCTATATTCCAGGAGTACTAAATAGATTCAAAAAATCATTCTTGTATCAGGTAGCTTGCATTATTCATGCAGAGTGCCAAGTCGGCTGTATTCCGGGAGTACCTAATAATTACTACTCGTTACAATGTCGTTAAAAAATGGAGACCTCATTTTCCACTTTAATATGTACACTGGGAAAGACCCACTAGTATGTGAAGAGAAGTGAGTACAACATTATTGTACTCCCAGGTACTGTACAATTAGTACTCTGCAGTAAGAGTCATGAAAAAGAAAACAACAAAGAAAAACTTATTTACTAGAGATTTGATTGATAACTTGCAAAAGGGGTAAAGGGTTTTCTTCCTATGACAGAAGATTGTGCATCAATATAGGCATCTCTGATTCAAGTCGGTTTTACTTTTCATATGGGTGAAAAACAAAACCATGGGAAGCTGAGAATATGATTCTTAACCCAAAACGAAAGCTAAAAAAAATAAGGAACAGAGAAAGAACCTAATAAAGCATGGTGGAAAAAATTTTAGGGGTTACAGTTTTGAGAATCAAACGAAAAAAAAAAAAGCCCTGAAATTTACACCAAATTACACCCATTAACTTCATTGTTTGAAATGCAACGAGAGAGAGAGTGAGAGACGTACCTGCCTGAAGTGAAACGGCGTCGGAGTGAGAGTGTGGATCACGGGTCACGTGCAGTTCTCAACTGAGAGTGAGAGTGAAGAGTGTGAAAGTGGGTTTGGGGAATAATAATAATAGAGTCAAGTAGAGAGAGGGAAAGGTCTTTAAGGAAGATAGAGACAGGAGAATGCTGACTTCGATTGACCACGATTTCGTGAATTCGTATGTTGAAGATTCGGTTTCGTAGTTATTTCAATGTTGGCACTCTTTTTTTTTTTTTGGTACAAAGAACACGGGACTTATGAATGTGGTTTATGTTGATATAAAGACTCGGTTTCGATGGATTTGACTCGAATGTGACATATGCTATGGTAGATGCGGACATAAGTTTGAAATTTTGACAAGGCAGTCATTTTCACGATCCGCGTTTAGTTCTCATTAAGACAAGAATGAAATAAGAGTGTTGTTAATGATTAAGGAACGAACAAACAACTACCTTTGTCATTTGACAATAAATTATTCTAGGAATATTTTGATATTACTTTCATAGAAAAATATTAAAATTTGTTAAAAAAAAATTCCATAAAAGGTTTTTATAAATATTTCTTAAATCAATGTTCTTAGAGCATCTATTAACTTTTCTTATAAAATAAAGGTAAATTGTAGATTCCAGTTAACTTCACTAATAAAATTTATTAGTCGAATAGGATATTTGGGATTTCGATCCTAATCTTTAAAAAAAAAAAAAGCTAGACAAAGAAATTGGTGAACAAAAAGAATGATTTATGCCGAGAGTTTTGTATCTCAACTTATTGATACATCTTGATATTTTTAATATAGGCATTTAAGATTCGAATTATAAAAGATATATATATATATATATATATAAAAAGGTCCATAAACAAAATCTAGAACAGATAAGATGCAAATCAATTTTCATAATATTATAAAAAGGAAAAAGTTCATCTATGAAAATCGATAAAATTGGCTTCTAAAGTATGGTTTACAAATCAACCAGGGAAAGAGTTGAGTGTGCTTCTAACTTCCTTAGTCATGTGATCAATAGACTAATGTGGTATCATGGAATGGTGTTGTGGATCGTTTTTTCACGTTTTTACAACTTAGACATGTGTCTTCATATTATTGGATATCTTCTAGTCTGGCCTTTTTTTTTCTCCCCAAGAAGGAAGTTGGGTTTGACACTTTCACGAAATGGGCTTTGGGGTTCCATTCTACCGCTACTAGTTTGGGTACAAACATTAAGTTTGATCCAAGGAACGTTGCTGCAAAATGGACTTATTCTCCTCTTCTATTACCATATAAAGGGTTGTTCTTCACTTTTTGCAAAGGGAACATTTATTCTGCTATGTAACAAGACTCTTTCCACAGAATGAGTTGTTTCTACTTTATGCAAATTGATCATTACTCCACTTTACTATTATAGGTCTGCACACACACACACACACACACACACACTAAAATCCAAAGAAAGTATTAATCAATCAAATGTTAGTTTACAACATGTTGGCATACATATTCTCAAATATATTTATATATTTACACACACACACACACACACACACACACACACACATATTTATATTAGTATATATACATATACGTATTCACACATATGTATAAAATACATTGTGTAAAACGAATTGGGCCAAAAAGATTTCAAATCCAACTCACATAGTCTTATTGCCTTGAGTTGGCACAAAATTGTGAGGTTTGGAATGTGAGTCAGATTGGCCATATTAAGATAAATATTGAGAAACTCAAGAGATATGTGTCTCGTGGGAGAGAGGAAGTTTTCCTAGTGATGCATGTCAATACTACTATTATGCGGTAATCTCTTTCTCTCTAGGTTTTTTCTGTAGAAGAGTGCAAGTACTCTACTAGGTACAAATTCTCAACATTTTCTTTACTTAATTTCTCTTATTTATTTTTCATTATTTTTCTTTCTTTTTGTTCTTTTTTTTTTCTTTTTCTCTTCCCATCGTGTTACCTCTTCCCTTAGGTAATCTACTCCTTTTATACTTGAAATTGAGTGGATCTTTTACCCTTTTTGATTTCCTTTTAATTTCTCGAGTCACATGTTTGTTTATCTCTACTGACTATTTTTCCTCTCCTTTTTGGGTTACAACCACAGAAGAGTTATTTGGTTTTTTTTGGTGGATTTATGGTTATTACTCGGTTTCTATTTAGCGTAAATGGTGGAAGACCATTATTGCTATTTGGCTTGGTGTGAACTAACCCTATGACATGCACCTCATGATAATCCACAACTTTTTCCTCTTTTGGTATAAGTGCTTTTCCCAGCAAATGCAATCTCTAAAGAGTTGTGACAAATTATCACAACTAAGATCTTACTCCCCTCTGCGAGACCACACCTCCCTGAATCTCAGTAATGACAAGTTAAACCTCCTTTGTATGTCTGGGATACAGATTGGCTGAACCCATTTGCCTACCTTGCTTTACCCATTGGATCTCATCCTATAGCTTGAACCCTAGGAATTTTCCTATTTTGCAATGTTTTACCTGTTGGATATTCTGCAGCGTTTGATATCTTTTTACTTTACTCGTTGGGCATTTTGCAGCATTTGATATGTGAGAGCTTTCTCCTTTTTATTCACAATATGTTTTATTCCTCTATACTTTCTCATTGAAGTACCCAGCTTTACCTTACTTTATTTGTTGGTTTCTCTTCTATAGTTGGAACTTGGGAAGTCTCCCTTATTGGATCTCTCACTTTTCCACTATGCTTTGCTTTTCTCTGTTTTACCTGTTAGCTTTTCCTATCTTCTTTTTTTTATCGTGTTCTTTCTTTTCATTAAAATGTCCATTGAAAGTTCCAAGTTTCTTCATCTTCTTCTAACTCATTTATACAAAGTTGTGCCATTTTAGGCCTTTTCATGACATTTCCTTAATGTAAGGTCTTGCATCACTTAAGGCCCCACTTATCCTCATATCCAAGCGTTTTGCAACAAGAACCTTTCGTAGGTTACTCCTAGCCAATTCACTTGGGACATGGATTTAAGTATTAATCCTCATATTTCCTCTCCATTTTCCAAGACTTGACCTACTGGGGTTTGGGCCTTACTTATTGGCCAAAGTGTGAAAATTTGGATATCAACATTAGCCCTTTAAGCACGTAGTTTATTCACAACTACACGTGTGAAATATATATACAATTTTTCTTTCTTTCTTCTCTTTATTTTTCTTTTTCTCTTTTTCTTTCTCTTTCTTCTCTTTCATTTTCTTCTCCTTCTTTTATCTCTTTTCTCTTTCTTTCATTTGCTTTTTTCTCTTTTCTCCCTTTTTTTCTTTCATTTTCCTTTTTCTCTTCTCTTATTATCCTTTTTTTTTTTTCATCTTTTCTTTCTCTCATTCTTCTTCTTTCTTTCTTTTTTCTCTTTCATTTTCTTTTCACTTATTTCTAAAGAAAGCAATTATTCCACTATTACCTTTCTATAGATTTTTTTTTTCCTTGGTTTCATTTGCTATTCCTTCTTGGTTTAAACTATCGCTGCCATATTCAAAGGGTTATTCTACGAGAGATCAATTTGCGAAAGACCATTTTTGTGTCTCTTTCTATTTCTTGCCCCATTCGAAGGAAGATCATTCTTAATCATCCTGGTGACATTTTTCACACATTCAAAGGGGTTGTTGCCTTATTCATGGGCTCTTAGTTCTCTTTGTTACTTATTCCCTTATTCAAAGGGATTATTACCCTATTCAAGGGTTTGCTCTATAGGACAATATTTTTAGTCTTTTTTACATGTATATTTTTTCTCAGTCAAAAGGATTTTTACCCCATTCAAGGACTGGCTCTATAGGAGACTATTTTTTCACTTTTTTTGATATTTTCCACCATATTGAGGGATTTTTACCCCATTCAAGAACTTGCTCTACAGGTGATTATTCTTAGTATTTTTTATATTTTTCCTGCATACAAAAGGATTCTTACCCCATGTTGCAATTAAAATAATGCAAACTTAAGTGCAAATTTTTCACAAGTAATAATATCTCGGTGAGTCCGAGGTCGATCCACAAGGAATGATTGAAAAACCTCTATTATTAAGTAGTAAATAAAAATAGTTGTTTTTTGTTTGTTTTTCCACCCAAAGATAGAGCAAGATAATATATATATATATATATATATATATATATATATATATATTATGAACAGCAAGATAATATTGAAACTACAATTGAAAATAACAAAATAAATCTAAGAGAAATTAATGGGGAGAAAATACTAGAAATTCAATGATCCACCTTATATTTTATCATATGAACTTGATTATTTTTAACTCAATTAGGGTAAAGAGCCAACTCGCCTAATTGGAAGATATATAATAAAGTATTTAAACAAAGCATAACGTAGATCAAATAACAATGATTGTGCAAATCATTCAATTTGCATGTTATTGGGGAGATTATGCATTCAATATATTCTCAAATCATAACAAATCAAGGAGTTCAAGCATTCAACATAAATAAAAATCATATTAAATATTAAAAACTTGTCAACATGAAATGATTCCAAATAGTAAATCAACCCACAGAAAACACATAAATAATTCCAAGAACACATGATAAAAATATTAAGTTTCACCTCTAACCTTAACTAGAGATTTAGCCACATATAGTTATGCAAAATAAATTCATAAAAAAACAATACTAATCACCTAAAAAATTAAACAAAACAAAAGATGAAAAACGTTCTAAGGCTTTTCCTCCTCTATAACCTCAGCCTCCTCCAAAAGAAAAGAGAGATGTTACGTCCACTACATTTTTACAATATTTTCACAACAAAGTATAGGTGGTTAGTTGTTAGTAGTTCAAATTTGAACCTAACACTAAAATTACTTTTTTGCCTCAACAATAATAACCAGTTACAACCTGCCACTTAAAAATTGTTGTAAAAACGTTGTAGACATATCATCTCTCAAAAGAAAAGGTGAAAATCACTCAAATTTAGGATGAGAATCACTAATTTTTGGAACTTTATCCATAGTCAGCTTCCAACCCACTTTTGACCTCTGAAATGATTTTTTTTTTTTTTTTTTGAATTTGTTGTAAACTACAAAGTTGTAGATCTTCAAGTCTTCTTTCTATGGCTGCAAGAATTAGGCCAATCGTACATCTGTGCAAGAATCTCTTTTTTTATCTACTATTAATCAAAACCTAGGGACAAATTAAAATAAAGTACCTAACACCTTTCCCACGCATAATTGAACTCCCCGATCCATGAATCTAATCAAAATTGTCTTATCATTGTTTAGATTAGAACAAATGACATTTTTCAATCAAGGCTTGGTAATAAAATCAAGTAGGCACAGGTGATCAATCACACCTTAAAAATCCTTATGATTGGTGACAACTCCCAAACCTAATTAAAATGGATCACTAATAATCTCACAAACAATGTACATGTAGGCTTCACACACTCATACACAATCATCTCCCTTTCTCCATAAGAAGGAAGGAGGAAAGGGGAGGCCATTGTTGCCCTCTCTATGCTAATCCACACGTCTCCTATTTACGAGTGGTCGAATCTGTCTCCCATTCGCCGAGGGTGATGGGGGTATCAACAGACCACATAAATCAATTCATTCTATAGAGTTGTGCTTGGTTATGAAAAGCAGGCAAGTATTAAATTGATCAAATTGGGTCTTCTAGTTAACTTTGCTTTAAACGTCAATTTCTACTAACAACATAAAACATGGATTAGCTCTTTCTACAATAAAATTTTGGTTTAGTCAGTTGATGAGCAAAACTCAATAAATATATTTTTATTGCGATATTTTCATAATTGTCAAGATCTCAATTTCTTATAGGTCAAATAAATAAATAAATAATGCTAAGCCCACAAAATTTTCACATTAATTTTCTTAGTCCAAAAAATTTTCACATTAATTTTACGACAAATCATAGGTGGTAAACTACTATTGATGGATAAAGAAGTGAAATCAGTCGTGGGTCCATTTTAAAACTAATAACAACTTGCCATCTAGAATTTGTTATGAAAAAAATTATGGAGGTAGCATTTATATAAAATAAATAATAAAATATCATACTAAAACTTACCACAACTGAAAATAAAGGTATTGTGAAAATGTTATGACATTTTGTTATGTTTCTAGATTTATCATAGCTGAAAATAAAAATTATGGAAATCTCCCTTATTGGGTCTCTCACTTTTCCACTATGCTTTGCTTTTCTCTGTTTTACCCGTTGGCTTTTCTCATCTTCTTCGTTTTGTCGTGTTCTCTCTTCTCTTTGAAATGCCCAACAAAAGTTTCAGGTTTCTCTAGCTTCTTGCAACTCATTTATACAAATGTGTTGGGCCAGTTTGGGCTTTTTTCATGACATTTCCTTAATGTAAGGTCTTGGGTCACTTATGGGCCCACTTATCCTCATATCCAGGCATTCTACAACAAGGCCCTTTCGTGGGACATGAATTTAAGTGTTAATCCTCATATTTTCTCTCCATTTTCCAAGACTTGACTTGTTGGGGTTTGGGCTTTACTTATTGGCCTAAGTGTGAAAATTTGGGTATCAACATTAGCCCCTTGAGCATGTGGATTATTTATAACCACACGTGTGAGATATATATATATATATATATTTTTTTTTTCTTTTTTCTTTCTTCTCTTTTTATTTCTCTTTCATTTTCTTCTCTCTCTTTTTCTCTTTTCTCTTTCTCTTTCATTTTCTTTTTTCTCTTTTTACCAATTTCTTGTTTTTTTCTTTTCTCTTTCTTTTTCATTTTCCTTTTTCTCTTTTCTCCCTTTTTTTTTTCATTTTCCTTTTTCTCTTCTCATATTATCTTTTATTTTTCTTTTCTATCTCTCATTCTTCTTCTTTCTTTTTCATTTTCTTCTCTCTAATTTCTAAAGAATGCAATTATTCCACTATTACCTTTCTACAATTTTTTTTTTTTTTTTGCTATTCCTTCTTTTGTTTAAACTACCGCTAGCATATTCAAAGGTTATTCTACGAGAGATCATTTTGCGAAAAACCATTTTTGTGTCTCTTTCTATTTCTTGCCCCATTCGAAGGGAGATCATTCTTAATCATCCTGGTGACATTTTTCACACATTCAAAGGGATTGTTGCCCTATTCATGGGCTCTTAGTTCTCTTTGTTACTTATTCCCTTATTCAAATGGATTATTACCCTATTTAAGGGTTTGCTCTATAGGACAATATTTTGTCTTTTTTACATGTATATTTTTTCTTATACAAATGGATTTTTACCCCATTCAAGGACTTGCTCTACAGGTGATTATTCTTAGTATTTTTTATATTTTTCCTGCATACAAAAGGATTCTTACCCCATGTTGCAATTAAAATAATGCAAACTTAAGTGCGAATTTTTCACAAGTAATAATATCTCGGTGAGTCCGAGGTCGATCCACAAGGAATGATTGAAAAACCTCTATTATTAAGTAGTAAATAAAAATAGTTGTTTTTTGTTTGTTTTTCCACCCAAAGATAGAGCAAGATAATATATATATATATATATATTATGAACAGCAAGATAATATTGAAACTACAATTGAAAATAACAAAATAAATCTAAGAGAAATTAATGGGGAGAAAATACTAGAAATTCAATGATCCACCTTATATTTTATCATATGAACTTGATTATTTTTAACTCAATTAGGGTAAAGAGCCAACTCGCCTAATTGGAAGATAAATAATAAAGTATTTAAACAAAGCGTAACGTAGATCGAATAACAGTGATTATGCAAATCATTCAATTTGCATGTTATTGGGGAGATTATGCATTCAATATATTCTCAAATCATAACAAATCAAGGAGTTCAAGCATTCAACATAAATAAAAATCATATTAAATATTAAAAACTTGTCAACGTGAAATGATTCCAAATAGTAAATCAACCCATAGAAAACACATAAATAATTCCAAGAACACATGATAAAAATATTAAATTTCACCTCTAACCTTAACTAGAGATTTAGCCACATATAGTTATGCAAAATAAATTCATAAAAAAACAATGCTAATCACCTAAAAAATTAAATAAATAAAAAAAGATGAAAAACACTCTAAGGCTTTTCCTCCTTTATAACCTCAGCCTCCTCCAAAAGAAAAGAGAGATGTTACATCCACTACATTTTTACAATATTTTCATAACAAATTACAAGTGGTTAGTTGTTAGTGGTTCAAATTTGAACCTAACACTAAGATTAATTTTTTGCCCAACAATAACAACCAGTTACAATCTGCCACTTAAAAATTGTTGTAAAAATGTTGTAGACATATCATCTCTAAAAAAAAAAAGTGAAAATCACTCAAATTTAGGATGAGAATCGCTAATTTTTGGAATTTTATCCATAGTTAGCTTCCAACCCACTTTTGACATCCAAAATGAATTTTTTTTTTTTTGAATTTGTTGTAAACTACAAAGTTGTAGATCTTCAAGTCTTCTTTCTATGGCCGCAAGTATTAGGTCAATCATACATCTGTGCAAGAATCTCTTTTTTTATCTACTATTAATCAAAACCTAGGGACAAATTAAAATAAAGTACCTAACACCTTTCCCACGCATAATTGAACTCCCCGATCCATGAATCTAATCAAAATTGTCTTATCATTGTTTAGATTAGAACAAATGACATTTTTTAATCAAGGCTTGGTAATAAAATCAAGTAGGCATAGGTGATCAATCACACCTTAAAAATCCTTATGATTGGTGACAACTCCCAAACCTAATTAAAATGGATCACTAATAATCTCACAAACAATGTACATGTAGGCTTCACACACTCATATTCTATCATCTCCTTCTCTCCATGAGAAGGAAGTAGGAAAGGGGAGGCCCTTGTTGCCCTCTCTATCCTAATCCACACATCTCCTATTTATGAGTGATCGAAACCGCCTCTCATTCGCCGAGGATGATGGGGGTATCAACAGACCACATATATCAATTCATTCTATAGAGTTGTGCTTGGTTATGAAAAGCAGGCAAGTATTAAATTGATCGAATTGGGTCTTCTAGTTAACTTTGCTTTAAATGTCAATTTCTTCTAACAATATAAAAACATGGATTAGCTCTTTCTACAACAAAATTTTGGTTTAGTCAATTGGTGAGCAAAACTCAATAAATATATTTTTATCACAATATTTTCATAATTGTCAAGATCTCAATTTCTTATAGATCAAATAAATAAATAAAAAATGCTAAGCCCATAAAAGTTTCACATTAATTTTACGACAAATCATAGGTGGTAAACTACTATTGATGGATAAAAAAGTGAAATCAGTCGTGGGTCCATTTTAAAACTAATAACAACTTGACATCTATAATTTTTATGAAAAAATTATGGAGGTAGCATTTATATAAAGGCATAAATGCAATTTTAGTCCATACATTTTGACTTTTTTCCATTTTAGTCCTTACATTTTATTTTTACCACTTTTAGTCCCTAAACTAATTAATGCTGGACATTTAAGTCCTTGAAGCGCCATTCCGTCACCAGACTTATGGGAAAACTGGATGTGGCTGACATGGGCATTAAAATATTATTAAAAAAATTATTTGACATTTTTTAAATGCCAAAATTTTAAAAAATAATTAATTACTCAATTTTCTTTACATTATTTGTGTTCTTCCTGTGTTCTTCCCTATAATCAATCTCCAACAAAAAACAGACCCTAAACCCAGATCCTAATCAAACCCCAAACCCTTATCCCCAGTAAAGCAAACCTTAGCCTTCAAACCCATAAATTTTCTTGGCAAACAAACAAAAAAAAAAAAAAAAAACCCAAATCACCACCACCGAATCAAAGAACATGAAGATCAAACCCAAACAAAAGAATAGAAACCTAGCAATTAGCAAAGCACCACCACCGAATCAAATCATCTACTACCACATCAACGAAACCACTCCCAAACCAAACCATCCAAAGAATAGAAACCCAGCAAAGCACCCAACTCATCCACTCCCGAACTAAGCCATAATCAAAGAGGCAGAGATCGGGTGCGATGGGTTTAAGATAGAAAGAGGCTGAGATCGGCTTGATTTGGGTTAGAGAGATGCTGTGATCTTGAGAATGCAAACACAGAGACACACACACACACACAATGAGTAAATATAAACAAACCTAACAGTACATTTTTCACCAAAGAGAGAGAAAAAGTTGGTACCTAGTGAGAGCGAGCGTCGGAAACAGGAAGTGGAGAGGCCATGACTTGAGCGAGGCACTAAGCGGCAGCTTTGGCGGCGAAGTTCTGAGTGTGCTTGACGGTGGAGAAGGCGGTGAACAAAATCTGGGTTTGGGTTTTTTTCTTTTCGTGTTTTAGTGAGCAAAATCTGGTTTGGTTTTTTATTTTATTTTGGTGAGCCTCATTGTGAGTCGTTGATTGTCTTTGTTTCATGTATTAGAGCCATCAATTATCTTCTTTTTCTTGTTCTGTTTTGTTGATGAAATTGGTACAGAGAAATGAAACACTTGTGGAGTAGCAATAATTTATAATTTGTTCAATAAAGTTAGTACAGACTACAGAGGAGCTTGACTAATACGTGGTTTTACACTCTCCACAAAATAAAATAGCAATATCTCACTGTTGTGTTTCTCTACATCTCTCACTCATACTCACTCACAGAGTTTCTCAATCTCTCTCTCTCTCTCTCTCTCTCTCTCTCTCTCTCTCTCTCTCTATGTTTAAGATATTTTTAAAAATTTTGAAATTTTCAGATCGATAAAAAAATATCTTGGATGGTGTAAAAATGTCGTCCACCAGACATATTATTATTTTTTGCCATTTGGTTGCTGGGTTTCTATTCTTTTGCTTGGGTTTGATCTTTATGTTCTTTGATTTGGTGGTGGTGATTTGGGGTTTTTTTTTTTTTTTTTTTTTTGTGTGTGTTTGTTTGCCAAGAAAATTTATGGGTTTGAAGGTTAAGGTTTGCTTTACTGGGGATATGGGTTTAGGGTTTGGTTAGGATTTGGGTTTAGGGTTTGTTTTTTGTTGGAGATTGATTATAGTGAAGAACAAAGGAAGAACACAAATAATGAAAAGAAAATTGAGTAATTAATTAATTTTTTTTTTTAATTTTGGCATTTAAAAAATGCCAAATAATTTTTTTAATAATATTTTAATGCCCACATCAGCCATGTCCAGTTTCCCCGTTAGTTTGGTGACGAAATGGTGCTTTAAGGATTTAAATGTCCCGCGTTAATTGGTTTATGGACTAAAAGTGGTAAAAATAAAATATATGGACTAAAATGAAAAAAAGTCAAAATGTAGGGACTAAAGTGCATTTACGCCTTATATAAAATAAATAATAAAATATTATACTAGAACTTACCACAGTTGAAAATAAAGGTATTGTGAAAATATTGTGACATTTTGTTGTGTTTCTAGACTTACCATAGCTGAAAATAAAAATTATGGAAATCTTCTTTATTGGGTCTCTCACTTTTCCACTATGCTTTGCTTTACCCATTGGCTTTTCTCATCTTCTTCATTTCGTCGTGTTTTCTCTTCTCATTGAAATGCCCAACAAAATTTTTAGGTTTCTCCAACTTCTTCTAACTCATTTATACAAATGTGTTAGGCCATTTTGGGCTTTTTTCATGACATTTCCTTAATGTAAGGTCTTTGGTCACTTCTGGGCCCACTTATTCTCATATCCAGGCATTCTACAACAAGACCCTTTCGTAGGTTACTCGTAGCCAATTCAGCTAGGACATGGATTTAAGTGTTAATCCTCATATTTTCTCTCCATTTTCCAAGACTTGACTTGCTGGAGTTTAGGCCTTAATTATTGGCCTAAGTGTGAAAATTTGGGTATCAACATTAGCCCTCTGAGCGCGTGGATTATTTATAACCGCCCGTGTGAGAGAGATAGAGAGAGATATATATATATATATATATATATTTTTTTTTTCTTTCTTTCTTTCTTCTCTTTCTTTTTCTCTTTTCTCTCTCTTTCATTTTCTTTTTTCTCTTTTTCTCATTCTCTTGTTTTTTTTCTTTTCTCTTTCTTTTTCATTTTCCCTTTTCTCTTCTCTTATTATCTTTTTTTTTTTTCTTTTCTGTCTCTCATTCTTTTTTCTTTCTTTCTTTTTTCTTTTTCATTTTCTTCTCTCTCATTTCTAAATTTCTAAAGAATGCAATTATTCCACTATTACCTTTCTACAGATTTTTTTTTTTTTTTTGTTTCATTTACTATTCCTTCTTTTGTTTAAACTACTGCTGCCATATTCAAAGGTTATTCTACAAGAGATCATTTTACGAAAGACCATTTTTGTGTCTCTTTCTATTTCTTGGCCCATTTGAAGGGAGACCATTCTTAATTATCCTGATGACTAAGCAACAACCTCTGATAAGCCCAAAGACAATGCTCAGCCTATGGATGTTGCTCAACCTAAGGACGATGCCCCCACTAGTTTATCCCAGTAGTTCCTATATTTTGTTACAAGCAATCTCTTTCTTTTTCTCTTTTTATATATTTTTTTTATTTGGGGTCCGTTGTTTTGGACCATTTTCAATCTGCTTAAGTACATTCACTTCGTCCATGGTTTTGGACGTAAGTTTTATACATTTGCTTTTTCAAGCTTAACTTTCAAGGGTTTTTGGATGATGGTCGTCTACCCTTTTTATGAACAAGTTAATATATGTTTTCCTGTACATGATTTGGACTTTATTTATTTATGGATTTTGGTATGCCTAAGTGTTTGCTCGTCCATGGTTTGGACTTTAGTTAGGGACTTTGGACATTTGCCATTCTTTAGCATCGTCTATTTGTTGCATGCATACTTTTCTTCGTTTATTATTTATCGACAAGTGCACGAGGAGGTGTTTGTTCCTTCCCTTTGTACTTCTGATTTTACCTTAAGGTTTTATTTCACCATGTGATAATTTGCCTTTTCCTCATCTAAGGATGGCTTGGGACGATATGTCTTTGTGTCCAGAGATTTTACATGTCTATAGCTTTTAAGTTTTTCATGGACTTTAATTTTGTAGAGAATTATCAACACTTAAGTTATAAAATTCAAACTACTTTATCTACAGTGGAGAATTTTGTATGTAACATCGTCCATAGACATTGCACATGCTAGTAGCAAGTGCTTTTTAGGGAATTCAAATGCTAGAAAACATAGAATACTACTAGAGAATATAAGTGCTAAAGGATAACATAAATAGACTACATGTGGGAACCAGTAGTCTTTAAGGTCGTCCATGCTGACCTCCTTGACAAGTCTTCACTAATAGTACTTCCTTAAATGCTCCACATTTCATGGATGCTCCAGTCTTCATCCATCTAAGGCTTCCAAATAGTATGATCCTTGTCTTTTATAGTTGATGACTCTGTATAGTCCTTTCCAATTAGGTCCCAACTTTCCATGAGTAGGGTTCTTAGTAGCCAAGGACACCCTTTTTAGGACGAGGTCTCCAATGTTGAACTGCTTAGGTTTGATCAAGGCATCGTAATGTTTGGTCATCAAGTTCTTATAGCCTGCCACTCTCTATTCTACATACATCATTACCTTGTCAATGAGATTGAGGCTTAGATGGAGCTATTTCTCATTTTCTTTATCCTTATAGTAGGACACCCTGTAGCTAGTCAAGCAAACCTCTGCAGGTATCACTGCATCACTTCCATATGCTAGCTTAAAAGGATTTTCTCCAGTAAAAGTCCTCATTGTTGTCCTATATGTCCAAAGGACATTGTGTAGCTAGCCATATCCACTTTGCCCCCTTAAGCCGAGTCTTGATGATCTTCAATACGGATCAATTTGCAACTTCTGCTTGTCCATTGGCCAATGGGTGGGAGGGTGAGGAGTAGTGATTTCTGATTCCTAAGTACTCACAGAACTCTCTAAAGGGTGTATTATCAAATTGGCATCCATTGTTTAAAACGAGCATCTTAGGGATTCCAAAATGGCAGATGATATTCTTCCAGATGAAATTTCTAACGTTCTGTTTGGTGATCTTCACTAATGGATTTGCTTCCACCCATTTAGTGAAATAATTGATTCCCACTACCAAGAACTTTATTTGCCTTGTCCCCATGTAAAAGGGACCAAGGATGTCAAGTCCCCACAGGGCAAATGGCCAAGGGGCCACCATCGAAGTAAGGTACTTTGATGGTCGTTTAGGCACATTGCTGAAGTGCTGACACTTATCACATTCTTTGACATATGCCCCAGCGTTTGTTTGCATGGACGGCCAGTAGTATCCTACATGGACAATCTTGTGGATGAAAGACCTTGCTTTTAAATGATTTTCACATGCTCCTTCTTGGATGTCCCTCATAACGTAGTTCGACTCGTCTAGGGTCCAACATCTCAGGTAGGTCTAAGAAAGACCCCTCTTGTATAACACTCCATCCATAAGGACTAATTTAGCTGCTCTAACCCTTAGTCTTCAAGCTTCTTCCTTCTCCTCAGGAAGTATGCCGCCTTTAAGGTAAGATATAATCGGTGTGGTCCAGTTGGTTTCTCTATCTATTTGCTGTACATTGGGATATCAATACTTGGGATATACTGGAACCTAACTTGGTCATTTATGACGTTGTTCGCAAAGGTGGCATTGGCCAGGCTATCCGCTTCCATGTTCTCTTATCTTTGGATTTGTTGAAACTTGGCTGATGTGAAACTTTTGATGCATTGTCTAACTTTGCATAAATACCTCTTCATTCGTTCTTCCTCGGCTTCATATGTTCCATTCACCTAACATATAATTAGCTACGAGTCTCCTTGGACGAGAATTGACTTTGCTCCAAGTGACTAGGCCAACTCCAAGCCCTAGAGGAGGGCTTCATACTTAGCTTCGTTGTTGGTCGTCTAGAACTATAGACGTATTGCATACTCTAGATGATCTCCTTCAGGTGATTACAAGATTACACTGACTCCTGGATATTGAGTAAACGAACCATCTATATAGACGACCCATTGTTTTGCCCCCTCTCCTTCATTTTGCTGGTTATAGGCTGGAGTGAATTCTACAATAAAGTTTGCAAGCGCTTGGGCTTTTATTGCTTCTCTGGAGTGGTATCTTACGTCAGACTCACTGAGTTCCACTGCCCATTGAGTTAGTCGTTTAGCTGCTTCCAGCTTATTCATAGCCTTCTTAATTGAATGGTCTGTCAGGACGTTGATGACATGAGCTTGGAAATAAGGCTTGAGCTTTCTTGCTCCTGTTACCAATGAGAAGGCTAACTTTTCTATTGGTAGGCACCATCCTTTAGCTTCTCTTAAGGCCTTGCTGGTGTAGTAGACGGGCCTCTGTACCTTTCCTTCCTCCTTGATTAAGGCTGAGCTCACTGCATAAGGGGATACCCCTAGGTACAGATACAACTCTTTACCTAGTTTGGATGGGCTCAACAAAGGAGTTGAAGTGAGATGAGCCTTAAGATCTTCAAATGCTTGTTAACACTTATCTGTCCATTCAAATGTTTTTCTTAACATTCTGAAAAATGATAAACACTTGTCAATTGCTTTTGAGACAAACCTGTTGAGGGCTTTTACCCATCCAGTGAGACTTTGTACTTCTTTGACATTCTTTGGTGGCTCCATGCTTAGTATTACTTGGATTTTATCAGGATTTACTTCGATTCTCCTCTGTGAAACCATGAAACCAAGGAACTTTCCTAATGAAACTCCTAAAGTGCACTTACTTGGGTTCAACTTCATATTGTATTGTCTAAGCATGTCAAAAGTCTCCTACAGGTTGTCCAAATGCTGTGTCTCCTTCACACTTTTGATTAGCATATCCTCTACGTACACTTCAATTGTCCAATTTGTGGACGAAACATATGGTTGACTAGCCTCTGACAAGTGGCCCCTGCATTTTTTAAACCAAAAGGCATTACTTTGTAGCAAAACAAATCTTGGCTTGTGATGAAGAATGTTTTCTCGAGATCAACTTCGTCCATCTTGATCTAATTGTACCTCAAGAATGTGTCTATGAAGCTTAGCAATTGGTGCCTAACTGTTGAGTTTACCAACTGGTCAATATGAGGAAGGGGATAACTATCATTGGGGAATGCCTTGTTCAAATTTGTAAAGTCTATGCACATCCTCCATTTGCCGTTAGCTTTTTTGACCATCACTACATTAGCTAGCTAGTTAGGGTAGTAGACTTCGTGGACGTACTCTACCATTACCAACTTTTGGATTTCTTCTTTGCTGACATTGTCTCATTTTGGGGCGAACACTCTCCTTTTCTGATGAACAAGCTTATAGGACGGGGACACATTTAGACGATGAGTAATCACACTTGGGTCAATCCTAGGCATGTCTTCTTGGCTCCAAGCAAAAACATTTATGCTCTTCTTGAGGAATTGGATGAGAACTTGCTTCATTTTCTCTTCCATGCTTGTTTTGATCCTAGTAAACTTCTCCGGGTTGGACTCATCTAGAGGGACATCTTCTAATACTTCAACCAGTTCAACAACTGTTCTTTCTTCAATGTTCATTGTCTGCATTTGCTTTTCCATTGCTAACATAGCCAAGTAACATTCTCTAGCTGCTTCCTAGTCTTCTTGTACTTCTCCAATGCCATATTCCATTAGGAATTTAATGGACAAGTGATAAGTAGACGTCGCAGCCCTCCAACTATTCAAAGTTGGTTGTCTGATAATGGCATTATATGAGGATGAACAATCCACAACAAGGAAGTTTACTTGTTGTGTAATTTGCAATCGTTAAATGATGACAATTGCATTCTCATAAGGATGATGTAGTCTTCTCGCATCTTTGTTAGTGAAAGTAATAGCAGACTCATCTACTCTGGACGTCCTTGGTGGGTAGCCTGTGAGTTGAATATTCTGAACTACCAGTAAGTAAGTCTTCTTGGCTTTGGATGAACTCCCGATTGACAATCCTCCCACAATGCTTATTTCTCCAAGTGGGTAACACATTAATTCTTCCGCTTTGCCTTTCAATGTTTGCCTTTCATCCTTGTGGTCTTTTCCAAGAAAATTCTTCAACTTTCCCTGCTTAATAAGAACTTCAATTTGCTATTTCAAGTCATTACACTCATCCGTGTCATGCCCATAATCTTGGTGGAAACGATAGTACCTACTTTTGTTCCATTTTCTAGGAACTCCTTTCATCTTCTCTGGCCATTTCAAGGACGATTCGTCCTTAATTTTCATCAACACTTAGTCAAGTGGGGCATTCAAGGTAGTGTAGTTGGAATATCATCCTAAGGATGATCCTCCCTTCCTGCCATCTCAATCTCTTTTTTCTCCCTCTTAGCCTTCTTTGGATGAGGACCTTGCTCTAGATGGTGTATGTAACCAGCTTCCACTAGTTCAGACTTCTTCTTTTTCTTGGCAATAATTGCATCCTCAACATTCATGAAACTTTGGGTTGAGTGTATCAGCTCGGCCATCGTTTGTGGCTTTTGGTCATACAACTTGGGGATAAACAAATCCGAAGTAACTCCATTGTAGAAGGCTGCTAAGAGGTTTTTGTTATCCATCTCATCTACCAACAGGGCTTCCCTCTTAAAACAACTGATGAAAGTCTGAAGACTCTCGTTTTCTCCTTACACTATGTTTGGTAAGCTGGATAAGGAATGCTTATGCCTTTGGCCTCTGACAAAGTTGTTGACGAGCAACTTACTTAACTCTTTGAACGAAGTTATGGTGTTTGGTGGTAGTTTACCAAACCACACCTTGGCTGGACCCTTCAACGTGGTAGGGAAGACTCTGCACATGATTTCATCTAGAACGCCTTAAAGATGCATAGTTGTCTTAAATGTGGCAATGTGATCACAAGGATCTTGTGTTCCATCATATGAGTCCAAGGTAGGCATTTTGAATTTAGAGGGTAAAGGATGACTTGTGATGGACGCGGTGAAGGGAGAGTCACTTCTGTGGATGAGATCATCCACATGGTTCACTATCCTCATGGAGTCCTTCATCTCCTCCATGGTTTTCTTCATCTGATCTATTTCTCTCTCCAAGTGTGGCACCTTTTAAGTGACGGTACCTCTAGACTGATATCTTCCTTCAACGCCATTCTCCGCCCTTCATTCTCTAAATTTTGCCTGGGTTTCTCAGCGTGTCACTATCGACGTTATCTATTGACTTCTCTAGTTAACTATTGGTTTTTTTTTGCGTTAAGTCCACCATTGCAGCTGCCATGGATTGTAGTTGTTGTTAGACGGATGCTGGTGGCGGTGCTGGTGCATAATTTGGATGATTGGAGGCATTTCTACTTTCCTGTTGTTCTGTACTTATGCCCGTCGACCTAGTTTGAACCATGCTGAATTTTTGTCTTGGAAAGTAAGGCGATTAACACTTAGAAACTTTGCCTATTTCCTATAGACAGGGCCAACTGAAGATGCACAAGAATTAGAAGACTAAATGCTCTGGGCTACGTTGACGGTTTGATGGCATGAAGAGAAAGAAAGACTGTCAAGGGTGACCAGGGTGAACCGGCCAAGGACCCTCTGACAATTAAGTTAGCTTTTTCTCTAGAACACAAGGATGGTGAATCAGTGAATAGTAAAACATACATTGGGCGGGTGGACTCGAATCCTTTTTATAGAGAGTTTTTAGTGGGCCTGCCTGTTCAAATCCACTATCATCATGGGAGATGTGTATAGTTAATGGAGAAAATGGAGCAGATTTCGAGGAATCTTCCCTATGTTCTAGAATAAGTTCCAATTGCTTAATGTTTGTAGAAAAATCCTTCAAAATTCACTAAGTGTTATTTGGTCGTCTATGCCCCTGTGTGACATGGACGACTAGGTTGCTTTGGATGATCATGATGTTTGTAAACAGATCCTGTTCATATCCGTGACTTTTTGATGGGCTCCTTTTCTTGTTAATTGTTTTGGATGCGATTTGGTCATGGACAACTACCATGAATGAATTGAACTTTATTTAGCCCAACATTAATCACAGAGTCAAAAACTATGGAAACTAGACATCTGGAGCTTCCAGGGATATAAAGTTTGAAGAAAATGGAGCTCGGAAAAGTCTCCAAACAATTGCACGAAGATCGGACCAGAAACTAGGAAAAAGATGAAATAGACTATTTATGTGTAAAAGTGGGAGGCCATGTGATGGTGTACCAAAGCACCATCACATAGCCTCCAATCTTTTTGGTATCTCTATAAATAACCACCCCCCCCCCCCCAATTTTTTTGTAAAAAATTAAAAGCTTTTCAGGAGAGAAAAATAGAAAAATAGAGAGAAAAATACTAGGAAAATCTGAAAAAATAAATAAATAAATAACCCTAGAAAATTCTGAAAAAGTTTTCTCTCTTCTCTCTTTAGGAAACCCACACAAAAATTTTAGCATTCTCTCATTTAATTTGTAATCTTTGTGGGTAAGGTGTAGGGATGGGATAGTTTTCTTAATAACTATACCCATCCCATTTCTCTCTACTCTTTCTTATGTAAACATCATCCATTTATATATGTGAAGTTCCATTTATTTATCTTGTCTCTTTATTTTATTGCTTTAAATTCCAAGCATTTTATTGTTGTGATTATGTATCTATCTCTCTTTCCTTTATGTCTCTATTTTTTGTTGTTGGTTGTGATATTGTGATTATGTTCCTAGATGGGTATTGAACCATCACCTAAACCCAATATGGGAAGTACCCTTAGGGGGAAGAAATCTCATTTCTTCTAGGCATCTAGGAACTTTTTATGTTCTTGCTTATATTTTGTTACCCATGCTATTCCCCCATCCCCTTTACTTTAATGTCATCCCTTTTAATTTTTGCTTTTCCTCATCCCCTTTACTTTATTTTCATCCTATTTAATTTTTGCAAATCCCCCACTCCCCTTTTATTTTTTGCACTTTTTATTTATCTTGTTCTATACACGTGCGCACACAGATATTACTAAGTACACACCTAAGAAAAACAATTTCTATCTATCCTTTTAAATGGGCTTTAAACCTTAAGCAAAGCACAATATAGGTATGTCATCTTAAGGATGGTTGATGGCTTAGAACTCTCATCTCTTTTTGATGAAAGACCCATGAGACTTGAAAGAGATTAAAATTTATTTAAGAGGGAACTCTAAAAAGAAACCTTTTTTTTAAATGAATCTTTACTTTATTGTCATTTAAATTCAAGTTCTTTACCTTTATTGTCATTTAAATTTCAACACTTTACTTTTCCTTGTCATTTGCTTTTCTTGCAATTTTATTTACCATTCTTTACATTCTTGCACTTATTCACTTGTCTTTAAATTCATAGCACTTATATATTATTGTTATTGTTCTTTTCCTTTTCTTATTGATAATGTTGGCATACATAAATAGCTTGGGTAAAACTAATTCTTTCATTATGCTTTTCTAAGGTGTTAGGACATATGTGTTTTCACTTGTTAAGAACATATGTTACTTATTTATGTAAATTGGCTAATCCTTTGACAAAACGCACTCTACTTGTAATTGCGTAGTTCTAGGTGTTTTTAATACATCAAGAAACAAGGTTTCAAGATCAAGTGTTGAAGTCATCAAGTCTGTCCAAGAAAAACAAGCTGAAGTGCAAAATCATTAAAGCTCGACACCTGCTCAATAGCTTCTCGACACCCACTATTTGTCAAGATTTATAAAATCAGATTTTCTGATCTGATTTCTTGGGATCTGTGAATATGCTTTTGGGTTTTCTTTTCTCCAAACCCTAAACATATAAAAGGATTGTTTTAAGAGCCGTCAAACTGTACACAAGTTGCACAAACATTAAGCAAACTCTGTTCAAGCAATTTGTGATCAAAGACAAAGTTCTTGACCTAGTTCATCTTCTCTGAAGAAGTTGCTGTGTATTTGCACCAAAGGATTTTGTGACCAAGCATCTTCCTGATCTTCATCGTGTAGGATGAACTGAAGAACTTTGTAGCCAACCTCTCCTTCTAAGTTGGTGTTTGAAGTTGCGTACTAGGATCCGCGCATTAGTTAGTTATGTACTTGGGAGTTGTGCATCAAAAAGGAGAACTGTCATTACAGATCAAGTCCTATTGGGTATTGGGGTAAGGGTTCAGTTGTAGGTTGGTAAGATACTTGGGATTCCTTTACTTGTAACCACTTGATTTGATAATAGTGGAGTTTCGGGAGTGGTGACCTGAAAATCACCCGATGGGGTTCTTGCCGCAAGGGTTTTCCCCACTCGTAAATAAATCACCGCGTCTTTCAATTTTCGCTGCATATTTAGTTTTTGGTGATTTGTTTGTGCTTCCATATATTTGCATGTTAAATTGATTAATTAATAATTTAGCTAATTAATTAATTGGTTTAATCACAAGGGGTCATTCAGTTTGTGGCCTATCAAGTAGTATCAGAGCAGGCACACTCTGATTAGGTTTAATCTTTGCTGTGTTGATCCATTGACCCTTGTTTGTCATGGATAGAATACAGTCATTAATCATACCTCCTTTATTTGATGGCACTAACTATGCATACTGGAAAGTACGCATAAGAGCTTTCTTGTAGTTTTTAGATAAGAAGGTGTGGCGAGCTGTAGAGATTGGCTGGACCAAGCCTAAAGAAGAGCCAGCCGATTGGGATGACGCCAAGATCAAGGCGGCAAACTTCAACAGCAGAGCGTTAAATACCCTATTTAGCGCAGTCACCAATGAGGAGTTCAAGAAGATATCCTTTACTAAAACTGCAAAGGAAGCATGGACCATGCTCCAGACAACCTATAAGGGTACAAAGGCTGTCAAGGATTCAAAACTTCAAAGGCTCACTACAAGCTTTGAAGAAATAAAGATTGAGGAGGATGAGTCATTTGATGAGTTCTATGTCAAGCTCAAGGACATAGTAAACTCAGCTTTCAATCTTGGGAAAACCATCCCTGAACCCAAGATTGTAAGGAAGGTGCTCAGATCTCTACCTGAGAGATTCCATGTGAAGATTACTACTATAAAGGAATCAAAGGACATTGATAAGATTCCTTTAACTGAGCTGGTTGGAAACTTGCAGACCTACAAGATAGGATTATCTAGGATTGCCAAATCGAGTAAAGGCAAGAGCATAGCCTTGAAGGCAAAGAGCAGTGACACAGACGAGTCTTCAGATGATGAAGATTTCAAGATGAAGTCCTACATTACAAGGCAGTTTACGAAGTTTATGAAGAATGCCAATGGGAGAAGCTTCGACAAGGACCGTAGACAATTCAGTTTTTCTCAATTTAAGAGCCAAGACAAAGTGAAGAAGGATGCTAAGGATGGTAGTTAGTACACTATTCCGATAGGACCAAAATGTTTTGGATGTCATGGTTTTGGTCACATAAAGTATGAATGCCCTACATATCTCAAGAGTATTGGGAAGAGTAAGGCACTTGCTGCAACCTTGAGTGACACTGAGCCCGAAGATGATTCCGACAATAAGGATGATAGAATCTTAAATGCCTTCACTATCACAATCAATCCTACTGAAGGGATTGTTGAAGAAGTGGACGAAGAAGAAGAACTGGTGGAGTCCAAATTCGAGAAGATAGATGATCAAGATGATATCCATTCAGCCTATGAGAAACTTTACAAACTCTCTGAGAAGCATAAGAAATTGTATAGACTGGCCACCAAGAAGCTCAGTGATGTGGAACGTGATCGTGAAGAGCTGTTCACAAAGTTTGATAAGGCGAATCAAACTATTGGAGCACTAAGGTTTAAGAACAATTTCTTGGTTGAGAAGACCAAGAAGCTTGAAACGAAGCTGTTTCAAGTCAGATCTCAACTAGAGAGGACTTCAAGTGCAAAGCTTGATGAGATGCTCAGCATCCAAAAATCTGCTTTGGATCGAACAGGTTTAGGGTATGCTCTTTCTTCCTCTCATATTGCTTCTACTAGTGCTATTGTTTTTGTTTTTCCTGCTAATAACACTAATATTCAGAACACTGATGATAAAACTAAATTAGCTAGTGAGAACTTAGACAATGGTAAATCCATCTTAGGAGCACCCCCTAAATAGGATAAGAAAGATGTTAAAAACCCTAGGGCTAAGAAGGCTAACTCTCAAAAGCCTAAATAAAAGAAGTAGCATCTCTGTCATCATTGTGGAGCTGTCGGTCATACTCGACCAAATTGCTATAAGTGGCTAACCACTCAACAGAGCAACGGCATAATCGCGTTTGGTAGCCAGAATCAACTTCAATCCTCTCTTGCTCCTCTTGATGATCTCCTTAAAGCCCTCATGTTCCTTTCGAACTTGAACGGTTTCAATTCTTCCCCCTCACCACCAATTCAAGGGTTTAATCAAAGGAAAGATTCTTCCAAGGTGTGGAAGAAAAAGGACTCTAAGTGATTTTATCACTTTCTTCTCTCTTCTTGTTTTTCTTGTTTGTTGTATTGCTTGTGTGTTTTGCATTTTCGTTGAGTCAGTCTAGTTTTATGCTTTGTTTTGTTTAACATGTTTTTGTGTGTTTACTTTCAGTTTTGTTTATTTTGTTTTTTGAAATATTTTTTTGAAAAAATAAGAAAAATACAAAAATAGTGTGTGTTTTGTGTACTTTGGTACCTGTGTACCTTGGATGGCCAATGAAACAGAGTTTTCTAAACTTTGTATCTCTTGTAACTTAGATAAGCATCTCTATGCACAACTAAGCAAGTGAGTTTTGTGGCTCTTATATGTGATGAGTAAGATTAAGTTATCTCTTAAACTTAACACTTGTATCACTCTTTTTGACGGGTAGGACTAGAAAATCTTAAGAGAAAGGCATAAATAGCCATCTCACCACTGTTGCCTGCCAATCATAATATGACACTTGTATGCTTCAGCATAGCAAAAGTGCAATGTCAAAGACATTCGTATGCTTCGGCATAGCAAAAGTACGATGTCAATTACTTAACATCTTGGGTATTTCTTTTCTCTCTTTTATATCTCTATGTATGGTATGCTAAAATAAAAGAAAATATGCAAAGAAAATAAAAAAGCAAAAAGATTAAAAATGCTTTAAATACGGTTGCAAACGTGTATTCTAGGAGATGTGAGAGTTATAGGATGTACCTCAAAGGTGATAGTCCCCATCAAACAGTTATGATTGTGTGTGAGTTAAAAATATTTTCTCATATCTCAAATCATCATAACATGTATACACATATGCAATCTTGCGATGTTTTTCACATACAACACGCAATATTCTTTGCTACTTTTGATACATGTGCAGGTACAATGTGATTTGGCCATCACAAGTGTTTACATGTGCTAATGTATGCTTATTAAACTGTCTTGACTTGTTTTTGAAAAATAAAATTGGTTAGACTTGTTTAGTGTGTGTGTGTGTTTTTGAGGACCCATGTGCTTAAAATTTTTGTTGAAAGATGATTTTGAGAGCTTAATATGTTGAGTGGATCATTGGTTGAGGTACATGTTGGATTGCATTCATATCTATGTTTTTCTCTTCTCAAAAAAATGTTTTTAAAAGCGGCTCGACACCTCCTTGATACATTGTTATCTGTTGAGCTTCTTAAGCCTTTTTCTTATCGCAATCTCGACACCTCCTCGACACCTGATGGATCGTGTTTAGTTCTCATTAAGACAAGAATGAAATAAGAGTATTGTTAATGATTAAGGAACGAACAAACAACTACCTTTGTCATTTGACAATAAATTATTCTAGGAATATTTTGATACTACTTTCATAGAAAAATATTAAAATTTATTTTAAAAAAATTCTACAAAAAGTTTCTATAAATATTTCTTAAATCAATGTTTTTAGAGCATCCATTAACTTTTCTTATAAAACAAAGGTAAATTGTAAATTCTAGTTAGCTTCACTAATAAAATTTATTAGTTGAATAGGATATTTGGGATTTTGATCCTAATCTAAAAAAAAAGCAAGACAAAGAAATGGGCGAACAAAAAGAGTGATTTATGCCGAGAGTTTTGTATCTCAACTTATTGACACATCTTGATATTTCTAATATAGGCATTTAAGATTCAAATTATAAAAGATATATATATATATATATATATATATATATATATATAAGGTCCATAAACAAAATCTAGAACAGATAAGATGCAAATCAATTTTCATAATATTATAAAAAAGAAAAAGTTCATCTATGAAAATCGATAAAATTAGCTTCTAAAGTATGGTTTACAAATCAACCAAAGAAAGAGTTGAGTGTGCTTCTAACTTCCTTAGTCATGTACTCAATAGACTAATGTGGTATCATGGAATGGTGTTGAGGATCGTTTTTTCATGTTTTTACACCTTAGACATGTGTCTTGATATTATTGGATATCTTCTAGTCTAACCTTTTTTTTTTTTCCTAAGAAGGAAGTTGGGTTTGACACTTTCACAAAATGGGCTTTAGGGTTCCATTCTACTGCTACTAGTTTGGGTACAAACATTAAATTTGATCCAAGGGAAGTTGCTGTGAAATGGACTTGTTCTCCTCTTCTATTACCATATAAAGGGTTGTTCTCCACTTTTTGCAAAGGGAACATTTATTCTGCTATGTAACAAGACTTTCTCCGCAGAATGAGTTGTTTCTACTTTATGCAAATTGATCACTACTCCGCTTTACTATTATAAGTCCGCGAGCGCACGCGCACACAAACACAAAAAAAAAAAAAAACTAAAATCCAAAGAAAGTATTCATCAATCAAATGTTAGTTTACAACATGTTCGCATACATATTCTCAAATATATTTATATATTTACACACACACACACATATATATTTATATTAGTATATATACATATACGTATTCACACATATGTATAAAATACATTGTGTAGAACGAATTGGGCCAAAAAGATTTCAAATCCAACTCACATAGTCTTATTGCCTTGAGTTGGCACAAAATTGTGAGGTTTGGAATGTGAGTCAGATTGGCCATATTAAGATAAATATTGAGAAACTCAAGAGATATGTGTCTCGTGGGAGAGAGGAAGTTTTCCTAGTGGTGCATGTCAATACTACTATTCTACGGTAATCTCTTTCTCTCTAGGTGTTTTCTGCAGAAGAGTGCAAGTACTCTACTAGGTACAAATTCACAACATTTTCTTTACTCAATTTCTCTTATTTATTTTTTATTATATTCTTTTATTATTTTTCTTTCTTTTTTTTCTCTTTTTTTTCTCTTCCCCTCCTGTTACCTCTTCCCTTAGGTAATCTACTCCTTTTATACTTGAAATTGAGTGGGTCTTTTACCCTTTTTGATTTCCTTTTGATTTCTTGAGTCACATGTTTGTTTATCTCTACTGACTATTTTTCCTCTCCTTTTTGGGTTACAACCACAGAAGAGTTATTTGGTTTTTTTGGTGGATTTCTGGTTATTACTTGGTTTCTATTTAGCATAAATGGTGGAAGACCATTATTGTTATTTGGCTTGGTGTGAACTAACCCTATGACATGCACCTCATGATAATCCACAACGTTTTCCTCTTTTGGTATAAGTGCTTTTCCCAACAAATGCAATCTCTAAAGAGTTGTGACAAATTATCACAACTAAGATCTTCCTCCCCTCTGCGAGACCACACCTCCTTGAATCTTAGTAATGACAAGTTAAACCTCCTTTGTATGTCTGAGATACAGATTGGGTGAACCCATTTGCCTACCTTGCTTTACCCATTGGATCTCATCCTGTAGCTTGAACCTTAGGAATTTTCCTGTTTTGCAATGTTTTACTTGTTGGATATTCTGCAGCGTTTGATATCTTTTTACTTTACTCGTTGGGCATTTTGCAGCATTTGATATGTAAGAGCTTTCTCCTTTTTATTCATAGCTTGTTTTATTCCTCAATACTTTCTCATTGAAGTACCCAGCTTTACCTTACTTTATTTGTTGGTTTCTCTTCTGTAGTTGGAACTTGGGAAGTCTCCCTTATTGGGTCTCTCACTTTTCCACTATGCTTTGCTTCTCTGTTTTACCCGTTAGCTTTTCTCATCTTCTTCTTTTTATCGTGTTCTTTCTTCTCATTGAAATGTCCATTGAAAGTTCCAAGTTTCTCTAGCTTCTTCTAACTCATTTATACAAAGTTGGGCCATTTTGGGCCTTTTCATGACATTTCCTTAATGTAAGGTCTTGCGTCACTTATGGCCCCACTTATCCTCATATCTAGGCATTCTGCAACAAGAACCTTTTGTAGGTTACTCCTAGCCAATTCAGTTGGGACATGGATTTAAGTGTTAATCCTCATATTTCCTCTCCATTTTCCAAGACTTGACCTGCTGGGGTTTGGGCCTTACTTATTGGCCAAAGTGTGAAAATTTGGATATCAACATTAGCCCGCTAAGCACGTAGTTTATTCACAACTATACATATGAGATATATATATATATATATATATATAATTTTTCTTTCTTTCTTCTCTTTATTTTTCTTTTTCTCTTTTTCTTTCTCTTTCTTCTCTTCCATTTTTCTTCTCCTTCTTTTTTCTCTTTTCTCTTCCTCTTTCATTTTCTTTTTTCTTTTTTCTCCCCTTTTTCTTTCGTTTACCTTTTTCTCTTCTCTTATTATCTTTCTTTCTTTCTTTTTTTTTTGTCTTTTCTTTCTCTCAATCTTCTTCTTTCTTTATTTTTTCTCTTTCATTTTCTTTTCACTTATTTCTAAAGAAAGCAATTATTCCACTATTAGCTTTCTACAGATTTTTTTTTTTTTTGGTTTCATTTGCTATTCCTTCTTGGTTTAAACAACTACTGCCATATTCAAAGGTTATTCTACGAGAGATCATTTTGCAAAAGACCATTTTTGTGTCTCTTTCTATTTCTTGCCCCACTCGAAGGGAGATCATTCTTAATCATCCTGGTGACATTTTTCATACATTCAAAGGGATTGTTGCCCTATTCATGGGCTCTTAGTTCTCTTTGTTACTTATTCCCTTATTCAAAGGGATTATTACCCTATTCAAGGGTTTGCTCTATAAGACAATATTTTTAGTCTTTTTTACATGTATATCTTTTCTCAATCAAAAGGATTTTTACCCTATTCAAGGACTAGCTCTATAGGAGACTATTTTTTCACTCTTTTTGATATTTTCCCCATAGTAAGGGATTTTTACCCCATTCAAGGACTTGCTCTACAGGTGATCATTCTTAGTAATTTTTTTTATATTTTTCCTGCATACAAAAGGATTCTTACCCCATGTTGCAATTAAAATAATGCAAACATAAGTGCAAATTTTTCACAAATAATAATATCTCGGTGAGTCCGAGGTCGATCCGCAAGGAATGATTAACACTAATGTAAAAACCTCTATTATTAAGTAGTAAATAAAAATAATTGGTTTTTGTTTGTTTTTCCACCCAAAGATAGAGCAAGATAATATATATATATATATATATATATATATATATATATATATATATAATTATGAACAGCAAGATAATATTGAAACTACAATTGAAAATAACAAAATAAATCTAAGAGAAATTAGTGGGGGAGAAAATACGAGAAATTCAATGATCCACCTAATATTTTATCATATGAACTTGATTATTTTTAACTCAATTAGGGTAAAGAGCCAACTTGCCTAATTGGAAGATAAATAATAAAGTATTTAAACAAAGTGTAATGTAGATCGAATAACAGTGATTGTGCAAATCATTCAATTTGCATGTTATTGGGGAGATTATGCATTCAATATATTCTCAAATCATAACAAATCAAGGAGTTCAAGCATTCACATAAATAAAAATCATATTAAATATTAAAAACTTGTCAACATGAAATGATTCCAAATAGTAAATCAACCCATAGAAAACACATAAATAATTCCAAGAACACACGATAAAAATATTAAGTTCCACCTCTAACCTTAACTAGAGATTTAGCCACATATAGTTATGCAAAATAAATTCATAAAAAAACAATGCTAATCACCTAAAAAATTAAATAAAACAAAAGATGAAAAACGTTCTAAGGCTTTTCCTCCTCTATAACCTTAGCCTCTTCCAAAAGAAAAGAGAGATATTACGTCCACTACATTTTTACAATATTTTTACAACAAATTATAGGTGGTTAGTTGTTAGTGGTTCAAATTTGAACCAAACACTAAGATTACTTTTTTGCTCAAACAATAACAACCAGTTACAACCTGCCACTTAAAAATTGTTGAAAAAATGTTGTGAAAATGTTGTAGACATATCATCTCTCAAAAGAAAAAGTGAAAATCACTCAAATTTAGGATGAGAATCGCTTAATTTTTGGAATTTTATCCACAATCAGCTTCCAACCCACTTTTGACCTCCGAAATGATTTTTTTTTTTTTTTTTTTTTTTTTGAATTTGTTGTAAACTACAAAGTTGTAGATCTTCAAGTCTTCTTTCTATGGCCGCAAGAATTAGGTCAATCGTACATCTGTGCAAGAATCTCTTTTTTTAATCTACTATTAATCAAAACCTAGGGACAAATTAAAATAAAGTACCTAACATGTTTCCCACGCATAATTGAACTCCCCGATCCATGAATCTAATCAAAATTGTCTTATCATTGTTTAGATTAGAATAAATGAAATTTTTTAATTAAGGCTTGGTAATAAAATCAAGTAGGCATAGGTGATCAATCACACCTTAAAAATCCTTATGATTGCTGACAACTCCCAAACCTAATTAAAATGGATCACTAATAATCTCATAAACAATGTACATGTAGGCTTCACACACTCATACACAATCATCTCCCTTTCTCCGTGAGAAGGAAGGAGGAAATGGGAGGCCATTGTTGCCCTCTCTATCCTAATCCACACGTCTCCTATTTACGAGTGGTCGAATCCGTCTTCCATTCGCCGAGGATGATGGGGGTATCAACAGACCACATAAATCAATTCATTCTATAGAGTTATGCTTGGTTATGAAAAGCAGGCAAGTATTAAATTGATCGAATTGGGTCTTCTAGTTAACTTTGCTTTAAACGTCAGTTTATTCTAACAATATAAAAACATGGATTAGCTCTTTCTACAATAAAATTTTGGTTTAGTTAGTTGGTGAGCAAAACTCAATAAATATATTTTTATCGCAATATTTTTATAATTGTCAAGATCTAAATTTCTTATAGGTCAAATAAATAAATAAAAAATGCTAAGCCCACAAAATTTTCACATTAATTTTCTAAGTCCACAAAATTTTCACATTAATTGTACGACAAATCATAGGTGGTAAACTATTATTGATGGATAAAAATGTGAAATCAGTCGTGGGTCCATTTTAAAACTAATAACAACTTGCCATCTAGAATTTGTTATGAAAAAAAATTATGGAGGTAGCATTTATATAGAAAAATAATAATAAAATATCATACTAAAACTTACCACAACTGAAAATAAAGGTATTATGAAAATGTTGTAACATTTTGTTGTGTTTCTAGATTTATCATTGCTGAAAATAAAAATTATGGAAATCTCCCTTAGTGGGTCTCTCACTTTTCCACTATACTTTGCTTTTCTCTGCTTTACTCGTTGGCATTTCTCATCTTCTTCGTTTTGTTGTGTTCTCTCTTGTCATTGAAATGCCCAACAAAAGTTTCAAGTTTCTCTAGCTTCTTCCAACTCATTTATACAAATGTGTTGGGCCATTTTGGGCATTTTTCATGACATTTCCTTAATGTAAGGTCTTAGGTCACTTATAGGCCCACTTATCCTCATATCCAAGCATTCTACAACAAGGCCCTTTGGTGGGACATGGATTTAAGTGTTAATCCTCATATTTTCTCTCCATTTTCCAAGTCTTGACTTGCTGGGGTTTGGGCTTTACTTATTGGCCTAAGTGTGAAAATTCTGGTATCAACATTAGCCCCTTGAGCATGTGGATTATTTATAACCACATGTGTGAGATATATATATATATATATATATATTTTTTCTTTCTTTCTTCTCTTTTTATTTCTCTTTCTTCTCTTTCTTTTTCTCTTTTCTCTTTCTCTTTCATTTTCTTTTTTCTCTTTTTACCAATTTCTTGTTTTGTTCTTTTCTCTTTCTTTTTCATTTTCCTTTTTCTCTTTTCTCCCTTTTTTTTTCTTTCAATTTCCTTTTTCTCTTCTCACATTATCTTTTTTTTTTTTTTTCCCTTTTCTATCTCTCATTCTTCTTCTTTCTTTCTTTTTTCTTTCTCATTTTCTTCTCTCTAATTTCTAAAGAATGCAATTATTCCACTATTACCTTTTTACAGAGTTTTTTTTTTTTTTTTTTTTGGGTTTCATTTGCCATTCCTTCTTTTGTTTAAACTACCACTACCATATTCAAAGGTTATTCTACGAGAGATCATTTTACGAAAGACCATTTTTGTGTCTCTTTCTATTTCTTGCCCCATTCGAAGGGAGATCATTCTTAATCATCCTAGTGACATTTTTCACACATTCAAAGGTATTGTTGCCCTATTCATGGGCTCTTAGTTCTCTTTGTTACTTATTCCCTTATACAAAGGGATTATTACCCTATTTAAGGGTTTGCTCTATAGGACAATATTTTTAGTCTTTTTTACATGTATATTTTTTCTCATACAAACGGATTTTTACCCCATTCGAGGACTTGCTCTATAGGAGACTATTTTTTCACTCTTTTTGATATTTTTCCCCATATTAAAGGATTTTTACTCCATTCAAGGACTTGCTCTATAGGTGATCATTCTTAGTATTTTTTTTTTAATATTTTTCCCCCATATAAAAGGATTCTTACCCCATGTTGCAATTAAAATAATGCAAACATAAGTGCAAATTTTTCACAAATAATAATATCTCGGTGAGTCCAAGGTCGATCCACAAGGAATGATTAACACTAATGTAAAAACCTCTATTATTAAGTAGTAAATAAAAATAATTGGTTTTTGTTTGTTTTTCCACCCAAAGATAGAGCAAGATAATATATATATATATATATATATATATATATATATATATATATATAATTATGAACAGCAAGATAATATTGAAACTACAATTGAAAATAACAAAATAAATCTAAGAGAAATTAGTGGGGGAGAAAATACTAGAAATTCAATGATCCACCTAATATTTTATCATATGAACTTGATTATTTTTAACTCAATTAGGGTAAAGAGCCAACTTGCCTAATTGGAAGATAAATAATAAAGTATTTAAACAAAGTGTAATGTAGATCGAATAACAGTGATTGTGCAAATCATTCAATTTGCATGTTATTGGGGAGATTATGCATTCAATATATTCTCAAATCATAACAAATCAAGGAGTTCAAGCATTCACATAAATAAAAATCATATTAAATATTAAAAACTTGTCAACATGAAATGATTCCAAATAGTAAATCAACCCATGGAAAACACATAAATAATTCCAAGAACACATGATAAAAATATTAAGTTTCACCTCTAACCTTAACTAGAGATTTAGCCACATATAGTTATGCAAAATAAATTCATAAAAAAAACAATGCTAATCACCTAAAAAATTAAATAAAACAAAAGATGAAAAATGTTCTAAGGCTTTTCCTCTTCTATAACCTCAGCCTCCTCCAAACGAAAAGAGAAATGTTACGTCCACTACATTTTTACAATATTTTCACAACAAATTATATGTGGTTAGTTGTTAGTCATTCAAATTTGAACTTAACACTAAGATTACTTTTTTGCCCCAACAATAACAAGCAGTTACAACCTGTCACTTAAGATTTGTTGTAAAAATGTTGTGAAAATGTTATGGACATATCATCTCTCAAAAGAAAAAGTGAAAATCACTCAAATTTAGAATGAGAATTGCTTAATTTTTGGAATTTTATCCACAGTCAACTTCCAACCCACTTTTGACCTCCGAAATGATTTTTTTTTTTTTGAATTTGTTGTAAACTACAAAGTTGTAGATCTTCAAGTCTTCTTTCTATGGCCACAAGAATTAGGTCAATCGTACATCTGTGCAAGAATCTCTTTTTTTAATCTACTATTAATCAAAACCTAGGGACAAATTAAAATAAGTACCTAACACCTTTACCACGCATAATTGAACTCCCCGATCCATGAATCTAATCAAAAGTGTCTTATCATTGTTTAGATTAGAACAAATGACATTTTTTAATCAAGGCTTGGTAATAAAATCAAGTAGGCACAGGTGATCAATCACACCTTAAAAATTCTTATGATTGGTGACAACTCCCAAACCTAATTAAAATGGATCACTAATAATCTCACAAACAATGTACATGTAGGCTTCACACACTCATATTCAATCATCTCCCTCTCTCCATGAGAAGGAAGTAGGAAAGGGGAGGCCCTTGTTGCCCTCTCTATCCTAATCCACACACCTCCTATTTATGAGTGATCGAAACCCTCTCTCATTCGCTGAGGATGATGGAGGTATCAACAGACCACATAAATCAATTCATTCTATAGAGTTGCGCTTGGTTATGAAAAGCAGGCAAGTATTAAATTGATCGAATTGGGTCTTCTAGTTAACTATGCTTTAAACGTCAATTTCTTCTAACAATATAAAAACATGGATTAGCTCTTTCTACAATAAAATTTTGGTTTAGTCAATTGGTGAGCAAAACTCAATAAATATATTTTTATTGTAATATTTTCATAATTGTCAAGATCTTAATTTCTTATAGATCAAATAAATAAATAAAAAATACTAAGCCCACAAAATTTTCACATTAATTTTCTAAGTCCACAAAATTTTCACATTAATTTTACGACAAATCATAGGTGGTAAATTACTATCGATGGATAAAAAAGTGAAATCAATCATGGGTCCATTTTAAAACTAATAACAACTTACCATCTAGAATTGGTTATGAGAAAATTATGGAGGTAGCATTTATATAAAGGCGTAAATGCAATTTTAGTCCATACATTTTGACTTTTTTCCATTTTAGTCCTTACATTTTATTTTTACCACTTTTAGTCCCTAAACTAATTAATGCGGGACATTTAAGTCCTTGAAACGCCATTCTGTCACCAAACTAATGGGAAAACTGTGGCTGACGTGGGCATTAAAATATTATTTAAAAAATTATTTGGCATTTTTAAATGCCAAAAAAAATAATAATTAATTACTCAATTTTCTTTTCATTATTTGTGTTCTTCCCGTGTTCTTCCCTATAATCAATCTCTAGCAAAAAACAAACCCTAAACCCAAATCCTAACCAAACCCCAAACCTATATCCCCAGTAAAGCAAATCTTAGCCTTCAAACCCATAAATTTTCTTGGCGAACAAAAAAAAAAAAAAAAAAACACCCCAATCACCACCACTGAATCAAAAAACATGAAGATCAAACCTAAACAAAAGAAACCCAACAACTAGCAAAGCACCACCACTGAATCAAAACATCCACTACCACATCAACGAAACCACTCCCAAACCAAACCATCCAAAGAATAGAAACCCAACAAAGCACCCAACTCATTCACTCCCAAACCAAGTCATCTTCAATGAGGCTGAGATCGAGTGCGATGGGTTTGAGATAGAAAGTGGCTGAGATTTGCTTGATCTGGGTTAGAAAGATGTTGTGATCTTAAGAATGCAAACACAGAGACACACACACACATAATGAGTAAATGTAAACAAACCCAACAATACATTTTTCACCTAAGAGAGAGAAAAAGTTGGTACCTAGTGAGAGCGAGCGCGAAACAGGAAGTGGAGAGGCCATGACTTGAGCGAGGCACTGAGCGGCAGCTTTGGCGGTGAAGTTCTAAGTGCGCTTGACGGTGAGCAAAATCTGGGTTTGGGTTTTTTTTTTTTTTTTTTTTTTGTGAGCCTCATTGTGAGTCGTTGATTGTCTTTATGTCATGTATCAGAGCCATCAATTATCTTTTTTTTCTTGTTCTGTTTTGTTGATGAAACTGGTATAGAGAAATGAAACACTTGTGGAGTAGAAATAATTTATAATTTGTTCAATGAAGTTAGTACAAACTACAGAGGAGCTTCACTAATACGTGGTCTCACACTCTCTACAAAATAAAATAGCAATATCTCACTGGGGTGTTTCTCTCCATCTCTCACTCATACTCACTCACAGAGTTTCTCTCTCTCTCTCTCTCTCTCTCTCTCTCTCTCTCTCTCTCTCTCTCTCTCTCTCTCTGTTTAAGATATTTAAAAAAATTTTGAAATTTTCAGATCAATAAAAAAATATCTTGGATGGTGTAAAAATGTCATCCACCAGACTTATTATTATTTTTTGCCATTTGGTTGCTGGGTTTCTATTCTTTTGCTTGGGTTTGACTTTATGTTCTTTGATTTGGTGGTGGTGATTTGGGGTATTTTTTTTTTTTTTTTTTTTTTTTTTTTTTTTTTTTGTGTTTGTTTGCCAAGAAAATTTATGGGTTTGAAGGTTAAGGTTTGCTTTACTAGGGATATAGGTTTGGGGTTTGGTTAGGATCTGGGTTTAGGGTTTGTTTTTTGCTGGAGATTGATTATAGTGAAGAACACGAGAACACAAATAATGAAAAGAAAATCTAGTAATTAATTTTTTTTTTTTTTTAATTTTGGCATTTAAAAAGTGCCAAATAATTTTTTTAATAATATTTTGATGCCCACGTCCAGTTTCCTCGTTAGTTTGTTGACAGAATGGTGCTTCAAGGACTTAAATGTCCCGCGTTAATTGGTTTATGGACTAAAAGTGGTAAAAATAAAATGTAGGGACTAAAATGGAAAAAAAAGTCAAAATGTAGGGACTAAAGTGCATTTACGCATTATATGAAATAAATAATAAAATATCATATTAAAACTTACCACAACTGAAAATAAAGGAATTGTGAAAATGTTGTGACATTTTGTTGTGTTTCTAGACTTACCATAGCTGAAAATAAAAATTATGAAAATCTCCCTTATTAGGTCTCTAACTTTTCCACTATGCTTTGCTTTTCTCTGTTTTACTCGTTGGCTTTTCTCATCTTCTTCATTTTGTCATGTTCTCTCTTCTCATTGAAATGCCCAACAAAATTTTTAGGTTTCTCCAGCTTCTTCTAACTCATTTATACAAATGTCTTAGGCCATTGTGGGCTTTTTTCATGACATTTCCTTAATGTAAGGTCTTGGGTCACTTCTAGGCCCACTTATCCTCATATCCAAGCATTCTACAACAAGACCCTTTCGTAGGTTACTCGTAGCCAATTCAGCTAGGACATGGATTTAAGTGTTAATCCTCATATTTTCTCTCCATTTTCAAAGACTTGACTTGCTAGAGTTTGGGCCTTACTTATTGGCCTAAGTGTGAAAATTTGGGTATCAACATTAGTCTCCTGAGCACATGGATTATTTATAACCACACGAGAGAGAGAGAGAGAGAGAGAGAGAGATTTTTTTTCTTTCTTCTCTTTCTTTCTCTTTCTTTTTCTCTTTTCTCTCTCTCTTTCATTTTCTTTTTTCTCTTTTTCTCATTCTCTTGTTTTTTTCTTTTCTCTTTCTTTTTCATTTTCCTTTTTCTCTTTTCCCCATTTTTTTTCTTTCATTTTCCTTTTTCTCTTCTCTCATTATCTTTTTTTTCTTTTTTTTCTTTTCTGTCTCTCATTCTTCTTTCTTTCTTTCTTTTTTCTTTTTCATTTTCTTCTCTCTAATTTCTAAATTTCTAAAGAATGCAATTATTCCACTATTACCTTTCTACAATTTTTTTTTTTTGTTTCATTTACTATTCCTTCTTTTGTTTAAACTACCGCTACCATATTCAAAGGTTATTCTACAAGAGATCATTTTGCAAAAGACCATTTTTGTGTCTCTTTATATTTCTTGCCCCATTTGAAGGGAGACCATTCTTAATCATCCTGATGACTAAGCAACAACCTCTGATAAGCCCAAAGACGATGCTCAGCCTATGGATGTTGCTCAACCTAAGGATGATGCCCCCACTGGTTTATCCTAGTAGTTTCTCTATTTTGTTACAAGCAATCTCTTTCTTTTTCTCTTTTTTTTTTTTTTTTTTTTATATATATATATATTTTTTATTTGGGGTCCGTTGTTTTGGACCATTTTCAATCTGCTTAAGTACATTCACTTCGTCCATGGTTTTGGACATAAGTTTTATACATTTGCTTTTTCAAGCTTAACTTTCAAGGGTTTTTGGACGATGGTCATTTACCCTTTTTATGAACAAGTTAATATATGTTTCCCTGTACATGATTTGGACTTTATTTATTTATGGATTTTGGTATGCCTAAAGTGTTTGCTCGTCCATGGTTTGAACTTTAGTTAGGGACTTTGGACATTTACCATTCTTTAGCATCGTCTATTTGTTGCATGCATACTTTTCTTCGTTTATTATTTATCGACAAGTGTACAGGGAGGTGTTTGTTCCTTCCCTTTGTACTTCTGATTTTACCTTAAGGTTTTATTTCACCATGTGATAATTTGCCTTTTCCTCATCTAAGGATGGCTTGGGACGATACGTCTTTGCATCCAGAGATTTTACATGTCTATAACTTTTAAGTTTTTCATGGACTTTAGTTTTGTAGAGAATTATCAACACTTAAGTTATAAAATTCAAACTACTTTATCTACAATGGAGAACTTTGTACATAACATCATTCATAGACATTGCACATGCTAGTAGCAAGTGCTTTTTAGGGAATTCAAATGCTAGAAAACATAGAATACTACCAGAAAACATAAATGCTAAAGGACACCATAAATAGACTACAGGTGGGAACCAGTAGTCTTTAAGGTCGTCCATGTTGACCTCCTTAACAAGTCTTCACTAATAGTACTTCCTTAAATGCTCCATGTTTCATGGATGCTCCTACCTTCGTCCATCTAAGGCTTCCAAATAGTACGATCCCTGTCTTTTATAGTTGATGACTCTATATAGTCCTTTCCAATTAGGTCCTAACTTTCCATGAGTAGGGTTCTTAGTAGACAAGGACACCCTTTTTAGGACGAGGTCTCTAATGTTGAACTGCCTAGGTTTGATCAAGGCATCGGAATGTTTGGTCATCAAGTTCTTGTAGCGTGCCACTCTCTGTTCCGTATCCATCATTACCTTGTCAATGAGATCGAGGCTTAGATAAAGCCATTTCTCATTTTCCTTATCCTTATAGTAGGCCACCCTGTAGCTAGTCAGGCAAACCTCTGCGGGTATCATTGCATCACATCCATATGCTAGCTTAAAAGGAGTTTCTCCAGTAGAAGTCCTCATTATCATCTTATACGTCCAAAGGACATTGAGTAGCTAGCCATATCCACTTTACCCCCTCAAGCCAAGTCTTGATGATCTTCAATACGAATCAATTTGCAACTTCTGCTTTTCCATTGGCCAATGGGTGGGAGGGTGAGGAGTGGTGATTTCTGATTCCTAACTGCTCACAGAACTTTCTAAAGGGTGTGTTATCAAACTGGCGTCCATTTTTTAGGATGAGCACCCTAGGAATTCCAAAATGGTAGATGATATTCTTCTTGACGAAATTTCTAACATTCTATTCGGTGATCTTCGCTAATGGATTTGCTTTCACCCATTTAGTGAAATAATTAATTCCCACTACCAAGAACTTTATTTGCCTTGTCCTCATGTAAAAGGGACCAAGGATGTCAAGTCCCCACAGGGCAAATGGCCAAGGGGCCACCATCAAAGTAAGGTACTTTGATGGTCGTTTAGGCACATTGCTAAAGTGCTGACACTTATCACATACTTTGACATATGCTCTGGCGTCTGTTTGCATGGACGACCAGTAGTATCCTGCATAGACAATCTTGTGGACGAAAGACCTTACTCTTAAATGATTTTCACATGCTCCTTCTTGGATGTCCCTCATAACGTAGTTCGACTTGTCTGGGGTTAAACATCTCAGGTAGGGCTGAGAAAGACCCCTCTTGTATAACTTCATCCATAAGGACAAATTTAGCTGCTCTAACCCTTAGTCTTCAAGCTTCTTCCTTCTCCTCAGGAAGTATGCCGCCCTTAAGGTAAGAAATAATCGATGTGGTCCAGTTGGTTTCTCTATCTATCTGCTGTATTCAGGATATCAATACTTAGGACATACTGGAACCTAACTTGGTCATTTATGATGTTGTTCGCGGAGGTGGCATTGGCTAGGCTATTCGTTTCCATGTTCTCTTATCTTTGGATTTGTTGAAACTTGGCTGATGTGAAACTTTTGATGCAATGTCTAACTTTGCACAAATACCTCTTCATTCATTCTTCCTTGGCTTCATATGTTCCATTCACCTGGCCTATAATTAGCTACGAGTCTCCCTAGATGAGAATTGACTTTGCTCCAAGTGACTAGGCCAACTCCAAGCCCTCGAGGAGGGCTTTATACTTAGCTTCGTTGTTGGTTGTCTAGAACTGTAAACGTATCGCATACTCTAGATGATCTCCTTCAAGTGATTACAAGATTACACTAACTCCTTCTGTATATTGAGTAAATGAACCATCTATATAGACGATCCACTGTTTTGCCCCATTTCCTCCATTCTGCTGGTTATAGGCTGGAGTGAATTCTATGATAAAGTCTGCAAGCGCTTGGGCTTTTATTGCTTCTCTAGAGTGGTATCTTATGTCAAACTCACTGAGTTCCACTGCCCATTGAATCAGTTGTTTAACTGTTTCCACCTTGTTCATAGCCTTCTTAAGTGGATGGTCTGTCAGGATGTTGATGACATGAGCTTGGAAATAAGTCTTGAGCTTTCTTGCTCCTGTTACCAATAAGAAGGCTAACTTTTCTATTGGTGGGCACCATCCTTTAGCTTCTATTAAGGCCTTGCTAGTGTAGTAGACGGGCTTCTGTACCTTTCCTTCCTCCCTGATTAATGCTGAGCTCACTGCATAAAGGGATACCCCTACGTACAGATACAACTCTTTACCTGGTTTGGATGGGCTCAACAAAGGAGTTGAAGTGATATAAGCCTTAAGATCTTCACATGCTTGTTAACACTCATCTGTCTATTCAAATGCTTTCCTTAGCACTTTGAAAAATGATAAACACTTGTCAGTTGCTTTTGAGACAAACCTGTTAAGGGCTTCTACTCATCCAGTGAGACTTTGTACTTCTTTGACATTCTTTGGTGGCTCCATGCTTAGTATTACTTGGATTTTATTAGGATTTACTTCGATTCTCCTCTGTGAAACCATGAAACCAAGAAACTTTCTTGATGAAACTCCTAAGGCGCACTTACTTGGGTTCAACTTCATATTGTATTGTCTAAGCATGTCAAAAGTCTCCTACAAGTTGTCCAAATGCTGTGTCTCCTTCACACTTTTGATTAGCATATCGTCTACATATACTTCAACATTTTGTCCAACTTATGGATGAAAGATATGGTTGACTAGTCTCTGATAAGTGGCCCTTGCATTTTTTAAACCAAAAGGCATTACTTTGTAGCAAAACAAATCTTGGCTTGTGATGAAGAATGTTTTCTCTAGATCAGCTTTGTCCATCTTGATCTAATTGTACCTCGAGAATGTGTCTATGAAGCTCAGCAATTTGGTGCCTAACTATTGAGTTTACCAGCTAGTCAATGCGAGGAAGGGCATAACTATCATTGGGGCATGCCTTGTTCAAATTTGTAAAGTCTATGCACATCCTCCATTTGCCGTTAGCTTTTTTGATCATGACTACATTAGCTAGCTAGTTAGGGTAGTAGACTTCGCGGACGTATTCTGCCATTACCAACTTTTGGATTTCTTCTTTGCTGACATTGCCTCATTTTGGGGTGAACACTCTCCTTTTCTGATGAACAAGCTTATAGGACGGAGACACATTTAGACGATGAGTAATCACACTTGGGTCAATCCTAGGCATTTCTTCTTGACTCCAAGCAAAAACATTTATGCTCTTCTTGAGGAATTGGATGAGATCTTGCTTCGTTTTCTCTTCCATGCTTGTTTTGATCCTAGTGAACTTCTCCGAGTTGGACTCGTCTAGAGGGACATCTTCTAATACTCCAATTGGTTCAACAACTGTTCTTTCTTTAATGTTCATTGTCTACATCTACTTTTCCATTGCTAACATAGCCAAGTAACATTCTCTAGCTGCTTTCTAGTCTTCTTGTACTTCTCCAATGCCATATTCCATTGGAAATTTGATGGACAAGTGATAAGTAGACGTCGCAGCCCTCCAACTATTTAAAGTTAGTTGTTCGATAATAGCATTATATGAGGACGAACAATCCACAACAAGGAAGTTTACTTGTTGTGTAATTTGCAATCATCAAATGATGACAATTGCACTGTCATGAGGATGATGTAGTCTTCTCGCATCTTTGTCAGTGAAAGTAAGAGCAGGCTCGTCTACTCTGGACGTCCTTGGTGGGCAGCCTGTGAGTTGAACATTCTGAACTACCAGTAAGTAAGTCTTCTTGGCTTTGGATGAACTCCCGGTTGACAATCCTCCCACAATGCTTATTTCTCCAAGTGGCTAACACACTAATTCTTCCGCTTTGCCTTTCAATGGTTGCCTTTCATCCTTGTGGTCTCTTCCAATAAAATTATTCAACTTTCCCTGCTTAATAAGAACTTCAAATTTGCTATTTCAAGTCGTAACACTCATCCATGTCATGCCCATGATCTTGGTGGAAACGACAATACCTGCTTTTGTTCCATTTTCTAGGAACTCCTTTCATCTTCTCTGGCCATTTCAAGGACGATTCGTCCTTGATTTTCATCAACACTTGGTCAAGTGGGGCATTCAAGGTAGTGTAGTTGGAATATCATCCTAAGGATGATCTTGCCTTCCTGCCGCCTCAATATTTTTTTTCTCCCTCTTGGCCTTCTTTGGATGAGGACCTTGCTCTAGATGGTGTATGTAACCAGCTTCCACTAGTTCAGACTTCTTCTTTTTCTTAGCAATAATTGCATCCTCAACATTCATGAAACTTTGGGATGAGTGTATCAGCTCGGCCATCGTTTATGGCTTTCAGTCATACAACTTGGGGATAAACAAATTCGAAGTAACCCCATTGTAAAAGGCTGCTAAGAGGTTTTTGTTATCCATCTCATCTACCAATAGGGCTTCCCTCTTACAACAACTAATGAAAGTCTGAAGACTCTCGTTTTCTCCTTACTCTATGTTTAGTAAGCTAGATAGGGAACGCTTATGCATTTGGCCTTTGATGAAGTTTCTAACGAACAACTTACTTAACTCTTTGAACGAAGTTATGGTGTTTGGTGGTAGCTTACCAAACCACACCCTGGCTGGGCCCTTTAACGTGGTAGGGAACACTTTACACATGATTTCGTCTAGAACGCCTTAGAGATGCATAGTTGTCTTAAATGTGGCAATGTGATCACAAGGATCTTGTGTTCTATCATATGAGTCCAAGGTAGGCATTTTGAACTTGGAGGGTAAAGGATGACTTGTGATGGACGCGGTGAAGGGAGAGTCACTTCTGTGGATGAGATTATCCATATGGTTCGCTCTCCTCATGGAGTCCTTCATCTCCTCCGTGGCTTTCTTCATCTGATCTATTTCTCTCTCCAAGTGTGGCACCCTTTGAGTGACGGTACCTCTGGACTTATCTCTTCCTTCAACGCCGTTCTCCGCCCCTTCATTCTCTAAAATTTTCCTGTGTTTCTCGGTGCGTCATTATCGACGTTATCTATTGACTTCTCTAGTTAACTCCTGGTTTTGTTGCGTTAAGTCCACCATTGCAGCTGCCATGGATTGCAGTTGTTGTTGGATGGATGCTGGTGGCGGTGCTGGGGCACAATTTGGATGATTGGAGGCATTTCCACTTTCCTGGTGTTCTATACTGATGGCCGTCGACCTAGTCCAAACCATGCAGACTTTTTGTCTTGGAAAGTAAGGCGATTAACACTAAGAAACTTTGCCTATTTCCTATAGATAGTGCCAATTGATGATGCACGAGAATTAGTAGACTAAATGCTCTAGGCTATGTTGACGGTTTGATGACCTGAAGAGAAAGAAAGACTGTCAAGGGTGATTGGGGTGAACCGGCCAAGGACTCTCTGACGATTAAGTTAGCTTTTTCTCTAGAACACAAGGATGGTGAATCAGTGAATAGTAAAACATACATTGGGCTAGTGGACTCGAATCCTTTTTATAGAGAGTTCTAAGTGGGTCTACTTGTTTAGATCCACTATCATCATGGGAGATGTGTACAGTTAATGGAGAAAATAGAGCAGATTTCGAGGAATCCTCCCTATGTTCTAGAATGACAGATTAAGGTCCGATTGCTTAATGTTTGTAGAAAAATCCTTCAAAATTCACTAAGTGTTATTTGGTCGTCTATGCCCTTGTGTGACATGGACAACTAGGTTGCTTTGGACAATCATGATGTTTGTAGACAGATCCTATTCATATCCGTGACACTTTTTGATAGGCTCCTTTACTTGTGAATTGTTCCGGATGCAGTTTGGTCATGGACAACTACCATGGATGAATTGAACTTTATTTAGCCCACCATTAATCACAAAGTCAAAAACTATGGAAACTAAACATCTAGAGCTTCCAGGAATATAAAGTTTGAAGAAAACGGAGCTTGGAAAGGCCTCCAAACAATCGCACGAAGATCGGACCAGAAACTAGGAAAAAGATGAAATAGACTATTTATGTGTAAAAGTGGGGGGCTATGTGATGGTGTACCCAAACACCATCACATAGCCTCCAATCTTTTTGGCATCTCTATAAATAACCACCCCCCCCCCCCCTCCCCCCCAAATTTTTTTGTAAAAATTAAAAGCTTTTCGGGAGAGAAAAATAGAAAAATAGAGAGAAAAATACTAGGAAAATCTAAAAAAAAAAAAAAAAAAAAAAAAAAAAAAAAAAAAAAAAAAACCCTAGAAAATTCTGAAAATGTTTTCTCTCTTCTCTCTTTAGGAAACCCACAAAAATTTTAGCATTCTCTCATTTAATTTGTAATCTTTGTGGGTAAGGTGTAGGGATGGGATAGTTTTCTTAATAACTATACCCATCCCATATCTCTCTACTCTTTCTTACGTAAACATCATCCATTTATATATGTGAAGTTCCATTTATTTATCTTGTCTCTTTATTTTATTGCTTTAAATTCCAAGCATTTTATTGTTGTGATTATGTATCTATCTCTCTTTCCTTTATGTCTCTATTATTTGTTGTTGGTTGTGATATTGTGATTATGTTCCTAGATGGGTATTGAACCATCACCTAAACCCAATATGGGAAGTACCCTTAGGAGGAAGAAATCTCATTTCTTCTAGGCATCTAGGAACTTTTTATGTTCTTGCTTATATTTTGTTACCCATGCTATTCCCCCATCCTCTTTACTTTAATGTCATCCCTTTTAATTTTTGCTATTCCTCATCCCCTTTACTTTATTGTCATCTTGTTTAATTTTTGCTAATCCCCCACTCCCCTTTTATTTTTTGCACTTTTTATTTATCTTGTTCCACACACACACACACACACAGATATTACTAAGTACACACCTAAGAAAAAAAATTTCTATCTATCCTTTTAAATGGGCTTTAAACCTTAAGCAAAGCACAATATAGGTATGTCATCTTAAGGATGGTTGATGGCTTAGAACTCTCATCTCTTTTTGATGAAAGACCTATAACGCTTGAAAGGGATTAAAATTTATTTAAAAGGGAACTCTAAAAAAAATCTTTTTTTTTTTTAATGAATCTTTACTTTATTGTCATTTAAATTCAAGTTCTTTACCTCTATTGTCATTTAAATTTCAACACTTTACTTTTCCTTGTCATTTACTTTTCTAGCAATTTTATTTACCATTCTTTACATTCTTGCACTTATTCACTTGTCTTTAAATTCATAGCACTTATATATTATTGTTGTTGTTCTTTTCCTTTTCTTATTGATAATGTTGGCATAAATCAATAGCTTGTGTAAAACAAATTCTTTCATTATGCTTTTCTAACGAAATAGTTTTTTTTTTTTATATATATAAAATATTTTATTCTTTTTTCCAAAAGGTTTTTTCTAAAGTAAAACCTTTCCTTTAAAAATCTCCCCTTAAACATTTTTTCTAAAAATGCTTAAAAAAAAAAAAAAACACATCTTTTTTCTCCCCTTAAAACGTTTTATTATTATTATTATTATTATTATTATTATTATTATTATTATTATTATAAAAGAAATCTTTTGAATGGCCAAAATATCTAAAAGGAATATCTCTTTTCTTAAAAATCATGGGATTTTTGAAACTCAAACCTTTTTCTTTTTGAAAATAAAACCTATGAACTTTTTCTTTTAAAAGCTTTTTTCTTCAAAATAATCTTTCTCTACCCAATTTTTTTTTTTTTCAGCGTAAGTCTCTTTCTTTAACAAAATCATGGGATTTTTAGTTCAAATCTTTTCAAAAGGAAGACCCATGAAATTTTTCAAAAACCTTTTCCCAATTTTTTTAAAGAAATTATCCACTTTTTACAAAAACAATATTTTCCTAAATAAAGCTCTTTTCTTCAAACCATTTTTTTTCAAACAAAATCACAAGAGTTTTTCAAAGCTAAACTCTTTTCCCCTAAAAATAAACCCATGAATCTTTTTCTTAAAACCTACTTTTCTTTTGCCTTCTTAAAACTAATATTTTTACAAAATGTTTTTTTAGAAAGCTTCAAATATTTTTGGGTTCCTCTAAAAATATGGCATCTTTCTTTTTCAAAAAAAGAAAAGGAAAAAAAAAAAAGATAAACTCTTTCTTAAATCCTTTTTCAAAAAAAGAGGTTTGTTTCCTATTTCAAATTTTGCTTGTTCAAATGAAATCTTTTCTTTCAAAAAAAAAAAAAATGATGAAAGTAGCTTCTTTTTTTTTTCCTAAAACTTCCTCTTTTCAAAACATTAAGGTTAGGTTTGGTAACATTTTTTGTTTTCTATTTTCAAAAACTTGTTTTTGGGAATATAAAAAAAAAATTATTGTATATTTGAAATAAAAAATATGTTTGGTTAGTTGAAATTAAAAAGATATTTTTTGAAAAAAAAAATACTAAAATATGTTGTTACTAGGATTTGAACTCTAATACTAACTCATTAAATGAGACAGATTCATTAAATTAAATGTGTTTTTTCATTGACTTTTAAAAATTAGAAATTGAAAACAGTTTTTTTTTGCATGTTTTAAGTTTCCTTCACAAATTGAGTTTTGAAAACAATTTTTGTTTTCTGTCCATTTTGGGTTGTCAAACAAGATTTTTAATCTCAAAAATAGAAAATTGTTTTTGAAAACTGAATATAAGGGGAAAAATAGTTACCAAACATAACCTAAATTTTTTCTTCATAAAAAATGTGTTATTAAAATGTTTTCCTCCAAGACTTTCCTTTCAAAAATAAAATAAATTTAACGTTTTCAAATTTGCCCATGCATTGTTATTTTAAAACTTTCCTTAGGATTGCATCTTTAGGGATTTGTGCCTATGGTTCAATTCCATTGAACCAATTGAACCATAGGCACCAATCAAGCTTACATTGCCCCTTTCTTTTCTTTGGCACTAATACATTTTCATTGTGATAGGCCAAAACGAATTGACTCTTTGTGATAAATTAACAAATTAATTTAGCCTAGTGAATTAATTAAGTTAATTAATATGCAAACGTGTGGTAGCACAAACAAATCATCAACAAACTAATTATGCAATGGAAAATAAATAACACGGTGATTTGTTTACAAATGAGGAAAACCTAACGGCAAAAACCCCACCGGTTGATTTTCAAGTCACCACTCCTGAAATTCCACTATTATCACAACAAGCGGTTACATTAAAGGAATCCGAGTACCTTATATCAACCTATAGTTGAACACTTACCTCAATACCCAATTGGATTTGTTCTGTGGTAACAATTTCCCCTTTTGATGCATGGCTCCCAAGTATGTAACTAACCAATGCGTGGATCCCAATATATGACTTCAATCATTAACTAGAAAGAGTTGTTAGCTGCAAAGTTCTTCAGTTCATCCACAATGAAGATCAAGAAGATGCTTGGTCACAAAACCTAAAGGTGCACATACAAAACAACTTTTTCAGAAGAGATGAACTAGGGTGAAACTTTGTCTTCGGTCACAAATTGCTTGAACAGAGTTTGCTTAATGCTTGTGCAACTTTTGTACACTTTGACGGCTCTTAAAACAATCCCTTTATATGTTTAGGGTTCAGAGAGAAGAATGCCCAAACACATAAACACGGATCCCAAGAAAACAGAACAGAAAAATCTGTTTTTCTTAAACCTCAACAGATAGGAGGTGTCGAGCACACGGGGTTGAATAGCTTTCTTAAGCTCGATAGATGTAGCCGTCGAGCTAGTTGTCGAGCTAGTTGTCGAGCTTTAATGATTTTGCACTTTCTCAACTTGTTTCTTGGACAGACTTGATGACTTTAACACTTGATCTTGAAACCTTGTTTCTTGAAGTATTAAAAACACCTAGAACTACCCAATTACAAGTAAAGTGCGTTTTGTAAAAAGATTAGCCAATTACATAAAAAAATGACCTATGTTCTTAACAAGTGAACCACATATGTCCTAAGACATTGTCATTTTTTTTTGCATGGTAAAATATGAGAAAATATGATGGATGATAACAATGTGCTACTCTTCTAACTCTCTCTTTATATTTTCACATTGTAATTTATTTGTGTATAATAGTTAGTATTCACATGCTATTGTATCTATTACCCCTAGCTACGTGGTAAATATCCCTTACATGCTATTTATGTATATATCTCACATGCTTTGATCGTAAATATTCTTTGACTTAAATATGCACATGGTATTTGTCTGTAATAACCTCTCCTCGCTGGTAGGAGCTCTCTCTCTCGTTAGTGCGAGATATACCTCCCTTAGGGTTTCTAAGGGTTTAACTTTTTCTTTTCTTTCATACGTACGCTACCATGGCAGATGAAGTTTCGAGCATACTGGAGAACATGCGCTTGACTACAGAGGAAGAGGAGACTATTGATATTCCGGATGAAGGAAGAAAAGAAGGGCTGGAGACCTGTGCACTTAGTTTGATTGGGAAGTTCCTGACGTGTCGACCCTTCAACAAGAGGGCGGCCATAACTACATTGAAAAAAGCATGGGGATTGGAAGAGGCAGTCCAGATAGTGGAGGTGGGAACAAATCTATTTCAACTCAAATTCCAATCTGAGTTTGCGATGAACCGGGTGTTTAAAGGAGGGCCGTGGTCCTTCGATAATCAGGCTTTGCTATTGCTTCAATGGAAAGTAGGGATGATGCCGGAAAACGTCAAGTTTGATTCAATCTCTCTCTAGATACAAATATGGGGTGCTCCGTTTGATTTGGTGTCGCCTAAAGTTGCAGAGGCGGTGGGCAGTAAACTGGGGACGATAGTCGAAGTGGAGAAAAAACAGAGAACGGAGGGGTAGAACTATTTTATGAGGAGTAAAGTTGCTGTTCCTTTAACAAAACCAATTCGAAGGGGTGCTTTCTTGGCTGGTTCAGAGGGTATGAGGCACTGGGTTTCTTTCAAGTATGAACGACTCCCATTGCTTTGCCATTATTGTGGACTACTGGGACATGACTTGAAGCACTGTGCTTTATACTTCATAGCAACTAAGAAGGAAGGGGATGTGAGCTGTCCATACGGTGAGTGGCTGAAGGCTTGGGGTGGCCGGCATCGTTCACCTCCTCGCAGGAATGTTTCACGGGAAGAAGTAGATGGGGAAGATCACCGGCAAGATCAAGCCAGTCATGAAACAGAGGCGGCGGACGGCAGGGAGTAGGGGCCAAACCCTACGGAACATGATGAATTACGTGAGGTTTTACACACCGAGAATCACGGAACAGAGAGGGAATCGCTTGACGTGGCATCCGAGTTTCATGGGATGGAAGTTACGAATAAGGAAGGGCTGGGTTCAGGTGTAACTGAAAAAGTGGATGTGGGCCTCTTTTCAAACATTATGGGTGGTACCGAAGGGAATGAGCCCATGCATGGGGTTAGTGTGAACGTGGGAAATGGACTTCAAAGCCCAAAAACTAAGGCAACGTGGACTAGGCTAAGGCGCATGGAAATTGGACCGGTGGAATTTATTAAAGAAGGGGCAAAGGCTGTTTTGGGAAAGAGGAGTACAGATAGAGAAGGCAGTAACCAAATTGAGGATGAGCAGGTTGAAGTACTGAAGCGAGGGAGAAGCAGTGTGGAATCTAATTCAAAGATATCGGCGAGGGTGCCCGAGCACCCTTGCTGGAAGCAATGAAACTCCTCAGTTGGAACTGCCAAGGGCTTGGGAACTCTTGGACAGTTCGAAGCCTTCACAAGTTAGTGAAGGATCAAGCTCCCACAGTCTGTTTCCTAATGGAGACTAGACTAGATAAAGAAGGTTTTGCTAATCATTGTAGGGATTTGCCTTTTCCGAATAAGTTTATTGTTAAGAAGCCTTATTCTGGAGGAGGTTTAGCATTGTTATGGAAATCTGAAGTTCGGTTGGAGGTTATTAATTTCACAGAAAACCATATATTGGCGAAGGTGATTGAGGATGATGGTTTTACTTGGTTTTTGACTGGGTTCTATGGGTGGCTAGAAGCAAGTGAGAAAAAGAAGTCCTGGGCACTTTTATCACATATTTCCTCATTTGTGGAGGGGCCATGGTGTTGTATAGGTGATTTCAATGCGATTTTGCATCAGTCTGAAAAGCAAAGTTGCCGTCCACCTTAGTATAAACAGATGGAAGAGTTTCAGGCAGCCTTGGAGCGGTGCAGTTTATTTGACTTGGGCTTCCACGGGTACCAATTTACATGGAATAATAAAAGACCAGGGGCAGCTAATACTAGAGAAAGATTGGATCGTGCTGTTGCGAACCGTGAGTGGAAGGAGAAGTTTGCAGCTAGTACTCTCACCCATGGGTTCAGTCATGCATCTGATCATGTGTCGATTCTTCTCCAGACAGGTACAGACCGTGATTTTAGGGGTGGTGGGCCTCGTGGTTTCAGGTTTGAAGAATCTTGGCTGATGTGGGAGGATTGTGAAGGAGTGGTGTTAGATTCTTGGACCAATTCGGGTGGTGAGATTGGTGGGTTATGTGCAACAGTGGACAAAATTAAGGGATGTGGGGCGGATTTATTAGCTTGGGGTTCAGCCAAAACAGCTCCTGCTGTGAATGAAATAAAAATGTTAACTAAAAAGATTGAAAAGTTGAATAAAGAAGAGTTAACAGAGGAAAGTAGGGAGGAGGTATTGGTAGCAAGCAAAAAATTGGATGATCTCCTTCTTAAGCAAGAAATTTTTTGGGCACAACGCTCTCGAGTATCCTGGTTGAAGCATGGTGACAGGAATACAAAGTTTTTCCATTCAAAGGCTTCTCAAAGGCGTAAGAGAAATTTCATTCATGGCATTCAAAACCAACATGGTAATTGGGTGGAGGATATAGGAGAGGTGGTAGAGGTGGCTATTAATTATTTTGAGACAATTTTTCATTCAGGTACTTGTGAAAGAATGGAAGAATGTCTGAATACAGTTCCCCAGAGGATGACTACAGATATGAAGGAGGAGTTTTCTAAGCCGTATACTGGAGAGGAAGTCAAAGCAGCATTATTTCAGATGGGACCTACTAAAGCTCCAAGACCTGATGGTATGAATGCTCTTTTTTATCAAAGGTTCTGGCATATAGTTGGTAATGATGTTAGTTCTGCAGTGTTAGATTTTCTGAACTCTGGAACTATGTTACCTGAAATAAATTATACTCATATTGTTCTTATCCCGAAAGTTAAGTCACCAGAGAAGATGACAGATTTCAGACCCATTAGCTTATGCAATGTTATTTACAAAATAATCTCTAAAGTGCTTGCTAATAAACTGAAAACTATTTTACCCCAGTTGATCTCCCCCACTCAAAGTGCTTTTGTGCCAGGAAGACTTATAACTGATAATGTGTTGCTAGCTTATGAAACCTTACATGCTATGCATGGGAGAAAAAAGGGGAAGACTGGAGCCCTAGCTTTGAAACTTGATGTCAGTAAGGCTTATGACCGAGTGGAGTGGGATTTTTTGAAGGGTATGATGATTAGACTGGGATTTCTGGAAGAATGGATTAATAGGGTGATGAGTTGTGTCTCCACCCCTTCTTTCTCGGTTCGCATTAATGGTAGAGCATTTGGAAATATTACCCCTTCAAGAGGGCTCCGCCAAGGGGACCCTTTATCTCCTTATCTGTTTCTTTTGTGTGCAGAAGGATTTACGTCTTTGCTTTCCAAAGCAGAATCTGAGGGACGGCTTCATGGGGTTCAAATTTGCAGAAGAGCTCCTTGTATTTCTAACTTGCTTTTTGCAGATGATTCCTTAATTTTCTGCCGGGCAAATCAGGAGGAAGTGTAAGTGATTACTGACACATTGAAATTGTACGCAGAAGCTTCTGGACAATGTATTAATTTTGAGAAGTCATCTGCATATTTTAGTAGTAATACTTTTGAGGGTCAAAGGCAACAAATTAAATAAGCTTTGGGAGTAAGGGAAGTGGATCGATTTGATTCTTATTTGGGGTTGCCGACTTTGATAAGGAGGTCAAAATATCAAACTTTTGCATATCTAAAGGAATGGGTGTGGAAAAAACTTCAGGGGTGGAAAGGCAGGTTGCTTTCTCAGGCCGGAAAAGAGGTACTTATCAAAGCAGTTGCCCAATCAATTCCAACATATACTATGGGAGTGTTCCTGTTACCGGTAAAGCTTTGCAATGAGCTTGATGCCCTCTGTGCACGGTTTTGGTGGGGGCAATCTGGTGATGAACGGAAAATTCATTGGAAGAGTTGGAAATTTTTGACAAAACCAAAGAAGGAAGATGGCATGGGATTCAGGGATATTCGGAGCTTTAATCTAGCTATGCTAGCAAAGCAAGGTTGGAGGCTGGTCCAAGATCAAAATTCACTGTTATCTTTGTGCTTCAAGGCCAAGTATTTTCCAAGATGTAGTTTTCTGGAGGCGACTGATTGTCCTAACAGTTCCTATGTTTGGAAGAGTGTGTTGGCTGCCCAAGATATCTTAAAATCGGGTTGCTATTGGAGGGTGGGCACAGGTTCCTCAATTCGAGTAATGGAAGACAAGTGGATACCAAATCATCCTGAGAATAAGGTGCTATTTCCAACTGAGAATGACGAATGGGAATGGAGAGTTTCAGATTTAATTGATTGGAGAGTGCATGGATGGGATAGGGAGAGGATTTATATGTGTTTCAATCAGTTTGATGCTGAGGCAATCCTTAAAATTCCATTGAGCAGGAGACTGATACAAGACAGATTGGCGTGGAAGTTTTGTTGCAAGGGGAAGTATGAGGTTAAGTCGGGTTATCATGTGGCTTGTATGTTGGATGGCGATACCAATGGGAGGGAACAGTGTTCAGTACCGAGGAATGATCATCGAACTTGGAACCAGCTTTGGCAACTCCAGGTGCCTAGCAAAATCAAAGTTTTTGGTTGGCGGGCTTGCCTTGATATTCTGCCATCTAAGGTGAACCTTGCTCGTCGACAGGTGCTGCAAGAGGATAAGTGTGAACTATGTAAACAGAGCCCAGAGACTACAGTTCATGCAATATGGGATTGTAGTGCGGCTCAAGACATTTGGGCTGGGTCCACTGCTCGGATACAGAAGTGTGGTTCAGTGTTTGATGATTTTATGCAGCTTTTTCAAGGGATGATGGCCAAATTATCAGTTGAGGAACTTGAGATATTTTTAGTTCAAAGCTGGCTTATTTGGCACCGTAGAAACACGTTATTATATGGTGGGAGCATGCAACATCCTGTGCAGTTAAATAATAGAGCCACGGATTATCTAAAAGAATACCGTGATGCTCAGACTTTACTGGTTGCTGGTTCGGCATCTACTGGTTTTCTGCAGAATTGGAAGCCTCCACCGGGTCAGCTATATAAGCTAAATTTTGATGCGGCAACTTTTGATACTGGTTCAGGGGTTGGTGCGGTGATTCGCAATGCAGCTGGGGAGGTTATGGCAGCCTTGTCTTCGAGGGGGGAAGTTGTTTCTGACAGTGAGGAAGTGGAAGTGTTGGCCTGCCGGAAAGCTTTGGAGTTCGCTATTGATGCTAGATTTTCAGAGCTGATTGTGGAAGGGGACAACTCGGTGGTTATGTCTTCGGTAGCGTCAAACACTCCAATCTGGTCGCGCTTGGGGGTGGTTTATGATGACATTCGACATTTAGCAGCAGGTCTCCATTTTGTGTCTTTTACTTGTATTCGGCGCAGTGCCAATTCAGTAGCACATTCTCTAGCTCGGTATGCAAATGTTTTAGATGAGGAGGCTGTGTGGTTGGAAGATTCTCCACCACCAGCTAGAGATGCTTTGTATTTTGATCTATCTGGTTTAAATGAATGAAGTTTGATTTGCCTTTCAAAAAAAAAAAAAAATATGCACATGGTATATTATAAGTAAATAAATACTAACATATATGTGTGTGTGTGTCTAAATATATATATATATATATATATAGGTTGTGCAAATTTTTTTTTTCAATAAACCAAAATGCCAAGTATCTAATTTCTTCACTAAAAAGATAACATTTGAAATCAATTAAAATGAAGTACTATCTTTTAGATAGGTGTTGTGGGCTATCTAATATCTTCCTCACACGTAACTGAACTTTCGAGTCTAAGATCTTTTGTTCGAGACATTTGGTTTACCTTAATTAATAAACCTTAAAATTGATTTAGTTAATTAGGTAACTTAAAATGATTTAGACCCATAGGCGACCAATCACATCTAACACAAAACTTATAATTTGTGGCAACTCCTAAAATAAAAGTAAGGAAAAAGACTCACAAATACGCACCTCGACCTAGAAACATAAGCACACAAAGAGTTAAGTGGCTAAGAACCTAATGTGCGATGCCAAACACCTAAAAAACCCAATTTTTTGGGGCCGTCCACGTATAGACAGTGGAGTAATTGACTCTTTTATATTTTTTTTAAAAGTAATATTAAAATTTTGTTAAAATGATATATTGTGAAATGCCCGTATCTCACAAAGCTAAATTCACTCCCATTCAAACCGGGGAAACTCCAACTCAAATGCACCTTCCTCATAATTCGACCTCAAGTCCATTTCTTTGCTCTCTGCCACATCTTCCGCAACCCATGATCTGTTCAAATCCTAAAATATAGGATCTAAAAATGTAATTTTTTAAATATAAACCTAATAATAATAATAATAATAATAAATAATGAATGTGTCAAAATCTGGCCAAATTTTCAAAATTGCACAATTTTAGTTAAAAAAAAAAAAAAAACATTCAAACAAGTTCCAAAAATATTAACTTTGTTAGAACAGTTTCTCTAAAATTTCCTAAAATTTTGCTGGCAAATTTGGCCGTCAAATCTAGTTTACTTCAAGAAGACTACAGTAAAGGATCTTGATCTGTATCGTACACAGCCAAAATAATACACTCCCATTCAACTCAAAATGCATCTTCCCCATAATCCGGCCCGAATCCCATTTCCAACTCCTCATCCTCCTCCTCATCATCATCAAATCCTTATTATTGCCAACCTAACATTCATCTTCTCTCCACTGTCTCCATCTCTCAAATCTCACAAACCCCATTTCCCATCACAACCACCATGGCCATACAAACAATCCAAGAACAAGAAGAACAAGAACCAAGTCGAGCTCGAAGCTACTGGCGATGGGGCAAGCAAGACTTCTTCCCAGAACCCTCCTTCTCAAACCTTACATCCTACAGAGCCTCCCTCTCCCAAACCTGCCCACGCCTCAAAGACCGTCTCCTCGACCGCTCGACCGACGCGTTCGAGCTCGTCGAGCTTCAAAAGGCCAGCGAAAACAGCATGCGCAAGTGCCTCACATGGTGGGACCTTCTCTGGCTCAGTTTCGGCTCCGTAGTCGGTTCAGGGATCTTCACGATCACGGGTCTCGAAGCCCACGCCTTCGGACCCTCCGTCGCCGTCGCTTACGCCGTCGCCGGCCTCTCGGCGTTGCTATCCAGCTTCTGCTACACTGAGTTCGCAGTTGAAATCCCCGTCGCCGGCGGCTCCTTCTCGTACCTCCGTGTCGAGTTGGGCGACTTCATTGCATTCATCGCCGCCTCGAATATCCTCCTCGAGGCGGTGGTGGGCGCCGCCGGGCTTGGCCGGGCTTGGTCGTCGTATTTGGCGAGTTTGATCACGAACAACGCGGATTTCTTGCGGTTTAAGGTAAGTTTTTTAGCTGAGGGTTTTAATCTTTTAGACCCAGTTGCTGTTTTGGTGCTTTTAGTTGCTAATGGGATAGCTATGAGTGGGACTAAGATGACATCTGTGTTGAATTGGATTAGTTCTATGGTTAGTTCTTTTATTATTGTGTTTATCATAGTGGTTGGGTTTATTCGTGGCAAGACTTCAAATTTGGACCCATTTTTTCCAGAGGGAGCAAAGGGTGTTTTTGAGGCTGCTGCAATAGTGTACTGGTCTTATACTGGTTTCGATATGGTGGCCACTATGGCCGAAGAGACTAAGAAGCCGTCGAGGGATATACCTGTGGGGTTGGTTGGTTCAATGGCTATCATCACTGTGGTTTATTGCTTGATGGCTTTGGTATTGACCATGATGCAGAAATACACTGACATTGATGTGAATGCGCCCTATTCGGTTGCTTTTAGTAAAATTGGGATGAATTGGGCTAAGTATTTGGTGGGTATATGTGCATTGAAGGGGATGACTACTAGCTTGTTGGTTGGATCTCTTGGGCAAGCTCGATACACGACTCAAATTTCCAGGGCGCATATGATTCCGCCTTGGTTCGCTCTGGTGCATCCCAAGACTGGAACTCCTATTAATGCTACTCTATTGGTTACGATAACTAGTGCAATTGTAGCGTTTTTCTCAAGTTTGGATGTGTTGTCGAGTGTTTTCTCGTTCAGTACGCTCTTCATTTTTATGCTCATTGCTGTTGCATTGCTTGTGAGGAGATATTATGTTAGGGATGTGACACCAAAGAACGATTTGTTTAAATTTCTAGGGTGCTTATTTGTTGTTGTTGCTTCATGTGTTGGAGGAACGATAGTTTGGAATTTGAATAGTGGAGGGTGGATTGGATATGCAGTGGCTGCTTTAGTTTGGTTTTTGGGGACTCTGGCTATGGCCTTGCTTTCAAAGCACCGAGTTCCAAAGGTTTGGGGGGTTCCACTTGTTCCATGGTTGCCTTCATTATCCATTGGGATGAACATTTTTCTCATTGGGTCACTTAGTACTGTAGCATTCTACAGGTTCTTCATTTGCAGTGCAGTAATGCTCATCTACTATTTGTTAGTTGGTGTCCATGCTACCTATGATGTGGCTCATCAGAATGAACAGGATTCAAATGATCGGGAGGGAAAGTAAATTGTCAATGGAGGGGTGTGACTGTGATGGTAGGGATCATGTAGAGCAATTTGTTGGTGTTTGCCTCATTCCCGATGTAGTCATTGATAATGCTCAGATATTTGCTTGAAAATATTCTGTGAATGTTAAAACAGGAAAATGTTCTGAATTTATGGTGATGAAAGGAATATTTCCTTGAAATGAAATCAATTATTTTTAATTTTTAATTTGTATTCCTATAGGAAAGGACCATTGCCTAGTGCAATGGTTAAAAGTTCATGTCTTGGATATACACATCGTCCCTCTCACAGTTTGTGAGTTTCACAAGGCTTTGAAGCTTATGCTCTATGACAGGACGGATGCATATATTTGATGCATGATATAATTTATTGTTAGAAGTAGGGATTTCTTGCAAAAAATGCTGTAAAGGTAGAACTATATCCAAGCCACCTTTCCTAATACCCCCAGTTGAATGGACCCATTCTTAAAGCTTATTTAAGAAGTAGTGACTGCTAACTTTATGGTTTTGAGTAAAAGTATGTGATTGATCTTTATACTCTTTCTGCAACAATACTCGGGGGCATTAATCACATGCCACTAGTAGTTTTTTGTGTATGGAGAATCTCATGCCATTAGTTGTGGAAGATGACAATCTCTCAATACCAAGTTTATCATTATTTCATATCATTGATTCAACGTTAATATATATAGAGAGCTGCCCTTTTGTAAAGACCAGTTGTGGTTGTGGAGCCATCAAGATTGACTATTTGTAGAGATGATTATGTAAATGTGGTCCCTGAAGTTCTGATGCAGCTTTGGGCATGATTTGTAGAGATGATTTTTGAGATACAGATATGGTTTTTATGCAATTCATCTTTACTAGCGTTGCTTCAAATATGTAAGCAGAAGAAACGCAGGCATTATTATATTGATCATGACATGAATGATGAGGATTTACTTAGCATTATTAATGGATGTCCTCTCCTCTCTAACTATCAGCTGTACCACGTACCTAATTAATTCTTGATTCTTTTTGGAGAAAATTCTGTACAGGCTCTTTGGTTTGGGCCATTCCTTCTTGTTTTATGTTATTAGAGATTGCTAACAAGAACTTTGGTATCTCTTTCCTTGAAATGTCATGCATAACATTCAAGTTGCGATAATTGTATTGAGATTTTTTATTCTCAATTCATTGCAATAAGATGTAAGTGCTTTCAACAGGATCTAGCCTCAAAGGCATTAGGACAAATTCTGAAGATGCTTTGGTGGTCTATAAAGAATTAATGCTTTTCCTCATGATCACAAAGGCAGTAGGATAATTCTGATGTCAGCTACTTCCTGCAAGGAACTTTCATTTGTTCATATTCATGAAATGCATCCTTTACCTGAAATTAATGCTATTGAACTCTTTTGCAGAAAGGCATTCAATTTCCCTCTTGAGTTGGAGATATTGTCTATTAACAATTATTAAAGATATAACCTGCTATGCGTTTATTGTAATACACAGTACTTAATAGTAAGGATATGGTTATTACTGTCTTTCTGCCTTGGACGTAGTAGGTCAAACCAAGCAAATTTCCTATTTTGTTTCATTATTTCTCTTGCTTCCACTTTGTCTCTCTATATTATCTTGTTTTCTTCTTTCTATTTTCACATGGTACCATAGCTATGTTTTATCTTGTCTAACATGGTACAAAAGCCATTAGAGCCAAACATCACTATATATCTCAAGAGAAGAAAGACTCGTCTAGCTCCAGAAACAATTTCCAAAGTTATTGTGAAGATGTACTTTGAATTATAATGTACCTTAATGTGGTTGCACATTGATTTTAACCTATTTATTGTCGAGGTCTCATTATTTGGTTAAAAATGGTGTGGTCCTACTTTCGATGATGATTGGGCCTAATATTAAACGGGGTTTGTATAATTCATTTTCTATGGGGAATACGTACAAATATCGTTCCACCAAATATCTAATTTATTTGTTCCAACAGCTATAACTTTGGACCTCTGAAACACGTTCAGAAAATTCTCTCTGACCTTTGGACCTCTGAAATAAATTGGACCTCTGAAACAAGTCATGCACAGTTTGTGGTGGAATGAAATTTGAACAAATTCCCCCTAGCTACAACTTTGGAACGGAGACTCTCCGGTAAGGATCGAAGAACTTTTCTCACAATCTTTGGCCAATCAACTCTCTATCCGATGTTGAACTCGGAATTCACAATGTCATTCAACTTGGCAAAAAACTCATCAAATGTTTCATCCTTACTCGTCTTCAATGCCACAAATAGACCTACAAAATGAAAATTTTAAGGTATTTGAATATTTATTACAAGCAAATTTGACACAAAATATGCTAGCACTATACAAGACTTAACATTTAACATGGTATCAAAGTCACTACTTTGATCTTTTGGTATAACAAGCATATTGTCTTTCTCAATGTTACTCTTTACTGTGGCTGTCATATTGCTGCAATCGCCATCGCAGCCATTAGAACCTCTGAAATGATTATGCTTCGATCTGCTTAATTGTGAAAGATTTGCCGCCATTAGAGTGCCCACGCGCCGCTTGAAGCTCCGACATCTCGACCCATGCACCACATACTACCTTTGTATGTATCCTTATGCACCTACCACATGCTCTCTACCAAGTGTTCATCCTGGTTGTGCCAAGTTAGTCCTACTTGCTGACATCAACATCTAAGTAGCACCTTACTACCATGTCAATAGTGCCATGTTGGCTGTCGTCAACACTAGCAATCGTCTGCCACTAGTTATTGTTAACCTCTATCGACTCTTTTGCACAGATCCTAGTACGTGACTAACTCCAGCAACTTGACTAATTGTTGTTGGCTATAAAGTTCTTCACTTCATAGACAATGAAGATCAGGAAACACTTGATTACAAAACTTTAAGGCATACAAACACATTAGCTTCACACAGAGTATATGAGTTCTAGGTCTCTGTTTCCGTACTTGATGAATTTTAAAATAAACCTTATATATAACTAAGGTTGTAGAGAGAGAAACCCAAATCATTCAAGTCATCATAGGCCGAAATTCAGATCTGAGAATTTTAAATTTGTAGTTCTCAATAGATCGATCTTGTGTCGAGCTTCTCCATTAATCCTCGATAGCAAATTGTGCGAGCTTTAATGAAACAACTTTTCTTCACTTGTTTCTTGGATCAAATTTCATATCTTTAATGATACCACTTGATATGTTTGAACAACATACTTTTTGAAATATTAAACCCAACTTAGATCTACCTAATTACAAGTAAAGTGTGTTTAGTTGAAAGATTAGCCAATTACATAGAAAATATGGCCTTAACAATCTCCCTCTTTGACAATTTGTGACAAAACCACAAGCATGATTATGAGAGAAGTATAAACAACAAACTACCTAATTATTACACAGATAACTACATAAGTCTAACTAACACAATGAGCTCTTGAAAAACTTTGCAAGAAGAGAGATCATGGTATGAAAGACTTGCAACTTGTCTTAGCTAGAACACTTAAATAAGATCCTTCAAGGCATCAAGTGTGAAATATAGACAAGCTATTTAAAATAAGAAACATGCGTATAAAGAAAGAAAAGAAACAACACACATGAGATAAAGGTGAAAAACATACATCGTCATCATATATATCAAGATAAGTACAATGTATGTAAAAGGTCACAAGACCAAGGTACATATAATGAGAACTATAAAACAAAAACCCCACTACATATCTCAAAACACTCTCCCCCTAACAATAAGAATACTCTCTCATAACCAAAATTACTCCCTCTTTTTTGTCATGAGTGACAAAGGGTGAATCATTGAGAGACGGTCATCTCATCATCATTATAGTTAGAGCCAAAAGCATCATCACCATCATCATCTCCACCATCAGAGGACTCCTTAGAAGGATCATGATTGGGAGAAGGGACAAAGCCATTGAGGCGAGATTGATGGTGAGAAATACAACCAATCCTTGTGTTCATTTGACACATCTCATCAGAAAGATAGCACCAAAATCAACTCGCATGTGTAGAAGCTAATCCAAGATGGTAGAAAGAAATGCTTCTATTGCAGAAGTAAAAGATGGAACAGATGAAGAAAGGGGTAGAGAGGCATAAGCAACATCCTCTGTAGCTCGGAAAGCAGCCTCTTGACGAGGTCACTTGGCCTTTGCCGTCAACTGTGTAGCACTCCTCTGCATAAATTCTTGACTGATAGCACCTATGATAGGAAAGAGAGGGGCAGATGGAATAGGGATATACATGTGTGAGAGAATGCGTATGATAGTAGAAAAAAGATTAGCTTATCACGTGTAGCAGTGTCTTGATAGATATCTATCATAGATACTATTATGTGAGATAGAAAGTCTATTGAAAGACCCTCCAAGAGAGAATAAAGAAAACGAGCATATGGCAGTGATGATGTTATAGTGAGATCGTGGATTGAGTACAAAGGTCATCACCATATTAAGGATCCTTAGATCCTTAGCAAATTCATGGGTGGTGAAGTTAAAAGCATCATCCCACAACATAGGCCGCTCACAAAAGTGAGGCCATCTCATCCCAAGAGATGGAATGGAGACGAGGATGACTAGGATAGTCTGGACAAGCTACCTTAGGGACATGTAGTATATTGGTAATGAGGTTTGGTGTCACTACGATACGTTTTCCTCAAAATACTATAGTAAACTGAGGAATAAAGGTACCAATTGCTTGTATTTTGGAGTAAAACTACTCTTGTATAAAAACGTGAGGGCCTCTAGAGGGTTTTTTGCAAAGAGATTATTGATCTCAAGAGCTAAACGCACCAAGTAGAGGTGTATCTGAAAAATCAAATAGAATAACTTGGTGTTCCAAATGAATCACTTGGTCACAAAAGTTATTCTCAAAATCCTTTTTGGATTCTAAATCACAGGACCTATCTCAAATGGGAAGAGAAGAAGAAAATGAAGAACATACCAATGAAGAGAAAAAGAAGGAAGAGATTTAGAGCACATACCAATGAATTGAACCTTGGAATAGGTCGAAATCTTGAATGGAAGAAGGACTTTGATGAAGAGAGAGAGGTTTGGATCAAGAGAAAACGAAGAGGTACACAACGTAATACATGAGTGTAGAAATTTCATCTGTTTAATGTCCATTGTTTTACTATGTCTAAAAGTATTCTTATTTACATTGATGGTCTATATCTAAATGAAAATTTTGGATGAATGGTGACCATTTGTATTTCGATTACTGTTAGATTTGTGGTGTTCTATAAGTTTCATTGACATCTAACTTACGAATGATAACCCTAGGTAGAACACCTTTTTGATTCAACATGGGATTATTAACCATTTCTTGTCTACTTTACGTATTAGAATTTGCAACAGCCAATATGAGGGGTACATTGATGTGCATGTTCGGCGTGAACACAACGGGTTTTGGAGTCACCACCTAGTTTTTGCAATGGCCTAAGAACCATATATATAGCATCCTCTCGAGGAAGGACCTTTTGATCTTACTACTAGAGATGTGAATTCAAAGTTAAGGTACAGTCTTGGGAATGTGTTAGGTTCCCATAACGGCCCAACCCTAAGGTTGGCTTCCCATTATTGTGTCTTATGTCTTAACCCTATTAAAGGCAAACTCAATACCTGTATCTAATTCACACACACACACACACACACACACACTAACATACATCTAATAATCAACATGGCATTAAACATCCCTAACCATACATCTATCATGGCATACCCTAGCATTCAAGGCATTCATCACAACATAAACCCTAATCATACATCTAATCATGCTTCATCACAAACCCAACCATCATATCATCATATCCATCCAAGGCAAAACATGTGAGCATAAAGAGATCCAAACTAACATGTGAGAAAATGATACTTCATCAAACAAGCATATTTACATCTAAAATCTTACTCAAAGATGCATGTTCATATGAATACTTGACTTACCTTGCAGCAACTCAGCACCAATGGCATTATGCATGAGCATATGAATGCAAGATCATGGTATTGAAATAAAAGCAACTCAAAACAAACCCTATTTCTAACATGTGAAAAGATAACAACTAATTAAACATGTGAAACATAAGCTTTAAAAAAACAAGAACATATAAAGGAACCAAAACAGAAGTATACATGTAAAAGCAGAAGTAAAAACAGTAGAAAACAAAATTAGGGCTTTTGGTTTGGTTCATGCGTATGCATGAACAACCCTACGTGCACATGATCAAGCTTGTGTACACAGCCTTGATCACACGCACGTGGGTTTCTACCCAAAAAACCTAGAAATGTAGAAAATATAGCTAGATCAAAACACAAATTCTAGCAACCTAATATGCTTAAATCATACCAAAAGCATAAACCTAGTCTAAGCAAACATGTTATAAGCATAAGACAAACAAGGAAACAAGGTAGAGACAAAATTAAAGGAAAAAATAAAAAGAAAAGTTTAAAAAAGAAACACCTCAAAGTAAAAGCTCATAGGCTTGATTTTGACTGTTTTCCTCAGTCAAATCTATCACAAATCAATAAGAAAGTGATTAGCAATATTAAAACTCAAAGATTAAGGCTAGAAAAGGCCCTAATCAAATAAAATTGACTTGAAGATGTTTTGTGAAAAACTCCCTCTTTGATTCACTATTTCTTGTGAATCTTAGTGTTTTCCTTATGGGATTTTTGTGTGTTTTTGAAAGGTACCATGTATGGCTATTTATATTATGAAAATGGGAATTTGGAACAACTCTTAGACAATGTGGGATTCGTTCCAAACCTTAGTCTTTAATGTAGAAAACTTGTCTTTTGGTGCTTCTGAAACCCTACCTACATGCGCAAGTTTCATGCCTGCATACATAGGCTTCTAGGCCGCATACATAGACTTAGGTTTTCTTTTGGCTTTTATTTTCCAAAAATAGATTCTTAGCTCATTAAAAAGTTATATTTTTTAGTTTAACATCTCTCAAGTCAATTTGTAATCTAATTGGGCTTTAACCTAACCTTGGGTCTTAGAATATCAACATCATTAAGGAACGTGGGCCTAAGTTGTAAGGGGTACAAAATGTTGTGTCTACATTCGGCGTCACGTATGGATTTGGAATTTTGTCTCTAATTCTAGTATTCAAAGTTATTATAAGAGTTCATTGTATTAGTTAGACTTATGTACTTCTTGTGTAATAGTTATGAAAATTGTTGATTTGCACTTCTCTCATAATTATGCTTGTGGTTTTGTGACGAATTGGCAAAAAGGGAGATTGTTAGGGTTATATTTTCTATGTATTGGCTTATATTGTGACAAAACACACTTTACTTTGTTGAGGTCCAAAATTTCACAACAAAGCCCATTCCATAAAAAAAAATAAAGTAGGCCCAATTCGTTTAGCAAGAAGAATCGACGTCAAAGCCCTATGTATGTTTAGATTTCCAGCAAAAAAGGCCATTAAAAAGTCCAACAAATTCCAGTGAAAGAGCTGGGACGGGATCCCCAGAGGCTGCCAGAGGCACGGGATCCCCAGAGGCTGCCAGAGGTTCGGGATCCTCAGGACGTGCAGCACAGCTAAAGTGAATTAAAGCAGATTTGAAGAGAGAAAAGAGACAAAAGGCACGCAGACCTTATGACCCAGACACGCAGTGGAAGTACAAAGCAAAACGCAGGAGCTTTGGTTCCAACCATTTGAAGAAAGAGACAAGGAAAAGTACAACTGGAAAAGCTGGAGCAAAAGCCAAAATGCTTCAGGTCAGCCAACGGGAAAATCTGGAAATAGGAAGCTAGCTGGGAGACTTTCATCTGGTCGCAACAAAAAGAAAGAAACTATGAAGAAAAGGAAACGACATAATCCTGAAGCAACCAGGCACGAGACAAACTCTAAGGGGCAAAATGGAGAAATCACCAGTACCCTAGAGCTTGATCTGTGCTATAAAAGAAGGCATGATGCAGAATAGAAAAGGGGAAGGGAATCGTTAAGATAACTCTGTAAAACTCAAGAAAAACAGAGGAACCGCTCCCGGTATCCCAGAGACAGCCACTATAGCATATGCTTGGATTCAACAAATTCAAACTTTGCAAGTCTTGGAAGCTTGAATAGCTATCAAAGTCTGTAACTTTTGAACTTAGTTGAACCTTGTATCATGTGAATATAGAACTATAGGAAAAGCTCTATAAAAACAAAAGAAAACAGGGGAACCGCTCCCGGTATCCCAGAGACTGCCACTATAGCACATACTCGGATTCAACAAATTCAAACTTTGCAAGTCTTGGAAGCTTAAATAGCTATCAAAGTCTATAATTTTTGAACTTAGTTGAACCTTGTATCACGTCTTAGTGAGCATATTGTAATCCACAATCAAGAAAATAATGAAATACCTCATATTGATTTGAGAATCTCTAACAATTATTTCGTGCATTTCTTTATTGCATTGTCTTCCTTTACTGTTTCTTGCTAAAATCCTTCTCATCTAACTATCTTGGAAGGCAAAGCTCAAGCAAAGCCACTCGGACTTGAGTTCCAAATCCCACAAGTCTTGTGCAAAAGCACCAAGTCTGTGAGAATTGGGGCCAGGATCCTCGTGGCAGAATCATCCTCATGAAACTCATTTACATATATGTATATGTATTAAAATGTATATCCTAATCTAAGAAACTAACAATTATTTAGAGATATGTGTATTGTATAGTGTGTTTTTTTTTTATGTAGCACCCATAGAGGTAAAGGGAGAGGACAAAGCTCCATTACATAATAAACATGGAAAAAGACCATATAGTTCAGAAAACCAGAGACTCTGGATTCTTACAGGCCTAGTACACCCCGGGATCCCATGACAGTATGCCCGGGATCCCACGACAGCATGCCCGGGATCCCACGACAGTACGCCCCAGGGTACTAAGAGGAATTGCATTTTTCATCTTGAGGAGCTTTATATGACTTGCGCACAACTTGGTTCGTAATCAGCCCCATTTAGCTGCGGTGAATCAAGCCCAGTCCACCAAAACAACAAGTATTTGGGCCCGGGATCCTTGTCTCTACTTGGGCCTGTGTGCTAAGAAAAAAAAAGCACCCTCACATACTTTTAATTGGTTAGATCTAAGTTGTGTTTAATGTATCAAGAAGCATGTTTTTCAAAGATATCAAGTGGTACCATTAAAGACAAGAATATTGATCCATGAAACAAGTGAAGAAAAGCTGTTCCATTAAGTCTTGACATAAAGCTCAACATAATCTCGACACTAGCTACTATCAAGGATTAATGGAGAAGCTCGACACAAGCTCGATCTGTCGTGAACTAAGAATTCAAAACTCTAAGATATGAATTTTGGCCCATGATGACTTGAATGATTAGGGTTTTTCTCTTTATAACCCTAGTCAGATATAAGAGTTATTTTAAAATTTATAAAGTACAAAAACAAAGACCTAACACTCATATACTTTGTGTGAAACTACTGCATTTGTATGCCTTTAGGTTTTGTAACCAAGTGCTTCATGATCTTCATCGTTTATGAAGTGAAGAACTTTTTAGCCAACAAGAATCAATTAAGTTGCTGGAGTTAGTCACATACTGGGATCCGTGTAAAGGAGCTAGTCACAGATTAGAGATTTGTACAAAACAAAAAAGTCTGCTACAACATCAAGTTCAATTAGGTATTGAAACAGAGGTTCAATTGTAGGTTGATATTTTAGGATAGGACAAGGTAGTGGTAAGATTCCTCATACTTGTAACCGCTTGATTATTGATTAGTGGATTCTTAAGAGTGGTGACCTTAAATTCATCCAGTGGGGTTTTTGCCTTGCGAGATGTTTTCCCCATTTGTCAACATATCTCTGAGTTATTTATTTTCTACTGCATATTAGTTACTTGGTGATTTTTCAATGCCTCCATGATTTAAATGTAATTTGACCTAATTAATCAACTTGGATAATTGAATTAATTAACCAGGGTTAAACTTTTTTAGCCCAACAAGTGGTATTAGAACGGGCACACTCTAATTAGATTTTAATCTATGCTATGTGATCCATTGACCCCTGCTATCATGGATACAAATTACATGAACAATTCTTTTTCTAATAGTTTCTCTTGCGACACTAACATTGATGCTCTTTAGTTTCTCAAGACATGTAAGTCTGATGCTTATTTGAAATTGATGTTTTTGCTAGTTGAAAAAGATTTGTATATGGATGATTTATTGAAATCAGACCTGGTGACAGAATAGTTGATTCTTGAAAAATGCAAACTTCAAAGACTAGACTGTCTCAAAAGGTGCTTGTGTAGGGCTGTTGGTAAAAGAAAGGCAAGAGCTCGATTAAAGCTATTCAAAAGAGGGTACAAAGAAAGAACCCTACCATATGATCATGCTAATAAGATGAAGTATGTTATATGATGCATACTGCCCTAAAAATAATGGACACCTACTTGTGGTATCTTGATAATGGATGTTCAAGACATATGACTGGAGACTATTCTCTCTTTAAAATGTTTGAACTGAAAAAGGGGGGCAATGTCCCTTTTGGTGATGGAAGCAAATCCCAGATAAAAGGAAAATGAATCATCCTCATGCTTGGATCACTTGACATTGCAAATGTTTTATATGTAGAATGGCTAAGAGTGAATTTGCTGAGCATAAGTGAAATTTGTGATCAAGAATTTATGGTGGTGTTCTCCAAAGGAAAATATCTAGTACTTAATGAATTTGCAAATAACTTATAGGTTGGATTTGTACTCTGGATAATTGCTATGGTCTTGTTCTAGATGCTGAAATAGTTTGTAATAGCATTCAGATGCTAAATGAAGATTTATGGCACCAAAGGATGAGACATGCAAGTTACAAGCAACTGTCAATAGTGTCCAAGAAGGAAGCTGTGTTAGGCATTCCAAGCTGGTTAAAGTCAATAATGTTGTATGTGACCATGTCAACTTGGAAAATAGATAAGAGCTCATCATCATGCAACCTTAACCACAACCATAGCAAGACCACTTAAGCTACTCCATGTTGATCTCATGGGTTGTACTAGAATAGAATCTCTAGGAGACGAGAGATACATTATGGTTGTGGTAGATGACTTTACCAGATTCACATGGGCAATTTTGCTAAGGTTTAAGTTTGAAGCACCTCACCAAATAGAAACGTTGTGTAAAAGATTGCGGAATGAGAAAGGAGTAAGTGTTTCAAAGTGATCAAGAGAGTTTGAAAACTCTCAATTGCAGCAATCTACATTGAAGTAGGCATAGCTTAAGAATTTTATACTCCTATTATCCATTAACAAAATGGAGTAGTTGAGAGTAAGAACAGAGTCATTCAATAGATGGCTAGAGTTATGATGCACAACAAGGATGTTGATAAAAATTTGTGGCGTGAAACTGTGAACATTGCATGTCATATTGTGAACAGAGTGTACTTCAAATAGGAACAAAGAAAACTCTATATGAGCTATGGAAAGGAAGAAAACCAAATGTAAAGTATTTCAGAATATTTGGTAGTACTTGCTTTATCTTGAAAGATAGAGAAAATGTGGGAAGGTTTGACACGAAGAAATGAAGAGATTTTTCTTGGTTACTCATTATCCAGCAAGGCTTATAGAGTTTTCGACAAGAGGACAAGTAAAGTCGTGGAGATTGTGAATGATGTAATTGATGAAACCTCAACTTCTTCCACAAAAAAAGAGGTTGATCAATTGCCGAAATCTGCTTTTCCTTTAGAACTTGAAAGTGATAAAGTTGAAGAAGATCCTTCTCCTTCTTCCGCACCAAGTATTGCTAAATCATCTAATAGCAACCCTGTTGAGGATACTCCAGTACCAACCACTCCTCCTTATGGGTGCCATGGCCGCTTGTTCCCCTCCATAAGCAGGAGGAAATGGGAAGTACGCCTAAGCCAAGTGGATCGGGGAGGAGAAAAGATAGAGTCACCACCTAGTTTAGGTCTAGGAACAATTTACATAACGCCCTTATATGGAAGGACTAAGTCTGCAAATGTTTAATATGTAGAAGAGCTAAGGGTAAATCTGTTGAGCATAAGTCAAATTTGTGATCAAGAATTTATGGTATTATTCTCCAAAGGAAAGTATCTAGTACTTAATGAACTAGGAGAGCAATTTATTGGTGGAATTCGTACTTTGGATAATTGCTACAGTCTTGTTCTAGATGCTAAAATAGTTTGTAATAGTATTCAAATGCCCAATGAAAATCTATGGCACCAAAGGATGGGACATGCAAGCTATAAGTAACTTTCAATCTTATCTAAGAAGGAAGTTGTGTTAGGAATTCTCAAACTTGTTAAACAGGCAGTCCTAGCAAGGAGATAATTCATTTTCCTTTTATTAGGGATTTGCTTCCATTACCAATGTAACATACCACCCTTTTTTGGTTCAAATGTCTTGAAGAGAGAACGGTCTCCAGTTACCTGTCTTGAACAACCACTATCAGGATAGACATGTGTCCATTACTTTAAGTGAAGTATGCATCATGAAACACACTTCATGTTTATTAGCCAAGTCATATGGTATGGTTCTTTCTTTGCAACCTTTGCTGGATAACTTTAATCAAGCTTTTGCCTTTCTTTTACCAGTAGCCTTGTGTATGCACCTTTTGAGGCAATCTAGACTATTTTTGTATTTTTCGAGAATCAACTTTTCTTCACCTAACTAATTCCATCAAATCATCACTAGGGCAATAATTCCACCAACATAACACATCCAAAGCATGTGACCTTAGAGAAAGCGGCACATAGTTATGACCAAAATAAGTACTTCTTGCTCCCTTCCAAGGTAACATGGATAGGGCGAGAAGGAATAATCTCTTTTTTGTTTATCTTAAAGCAAAATATACAAAACAAACAAAATTGAAATTTACATTAAAAAAAAAAAAAAAAAAGGGTAAGGGGCACTTGAAATGCTAAAAGTCAACTATGTTAGGGCCATATTTTCTATGTAATTGGCTAATCCTTTAAAAAATGCATTTTATTTGTAATTGGGTAGATCTAAGTTGAGTTTAATGTATCAAGAAGTATGTTATTCAAACATATCAAATGGTATCATTAAAGACATGAAGTTTGATCCAGGAAACAAGTGAAAAAAAGTTGTTTCATTAAAACTTTACACAAGCTTGACACAAGTTGCTATTGAGGACTAATGGAGAAGCTCGACACAAGATTGATTTGTCAAGAACTATAAATTCAGAATTCTCAAATTTGAATTTCGGCCCATAATGACTTGAATGATTTGGGTTACTCTCTCTACAACTTTCATCATATATAAGGCTTATTTTAAAAGTCATCCAATATAGAAACAAAGACCTTGAATTCATATACTCTATGCGAAGTTACTACATTTGTACACCTTAGGGTTTTGTAACCAAGTGCTTCTTGATATTCATCATCTATAAAGTGAAGAACTTTGCAACCAACAACAATTTATCAAGTTGCTGAAGCTAGTTACATACTGGAATCCATGCAAAGGAGTTAGTCATAGATTGGAGATTTGTGCAAAACAAAGAACTCTGTCACAAGATCAAGTTTAATTAGGTATTGAAGTGAAGGTTTAACTGTAAGTTGGTATTTTGGGATAATCTAAGGTAGTGGTAAGATTTTTTATACTTGTAACTGCTTGATTATTGATTAGTAGATTCTTCAGAGTGATGGCCTTAAATTCACCCAGTGGGGTTTTTATCTTACAAGAGGTTTTCCTCATTTGTCAACAAATCACCGAGTTATTTAATTTCTATTGCATATTAGTTATTAGTGATTTATTGGTGCATCCATAATTTGCACGTAATTTGACCTAATTAATCAACTTTGGTAATTAAATTAATTAACCGAGGTCAATTTATTTTAACCCAACAAGTGGTATCAACGCGGGCACACTCTGATTAGGTTTTAATCTATGTTATGTGATCCATTGACCCCTATTGGCATGGATACAAATTACATGAACGAATATTTTTCTAATAATAGTTATTAGTGATTTATTGGTGCATCCATAATTTGCATGTAATTTGACCTAATTAATTAACTTTGGTAATTAAATTAATTAACTAAGGTCAATCTATTTTAACCCAACAAGTGGTATCAACGCGGGCACACTCTGATTAGGTTTTAATCTATGTTGTGTGATCCATTGACCCCTATTGGCATGGATACAAATTACATGAATGAATATTTTTCTAATAATATCTCTCGTGATTCTAACATTAATGTTCTTTAGTTTCTCAGGACATGTATGAACGAATATTTTTCTAATAATATCTCTCGTGATTCTAACATTAATGTTCTTCAGTTTCTCAGGACATGTAAGTCTAACAATTATTTGAAATTGATGTTTTTATTGGTTGAAAAAGATTTGTATATTGATGGGGGCTCTAAAGATGATCAAGCCTTTGTGACATTTGAGAAATTATTCTCTCTCAAATGGAGATTTTTCTTTCTCACCTTATCCACGTTACCTTGGAAGGGAGCAAGAATTAATTATTTTGATCATGAGCTATGCGCAATTTTCTCAAAGGTCACATGCTTTGGATGTACTATGTTGGTGGAATCATTGCCCTTGTTTAGGGGGACTCTAAAGATGATCAGGCCTTTGTGACATACATATTTGAATAAGATAGCCACAATCATATGATTCTCACTTGGTTTTCGAACATGTGCATTCCTACACTTCTATGCATAGGCTCTTCTTCCAATGTTGATTGGGTAGGAGATCCACTAATTGACGATCCATCATTGGTTATTACTTTCTTCTTGACTCATCTCTGATATCTTGGCAAAGCAAGAAACTATTTGTTGTGGTACACTCTAGCACTAAAGCTAAAAATTGTGCCCTTGTTGACATCACATTTGAATTCTTTTGGCTTCCCAAGGATTTAGGTGTGTTCACATCGTTTGTCACTCTTAGTAATAGCCAAGGTGCCATTCAAATTGTTCACAATGATATCTTTCATGAATAGACCAAACATATCAAGATTCATTGTCATTTTATCTCTCATCAACTACTCTAGGGCTCCCAAGTTGTTATATGTCTCCTCTCAAGATCAATTAGCAAATATCTTCACCATGTTACACCTTACAAGATGCCTTTGAGCTTTAGTTGACAAACTCAAGTTAATCCCTCACGCTCCTTGATGAGTTTGAGGGGGAATAGTAATGTATATTAGTGTTAGGTTCATTAGGCTTTAGGCCCATTTATGTTTTCTTGTATTACACATACTTGTACAATACTTGCAGGTACAATCATATATTCTTGTATTACACTCTTGTGCCTCTATATAAAGGTACCTCTGTAGAATTTGTTTGTGAGGAATACAATACAATCTTTTCATTATTTTTAACACTATGAAGTGGCAAATAATTGGGACACCATTATAAAAAATGAATGGTATAATAAAGAACAATTGGTCACTTTTTAATTAGGTTCATTTACTTGGGAGGGGGGAGAAGAATCTTCATGGGATGGTAAGTTAGCCACACCCTAGGCATCATTTTAAATGTGTTAGATAAGACTTTAGGAGAGTTTATCCCAAGAAGATAAGATGGATATTGGTAGGGTTGCTCAAGGGGCTTAACTTGTACATGTCGGCTCACGCGGCCATCAAAATTCTTTTTGACTTCCTATGCTTCGGTCATTTTCAAAGCATATCTATTACTACTATTTTCTTTGCAACTCATTTATTATAGAATCATGTGCTCGCTGGATAATATAACTGTGCACTGGTACATGCTTTTGCTTTGATTTGAGATATGAATTGATGTCAAATAGTATGTGATAATCTTTGAAATATTTATCACGTTTTGCAGTGGATAATGTTTTTCTTCTAAAAAAAAATTGGTACTTTAGTCAAGTTCAAACGAAATCTTCTTTGACAACGTAACAAAAAGGAATATCTATGAAATTGACAACCCCGGAGATACACGAGTTTCATACATATATGACTTCATCCACACAAGCCATGGGATAAAACTATAGTGTCTAGCTACTGTCTAGTTATGTCTCTCTCCCCTTCAATTTGCTTATAATTTTTGTATTTTAGATTTCATTCTCGCCTAATAAGGATAAATCAATGGATGCCCATGTAAAATGTTTTTCCAATCGGGTTTTTCCATTTTTTTTTTTTTTTTTTGGATGAAAACGGGGTCTTATTTTTATTAAAAGTTTAAACCTCAACACTAGTGAGCCTTTGAGCACAAAGTCTAGTTGCTCCAAGGCCTGCCAAATCCCTTACATAACATACATATACAAAACTGGGACATGAACTATATATAGACAAAAAGTGTTGTTGGTGAGTTCCCCGCTTTGCCAAAGCATCTGCACACGCATTAGCTTCACGATACACATGAAGCACCTGAACCACCTAGTCCCGATCTAAGAGGTTCCTACAGTCACAAATTAAAGGTAACATATTAGGAGGATATGTGGCATTATGAGCAGTTAACCAAGTTAGCACAATACTAGAGTCAAGTTCAAGCTGTATGAATTTAAATCCCATATCCCACGCAAGCGCCAAACCCTATCGGACAGTAGCCAGCTCAGCCAAATTGTTTGATGCTAGTCCCAAGTGAAGGGAAAATCCAGCTATCCATTCACCCGAATGATTTTGTAAAAGGCCCTCAGCCCCGGCTAACCCCGGATTAGGAACAACACTACCATCAGTGTTTAATTTTATAAAAGGTACGGGAGGCAGCGTCCAATATATAATTTGTGGAGTCCTAACCTAGGGTTGGCTAGTAGATCCTACTAAGAAATGAAATTCTGTTGCAACCTGAGCAGAAAAGTATATAAGATTGTGTTGGGATCTGGATTGGCCCTTAAAGATCCTCTCATTTCTTGCCAACCATAAATTCCAACAGAGAAATGGAAAATAAACCCGCCAAGGGAGTTGACTAGGTAGTATACTCATTTCTACAGTTGCATTACTTCGGAGCCAATCTTGTAGAGACAATTGAAAGAAAGACATGGGTAGAATCCCTGGGGATTGACTTCATGCCTCTTTTGCCCAGGGACAATCCCTTAAGATGTGAATGGTTGTTTGTAGATGATGACACCTAGGACAATGGGCATCTAGATAAGGGTGGCTAATGGTAAGGAAGGTGCGAGTAGGCAACCTGTCACGCATTGCTTTCCAAATGAACACTTGAATCTTTTTAGGATAGGTTAAAGCCCAAATCCACTTCCAACCCTGAGCGTTGAATGGGGCATTTTGTTTATGGAAGAGAAATTTGGAAGCCGATTTCACAAAACATGTGCCATTATTATGGAGCCACTTAAGTGAATCCGAGAGTTGCATGAAATGGGCAATAGGGATACCCTGAATTAGATTTTGAAGAGAGAAGGGGAGAAGGAAGTTGAACGAATCGAAATTCCAATTAAGCTGGGTCCACAAGGAGCTAACTCGTTGATCCTCTTCTTGGATATGGATAGGGCCTTCAATATAGCCACGCACGGTGCCCTGAGGCAACCACTGATCCTTCCAAATCCGAATGGTATCCCCATCTCCAACAACCAAGCGCATGCCTTCAAGAAGCAATTGAATACGAAGGGAGAGCGAGTGCCAAATATGAGTCCCTCTCGTTCTCCTAGTACTGGTAAACAATGTGGTGTGAGGGAAATATTTGACTTTAAGTACCTGAGCCCAGAGCATATTGGGATTAGAATATAATCGCCAAGCTTGGTTCATGAGAATTGCTCGATTTCGATGGCGGGTGGATGGTATGCCCAAACCCCCCATGTCGTTTGGTAAGGTAACAGTTTCCCAGTTGATTGTGTGGCAGCCACGCCAGGAAGTGGTGTCCCCCTATAAGAATTTGCAGCTCAATTTGTCAATTTGGTGACTAATCTTTTGGGGGAGGAGCGTGGTTTGCATAGCATAAATAGGAATGGTTGTCACTGTTGCTTTAATAAGGGTGGCGCGGCTAGCCATTGTCAGATATTTTGCTTGCCAGCCTTCAATACGACTCTGGATTTTATTGACAAGAAATTGATAGGAGTTAGTTGTACGACGCGTAGTGAAGATAGGGGTTCCAAGGTATGTGACTATGCGGTTAGTGGTTGGTAGTCCAAATATGCCAATCACCTGATCTTTTAAGCATCTAGGGGTACAAGGGGAAAACCAAATACGAGATTTGGAAGCACTTATAATCTGCCTTGAAGAGGCACAAAAGTTTTGCAAGATTGAGTTTAAATGTCTGCAGCCTCTACTCGTGGCTTTCATGAAAAGAAAGATATCATCAGCGAAGAACAAATGAAAGAGACGTACCCTACCCCTAAAAGTCATAGGATGAATAAGTTTATCGCATACAGCCTCTTCCAGTCGAACAAACAGACATTTTCCTTCTCTTTTCCCCTTGAGTGAAGGTCTAAGGATAAGGAGTACGAAACAAACCACAAAAGTAAACATCAATAATCATAAACTCTAGATGGAGTAAACAAGATACAGGTTTGTTCTAAAATTGATATGAAAATTATAATTCACCTCTAAGTGATTTGACACTACCATAATTTTGATCACAAACTTTTGATAGCTACATTTGACGAAAGATTTTTTTTCCTTTTTATTATTTTTTTTTTAGAAGTGATATATGGTCATTTTAACGAGTATTCTTGGGAGGATTGTTAATAAACTATTTTAGAAAAGTTTTGACACTACTTTTGTAGAAAACATAAAAATAAAATAAAAATAAAAATCATCAAAAAATTAATTACTTTTTCTTTTTCAGTAAAAATTTTCTAAAAATATTTATTAAACTAAGGAAAATGCTAACGAATGCTCTTAGTGTGTGTTTGGATAAATGAATTTTGACAACTTATTTTATTATTCAACTTATTTTTGCTACTATTCATGGGTCTCACTGTACTTTTTCAACTAAATTTTACCTTTATCTACAAGTATTTTTAGCAAAAAAATTTCAATTTCAGCAAAATAAATTGTTCCCAAACAGACACTTAGGGCATTAGTTAATAATCTATTTAAAGAAATTTTTTATGGAAAAAGAAAAAAAAACAATTAATATTTTGACAATTTTTTTCATTTTTTATAAAAGTAGTGTAAAAACTTTCCTAAAATAAATTGTTAACTAATACTCTAAAGACACTCGTTAGACCCTTAAACTAATACCTTTAGGGCATCCGTTTCCATAATATATTTTGTTTTGATAATCATTATTTACAATGGGGTAAATTATGGGTTGGACGAATGAAGGTATTCCTCAAGCCACACTCAAAGCCTTCCTTCTGCTTTGAAAACTTTGCCAACACACGAGACAGCATCATTACAACTTTTTGGACAGAGAGGAAAAATAAATACATTGAAAGCTAACTAAACGCATCCTGAGATCATCAATTAGTAGAAAATCCTCAGCAAAGCAATCAATCTCTCTGTTGATCAAAAATACCAACCCCAATCTTCTCACTCCACAATCATTCCCTATAAACTAATCTCCTTACATCATTGCATAGCCCTTAAGAGAGTTCCTGTACTCAATCTGTGTAGCAGGAAAGGGTACTAATTCTTTCACACATTGCAGCAAACAAATGACCCTAACCATCCTGAATTAGAGATCCAATACCTCCACCTAGATTAAGCTTGAACAAGAGATTTGCCACATTTAGCTTCAAAAGCCAAACATTAGGGATTCAAAATGTAACAATTGAAATGTTTGTGGGAATAAATTATGATTTGGTCAAACCGAAAGGGGATAAATTTTTTGTCTCAAAAAATATAAAAATATATTCATTAGAAGTTTAGTTACGGCGAGGGAGGAGGGATTTGAACCAAGGGAGTCAATACCGTACCGGAGGCTGTACCGGTTTGGCCAGCGGTACGATATATTTCGAATACCGGCCAATACCGGTGTACCGTTTCGGGTTTACCGCTATTTTTTATATTTATAAATAAATAAATATATATATATATATATATATATATATGTATATATGTATGTATGTATGTGTGTATATATATATATATATATATAATAATAATAAATATAAAAGTTTATCATAAAACATTTCCTTAATTCAGAACTAATTATTCATGGTTTTAGACTTTAGTATCAATTAAAAGAAAAAAAAACATAATATAAAAAATAGAAATATTAAAAGTTACCATTGCATACTAAGAAAACAAATAATACTAATAAATTAATGCAAATAAGTTACCATTTTGTCCTAACAAAAATTCAAAAATTACAAAACTTAAAAACAAAAAAAAAAAAAAAAAAAAACTTTTTTCTGTACCGGCCGGTACGCCCGGTACCGGCCGGTATTGCCCGAAATTGGCCGGTACGGCCGGTACAAGGCCGGTACGGCCGGTATTTTTTCCGGTACGAAACAGAGGGGTATTTTGTACCGGATTACTGGCCGGTACGGTATATTCCGGCCGGTACGGTACGGAATTCACTTCCTTGATTTGAACTCTAAATGTCATGCACACATCATAAGATGCCAACCAGTTGAACTATATGATTCTAGCCTATATTTTTTATAAATTAGCTATTATAAATCATTCATTATATAATAAAAATTTGGTCCTAGAAGCCATAGTTGCTTCAAATTAACAGTGGATGAAGTTGAAGCTATCGCGATAGTGAGTGTTTTACTCTTTGCTTAGGAACTCAACCTCTCTTCTATCATTCTTGAGGGTGATTCTAAAATAATCATCAAATCATTGTTAAGCGAGGAGATCTCTTTTGCTTCATACGGTCATCTTGTAGATGAGTCCAAACCTCTAGTAGGTACCTTTATTTAGGTTAAAATTTTCATTATTAGGAGATAAGATTACTCATAACATTTTTAGACATGTTAGTGGTCTATCAATGTGAATAGAGGATATTCCTCCACACTTTAGTGTTGTAGTCTTAGTCAACTTGGATAAATTATCTTAATAAAGGCTATAGTCTACTTCTTAAAAAAAAACTAATTTCTCTTTGTGACAAGTGTCTGCACTCTCATTAATCATTAAGATAGTATTTTTCACTGATAATATTAAGATATTTTATCCCAAATTAAATTTTATCTCCAATACTTTAGTGTTGTAGTCTTAGTCAACTTGGATAAATTATCTTAATAAAGGCTATAGTCTACTTCAAAAAAAAAAAAAAAAAAAAAACTAATTTCTCTCTGTGACAAGTGTCTGCACTCTCATTAAATCATTAAGATAGTATTTTTCACCGATAATATTAAGATATTTTATCCCAAATTAAATTTTATCAACAATAATTTATTATATGTAAAACTCTATCATCTAACTTTCAAGAAATATCAAATTCTACTTCAACTGAAATTCTATTGCCAACGCTTTGAAAAAAATTCTATTACCAATAGTTACAAGTAATTTAAGATAAAATTTAATATGTTATTTGCTAAATTGCGAGTTTAAGGGGATATTATAAAATAAAAAAATTATTAAAGTGTCAAGTAAACAAAAAAAAAAACTTCATCACATGTTTTATTATTCAACATCAAGCCATATAAATAGATGATTTTACAAGATAGAAAAAATGTTTAAATTCAAAAGAAACCTAATCTTTATATACTTACAATAAGATTTATTGAAAGACTAACAAGAAATACAAGCTTAAAATGATAAAATTTAATAAAAGAGAGGAACATAAAATTCCCTCCTTAATTTTATCATTACCCTTAAAGAGGAGTTGCCACTCTTTGATGAAAAATGCATAAAAAGAAAATATGACTATAAAGTAAACTAGATATTATAAAAGGGAAAATTATTGTGTACTCCTAGAGTACGATAAATGCGTACTACCTCCTCTCACATGAATGGTGGATCCCACTAATTAAATTCATGGTGAGACCCATCATTCATCTGAGAAAAGGGAGTATGCATTTATGGTACTCCGGAAATACCTAATAATTTTCCTTATAAAAGATAGGAAATATTAATCAATGCCCTTAAGACATTGATTTAGGATATATTTTTAGAAACATTTTATTGAAAAAATGATAAAATAAAAAATGTTTCCGGCAACTTTTTATATTTTTCATAAAAATAATGTTAAAACTTTCTTATTATGATTAATTAACCATTATCCTAAAAGCATTTGTTAACATGACTCATAAAAGATACGACAAAGTTAAGGTCTAAATTGATTTTGGGATTATCTTCTCTAACTCACTGTGTGATGATATATAAGATTGTGTGTCTCTTTTAAATAAATCACGTGATTTCTTGTAACTTATTTAAATGATGCATATAAATAGCTTTATAATTTGCTCTATAATCACCCCCCCCCCCCCCCCCAAACACACACACACACACACACACACACACACACAAAAACTCTATAATATTGTGGAAGATAAAATAGGTGAAATTTACTATGAGTCTGGTTAATGTGTGCTCTTATAGCACACATTAATTATTCATTTTGAAAAATTTTTTATGAAAAATTAAAAAATTGTCAAAATAGTTAATTACATTTTCGTTTTTCTATAAAAAGCTTTTTAAAATAGTTTAATTTATGCATCAAATGCACACATTAGTAAATTTCATTTATTATCTCTTTTCCAGAGCCATCGACAAATCTACCTCTGAAAATCGATCTCAATCTCTATCCTTGCCTACCACATTTCACTACTACATTGCTAATTACACAACGTGTCCTTGACATAACTCACAGATTCAGAGTCCATTATCGACCAAGCTTTCATGAACGTTGACCACATCTAAACTAGCTAGGGACCTCCAAGTTAGCTTGGATCACATGTTGGAAAGACACACTTGCCAATGCAGTATTTGGTAGGATCGATCTTTCATATCAAATATTTGTATCTCTGTGCCCATGATATTGATATTTGATACTGGTCCGTCCTCACTCCTCAACGATATATCTTTCTAATTAGTAATTAACAAGACTTAAGGCAACTCAGGACTCACCATAATGATGACTATTCTTGATTGATGTATGACATTTCCTAAACATTTCCTTTTCTTTATCCTATTTTCTTCTTTTGTAGGACCCTAATACCATAGGTTTGATATAGAAGGTTGAAAGAGAAGGTTTCGTATACCAGAGGTTTGATATAGAAGGTTGAAAGAGAAAATTATTTTTATTTTATTTTACAAGTCTGTTATATATTTTATATTTTAATTAGTCGGTTGCACTTTTATTTTTTTAAGTCTAATAGTTAATTAGGTTATTAGTATTTTTATTTACAGTTTAGAGTATTTTTTTAATAAGTCATTGGAGCTTCCTCTGACAATTTCTATCCCAAGGCGATTATTTTGATGAATATTGAAAGCCTTTGCTTTCTTCACGTGGTGATGATGGCAAAGAAGCCCTTTTTTGTTTTGCTGAAAGTCGGTAAAGAAACCTATTGCCAACACTTAGGTTTTATCTTTATATTTTTGTGATGTTTAACTTTTTTTTGTTGAGATCTGACTTGTCTTACATTAAGGTCGAGTTTTGATACGACAGTTAATATAATGTCACGTCTTAATCTGATAAATCTAAAATGTATTGATATCAAATAAGAGATATAAAATTAACCCCGACACTAAGAAAAAAAAAAGCTACCTTACCCTAGAGGTAGAAAAATCACCTAATTCTGATAGCACTTATTAACTTCTAGTTCTGGGTGGATATTCTGTCCGCATCAAACGATCACATTGAAATGGAATAATATGTTACTGTTCCGAAAGCATGTGTCTATGAAGGCAGGTGCCCCTGCGTGTACGAAATATGATGACTTCTTAATTATTGAAGCTGTAACCATATTGAGATTTCATCTTCGCGTACAATTTTTTTAGGGTTCTAGAGAGAGAGAGAGAGAGATTTAAAGCAAATAATAATAGTACTTGTGTGGACTGCAGAGATGTGATGTCCTTCAATGGGTCACTTTCCATATTTAGCTTTTAAAACTTGGGGTCAGAAGGTTGAGGTCGGTTTTGAATTTATTTATTTTGTTTTGTTAAAAATATTATAAATAAAAGTAAAAATTAGTTAAAATAATACAATAAAACTTATGAATAATAATAAAAAGTACAATAATAATTATAATTAATAGTAAAAATAAGCTAAATAATAAAATAAATTGGTAGAAATAATTTTTACTAATCACACACTTAATAGGTAAAAATAAAAATAAAAATAAATAAATGTGGCTTGTGATGAATAAAATAAGAGTTTTAGAAGCTCATTTATAGCGTCATAGGTCAAAGGTAAAACTAAAAATTCCTTGAACATGGGTCACATCAAAATTGAAGCCAGTGATGCAAGTTGCAAAGAACCAATTGATGAGCTGTTGTGTGCCCAAATTATTGAAATGGTGTACCATGCGTCCAATCTTTTTGTTATGTACTACTATGGAGTTCTGAACACAAGAATGGAACGTCAAGTTCATACTTAATTGTGGGGATGCTCCACATATTTTAATACACCAGTCACCAGTTCTCTCATTTATTGAGAGGGCCTAGTACGTAAGATCTACAAAATCAACACGGGGGCGAAAGAAAAATGAATATACATAATTAATTTTCTGTTAGAAACAGAAATTTCTTGGTAGAGTACAACACCTTTTTGTTTTCAGAAAGTACAAACCTAAAAAGTCGTTTTTATTGTTAAAAAAAAAAATAGATACTAATTTCCTTGTTTAATTAACACTATCTAATAAATACTATATTGCACAAAGTTGTGTACCTAAACAACAAACGCAGTTGTTCCTCACAAACTTGTTTGGTAAGGACAAGATCCATATATGCCTTTTTGATAATAAACAAAGAAATAAGAACAAAAACATAATATAATTCCTTGAACTTGAATGTGATTATCTTTCTCTCTTTCTTTTTTGTTTTAGGACTTTGAAAGTCTACCTAATTGATTCATCAAAAAAATAAAAAATAAAATGATTGATTGACTACGTAATTATACCATATTATAAATGAAAAAAACCAGTAGCATATGATAGATTCAAACAGGGTGATCAAAATTGTGAGGTTATGGATGAGTTTGGTGTGTACATCTCCATACCTAAGACCTAAGGCCTATTACCTTTTAAAATAGAGGCACCCAAATTCCAATGCCTCAAAGCCCAGATTCATGCACATTAATCTGCAAACAGAAAAAAGCTTCCCCACACTGAAAATATATGCCTGAACAAATGATGAAAAACAGTGAAAAAAAATGTGCATCACAATGTGTCTCATATAATTGTGCAAATTTGGTGAACTTTATCTGGATAAAAGACAAGTGTCGTTGATACAAGAAATTGGAATAACTGGCCGGCACATTGATATTTTGATATGGTAATATGTTAATAATAAGATATTTAAGATTCCCAAAACCCCGTTATAAAAATAAATAAATAAATAAATGTGTTTATTGTTATTTTCAATGACGTCTTTCTCGTTTAAAATAATGAGAAATAGTCTATTCAAACATTAATGCATTTGTTGCTGTACTACAACTTTGACATTGCGGTCTGTATAATTCATATATTTTTTTGAACAACCATTTTAGAATAAGAGTATAAAATAAATATTTAAATGGTACCACACCAAAATTGTCAATGCCTTTCTTTTAGGTCCTAGAGCATAATATAATAAGTAATAAACAGAAAGGTTGGTTAATGACGAAACAATTTCATTTCTTGTGTTAGTTAATTATAAAGATTAAAACTTGACCTTTCACTGATACCATGCATGCACCACAATATTACAAGTTGACATAACATATAAATGGGACCTCCAATAATCAAAAACAAAAAAACAATTTTTCTTTCTTGTAGCCGAAAGAAAGGAGAACGGATCAAAGTCTTTTTAAGTTTTGGATAAAAGTCTAGGCACTCAAAAGCAAATTTTTATTTATTTATTTATTTTTGTATTCTAAAATGCCAACATTGTCTGCCAATAAAAATACCTCTGCTCCTCAGAATAAAGAATGAGAATTGAAAGTTTTGAAACCCCAAATTCGATGCAATAATATGAATGGGTGATTATTTATTTATTGAAATTGCTACCAACATGTCTCTAATTTGCTAAACAATTTGGGTCATTCTAAATTTCTAATATTATCTTTTAAAAAATATATATAAATTATTATTTTTGATAATTTAAATTAATATTTGGGGTGATGGGCGTGGTGGTTAAGGCATGACTGACCCATACAATCAATGATGGAAAAGTTTGGCATATAAAAGGGAATCAGAGAGAGAGAGAGAGAGAGAGAGAGCTAAGAGGGCAACAGATTGACAAGAACAACACAGAGAGGTTGATAGAGATTAGAAACTTGAGGAATGGAAAGGAAACTGTGGATACCGTTGTCCAACCTGGCACTGACATATCTTACTGCTACCTTCAACAATAATACTTCCCCTCTAAACCCTAAAAAAAAAATAATAATAAAAAAATAAATAAAACACTAATGATAATAATAGTACGACCGACATGGAAAGCTACGAATTGTAAGAGACCACGTCATGGGTATAAGGACCTGGTTGTCCCTGGTCACCCATGCACGCGTAGTCCCGATAGCAAGTGGACTCTGCCGTTTTAACACGTATGTTCTTTCATCATCCCCTTCCCACCCATAGCTCTAGCCTCTAAGATCTTTTAGAACAAGTAAAGCCAATGAGTCTCAAAATAATACCGACTAAAAATTATCCTCACAAATTTCGTGAGTGATAGAGTAAAAGTTGTGAATTTATATAAATTTTAAATTTTACTATTTAAAACTTGTCAAACAAGTAAGTTGTAGTAATTAAAATTATGAGTTTTGTTATTCTATTTGTGTTATTCTTTTTTATTTTATTTTTTTGTGTAAAAGAGGATTGCATTAAAGAAAACTAAGGAAGAAGCATGTTCTTATGACAGTTCCTATTTAAATTCAGACCATTTGACTCAGCTAAGAAAATATCAACAATGTCCACAGGCCGACAACTAAAAAGATTAAACTGATTCTCTTGGGCAGCTCCTATTTTGACCAGCTTGTCAGTGGTTCAATCTGCTTCTTGAAAGTAGTGTTTATTCAATTTCATGACTCGATGAGTTGACTTGAATGATTGTGAGTGATTGATACTTTCTAACTACATCCGATGACTTTTGGTCTGTTACTAACAATCACGCAAGTTAATTAAAACATGTTCTTATAAAAGTATTGGTTTACAAAATATTTTTAAAAACCTTTTACAAGAAAAGAAAAATATAATTGATTTGTTTAACAGTTTTTTATATTTATCATGAAAGCGTTATCAATACTCTCATAAATTGGTTCATTAACAATTGATCTAAGGTATTGGTTTAAATTATATTTTTTAAAAAAATTTATATAAAAAAAAAAAGAAAGTTACGAATTTCTTTTTTGGTTTTTTTTTAGAATGAAATAATTTGTTTTTTCATAAAAATAATATTGAAACATTTTTTAAATGAAGTATTAATAAATGCTCAAATAACTCATTATGGAATTGGACATGAAAACAGGTGTTTCGGTAGAATTATTGGGAAAAGGCTGCTTTGCTTTTTCTTTTTTTAATTATTATTATTTATTTTTTGGGGATACAAAAGGATCTTTGGAGGGGTCAATTCTATCACACTCTCCTGATGCTGATGGGGTGGGTGCCCCCACCTTGGATTTTCAACTTTTTGAAGTTGGTCAGAAATATTGACCACATTATAATGACAGTCTTGACTATAACGATAGAAGTATTACTTTTTGATAATGAGAAAAATTATGATACGGCTTTTATAACCCCAAAAGATTGTAACTTCATTTTCACCATCAAAGGTGGATGGACTTTTTGGTGGTTTGGTGACAATGCCTCACACTCTTACACAATTTGATTGGAGTTTATCTTCTGAATTTAAATATTTGTGTGGTTGATTTTGGTTCATTTATATGCTTATTGTGATCCTAATAGGATTGAGATTATACTATAATTGAATTTGTTTAGAGAGTGTCTGCAATTCTTTATATAGTAGATCTCTTAAATTTGGTTTTTTAATGTGAGTTCTATTTAATTCAATTAATAAAGTCTTTTGTTATTAAATAAAATATTTGGAATTCAAATATCTATATAAAAAACTAATTAGTATCAAACAATAAAGAGAAATTATCATGGAGTAAACGTTATAGTTTAAAATTGTATTATCTTTGAAAAAAAAAAAGTTTTGTAATGAATAATGGTTATTAGGGTCATATCATAATAGAGTTTCCACTACTAGTTGTCCATTTAAAAAAAAAAATTGTTTTAATTCTATTTTGGAATCATAAACTATTTTTATTTTTAATATATTATTTTAGTTTAATCCATTAGTCACAAAAGTCTAAAAAGTTTAATGTTTTGCTTACAAGTTACAAACAAGTGGAGAGACATTTGAAGTGAGCGCTCTATTTTAGAAAGAAAATTATATTAAAAAGAAAACCTAATAATGCCATTAAGCTACAAAATTCATGATGTCATTAAACTGTTGTACTTTTTTTCAATAAAACTGTTGTACCTTCTATATTTACACATGTTGTATATCAATCTCTAAATTATTTAAAATATTTTACTAGGGTTTTTTTTTTTTTTTTTGAGGTAGTTTTTCAACATATGGGGCCTACTCTAGTTGATTGTCTTTTATCATTAAACTAAGACACCAATTAAATTTTTATGTAAGCAAAAATATAACTCTAAATCTCTTATTTGACGACAAAATATTTTACCAGATAAACTAACTCGAACATACATTTACCGGTTAATTTATTTGAAAGCCACCGAATGGTGTATATTTTAATTACCTATTATACTCATTAACAATTTTTTATTCACCCTATGAAGAAAAGCATCTAATGATGATTTTATGACTATATCAACATATATCTTATAGCCCTCATGTGCGAGAGGGTCATGATGAAATATTCCACAATTCAATCAATCCGTGCACAATTAAGGGGAGATCATCAAATGGACCCCTATCAATGCTGCTATGGTTGCGTCGCATTCCTTCAAAAGCTTCTTATAATGTTTTATTTGTCTTTATTTTATACACACTTTTATGAATCAGAACTTAACTGCATGAAAAAAAAAATGTAGAGTAAAAAAAAAAAAAAAATGGTCCCCCACCGAGAGAGAATCTTTTTGTAATTAGAAGGTATATATCATACTGTTGTTGATGGCAATCTTTTTCAGTCCAATCCAACTGGACCCTTTTTCGACAGTTAATATCTTTGCTACTATTTAAAGTTAGGTAACCTTGAAATTATAGTCAACTTTTCATTCCCATGTATATATTCCTAGTCATCTATGTTCATTGCTTATTTAATATTTAAATTATCTTTTTTTTTTTCTTTTTTTTTTTTACAAAATATCTAGGTATATCAACATCTTATAGATCTTCAGTGGCGTGAATGAATATGACTATTTATCCCATTCAACAAAAAAAGAGAAAAGAATATGACTATTTAACCTTGACTCTGTTTACACTTTATTACTTACATTTTGTTTTAAATTTTTTTTTTTCCCTCTTTTACAACCATTTGAAGGGAATCAAGGAAGGTACAATGCCACTATGTTCCATGAAAACTGATTTATTCTTTTTCTGTTAACTCAGAAATGTCATTTTCATGGATTACCTTGTATGATGAGGTCCTCACTCTTGTGAAGGCTCTAATTATTTATAAATTTAAAATAAAGTTATGATCTTTTGCAGCTGAAGTTTGATAATGGTTAAAAAAAAAAAACTGTAAAATGAAATTGAATTATAAACCCGGCCATTGCCTAAAGTTCAATTTCTATTTTCGGGATGTCTTTAATCAATGGAATGCAATCTTTTTATTTTTTATAATAATTCAATAATTAGAACGAAAGATTTGAATCTTAAATATATCACTTAGAAAATTAAGAAATAACCATTAAACTCAATCACTTTGATCAAAGTATACAAATACATTTAAATTTTTTGTTTAATATTTTTTCCTACTAATATTTGCTTATTAATTAATCTAATAATTCTCATTTGATTTTAAAAAAAGGTATATCTATGAATTTATGCTCTTGAAATCTTATACTAAAAGGAATATCTTATGGAAAGATTTGTGCGAGCATTTTCAATAATAATCTTCCAAAAGAAGTCCAATAATAATATTTTTTAAAGTCTTGGATTACAGATTGACATCATCTATAGCCCAACAATAATGTTACCTCTTCCTCCACGTTATACATATGTATAATGTGGACAAAAAGGTAACTCGAATCACAGATATCATGCGTCATAAAGACATCATTTACCCAATGTTTGGATGAAGGGAGAGGGCTTCTACTCTCTCTCCCTCTCTCTCCATCCAAACATACTCTAAGAGTTTTTAAAGTAACACTATTATGAAAATTTTAAAATTATGTTTACCTATTTTAAAATGAGTGGATTATTATTATTATTATTTTTTTATAACTAACAATTTAAAAAAATGGAATAATATTTAATTGTAGATGGGAAGGTGGATCAAACCCTTGACATGGGTTTAGGGACACGACTATGGTTATATTTTTCATTCCAACCCATCTCGCCCTTAGAACCCACAATACAAAATTATGGTACTCAATTTTTAGGGCAAATTACAACTTACCCATTTGTGGTTTGGCCAAAATTTAAGTTGTCTGACTGTGGTTTAAAATTTGACACTTTACCTACCTGAAATTTGACCGAAATTTAAGTTGTTTACTTGTGGTTTAAAATCTCATGATATAAGTGTTCCATTGGATTATTTTTTATCTTATTTAATCTTGTATTTTTATGTTTTTTTTTTTTTTTTTTTTTTTGTGTTTTTGGAGAAAGAATACATAAAGGTAGAGCAAAATTATATATTTAGCCATTTTTTAACAAAGTGGGTTAAGGAAATCTAACTGAGCTAACCTTAGATGGGTAAAATGTTAAATTTCAAATCACATATAGACAACTTAAATTTCGGCCAAACCACAAGTAAATTGTAATTTACCTCAATTTTTAAAAATGTTGAAATAAAAAAATTCAATCCCCTCATTGTCAATTAGATATATAGAGTTTTAAGAACTTAATGATGAAGTTATACCTTAGATAATATGTTAGCAACAAATATGTTATAATTTATTTGATCATGTTGGATAAATATGCCTTCGCTATTTAGTTGCCAACTCTATGCATTGGGATTGGGATCCTTCCTTCTATGGCAACCGAACTTTGCATACTCCATGATGGCCTTGGCCTCCCAAAGGATATCTATAAACTCTACATCGAGATAGATGCAAAAGTCGTTGTTAACATCGTCACTGCACTAGCTGTGTCATTGCCCCAAGTGCAGAGTTGTTGTTAGCATCCTGTCAGGGGTGAAAGGCGACTCGTCTATGATCGTATAGAGACGGCGGGTCGTGCCAACACCTAACATAACATCCTCACTGCACACACTACACCATGACAGATTCTTCTTACCCTTGTGGTGTCCTAATCTCTTATTGTACGCACCTCCACCATATCCACCGCAAAGGGAATTCATGTGTGGATGTTTTGATTGAGGAATGAAACTTTTTTTCTAGTAATATTTTTGTATTATACACATCTTCTCATTCATGTATTTTGTACCAGCTTGTTGTTGATGCTCGGTGTGTTATTTGCTTTAGAATTTGTACTATTTAGCTTCTTTTAAAAGGTTTATTAAGAGATAATCACTAAGGTACTCAAATTTGTGGTTTTAAAAGCACAATGAAGTTCTCCACAATCCCATTTTTATTCCAATTTACTCACAGGGATGGGTAGTCCGACTAAAAGTTTGAATTTTGAATATGCTTTTTTAAAGTTTTGGTATATGCTTGCCGTCCAAACTCCCAATTGAATATCAGTATCACACTTTTCACATAAATAAATGATGATGATGTTATATTAACAGAAAGATAACCAAAATAATTAATGAAATTTCACTCTTATGCGTTCTCTCCTTTTCGTTTTTGACAAACTAATGTTCTTCCATTTTAACAAAAGAAGTTTATGACATTCTTCTCATGTGATTCGATTCAATAATCTTTCTTTTCATTGCCCCTAATTCCCACTAGCAAATTTCAAAAGAACAAAAGTAAAATAAAAAAGAAACTAGTTATCCAAGGAATCTTCTTGACGTGACCAATTCCTTTTACTGATGTGATGATAAACTTGTCATGTCTATTTTAGTGGAAGAAAATCTGAGTTATTGTACCAAAGGATGCTGATGAGGATGACTGGACCGCTATTTATCAAGACTATGATGCCAATATACTATTTGACACAGCTGGTAGGTACAGTTATAATTTACCTTCCGCCAAAGAAAGGTGGGTAGAGTTGGTAAAATCTTATTCTTTTGATAGAGTTTTACTTACCTTAAAACAATAATAAATCATATGAAAAAATTTAATTGGAAAATAAAATAATGTCTGCTTTTTTTGACAAATTTTTCAATTTTTTATAAAAATTTTCTAAAATGGATGATTGGTGTATGTCTTAATGGCATACATTAACTAGATCATTTTATTATTAGATCGATTATTCACATAAGTTTGTACAATTTTTTTTTTTTTGTCTATTTTAGCATAAAATTTTATTTATTCTATTTTACCTAATAACTTTTCAAAATACTTACATATTACATATTCTACATTCTATTTTAATTAAAATATCAAATTTTTCTTGAATTTAATTGCACATCTTTCTTCAATCCCCACAACCATCCTCCACTTTTTTCTTTTATTCTCAGTAAACACAAAAAAAGAATAAAAAATTGAAATACACAACAACATCACTTATGTATATTTGCACAAGTACAATAATAAATATGCATTTTGTACAATGAATGTATAAGTTGAATTGCATTTTTTTTGGGTTGATTGTGTAAAATTTTTCCCTTACGCAATTTTACATATGATGTGAATTCTTTAAGAAGGTCAGTGTTAGGGAGAGTATAGGGACATAATTTTTTGCGTTACAACTATTAATTGTGACAATTCAAAAGTGGTTGAATGTAAGCATAGAAAGGAAAAAAAAAAAAGTCCATGTACTAATGTACAAATAATTGTTCATACTTATCATGAATCACTTTAATAAATTGTGGCAAATGTTAGGGTGTCGTAATGTCGGTTTAGTGTGAAACTATAGTCTTCTCAAGGCAAATGTTAGAGCATTCACATCACTCCATTTATAATAGAAAAATGTGTAAAATTTACATTGTTTTGCTTAAAAATGACTTACATCAGTTTGTGTATAATTGTGTAAATTTACAAGTTTATTGCAGTAATCGTTTAATAAAATAGTTTATTGTACTAAAAAATGACTCACAAGTTTAATGTAAATTTACATTGTTTTGCATTTAGTTGTTTATTATTTCTTTACATATCTTGAGGACGAAAGAAAAGAGTGGATGATGTGTGTGAAGAAAAAGAAACAATAAAAAAATCAAGAAAAGTTGATATTTTAATAAAATATAGCGTAGAATAGATAATTTGATATGTGATACTTTGAAAAGTGGTTGTGTAAAAAAAAAAAAAAAAAGTAGGCTCTTCTCCTAAAATAAACGTGAATTTTTCAATATAAATTCTCTAGTGGCAGTAGTGTGAAAGGATAGCATTCACAACGAGTCCTTGGCCACGAGAATTAGAGTGTATTTGGATACCACTTATTTACTAAAAATGAAAAATTTATTACTGAAAATATTATAGCAAAATAATTTTTAAATTTATAAATAATAATGTGTGACTCAAATTTATATTGAAATATGCATTTAGATGACTTTTATGAGTTTGTAAACAGTACTATAATACTTATATTTTTTCAACAAATCCCACGGAACACAAACACGAAACGCTTTCCACACACTTAAAGAGTGGGTAGAAAGGTTGGCTACAAGGTCTTAGTTTTTTCATAGGAGAGTGTGTGTGTTTGTTAAAAAAGAGTGGTGCCGCCTGACATTAGGCCGAATCTCGGCAATAATTTTTGAAATTTATCCACAAGTAAAAGAACAGCAAATAAACTATTCTCAACTATTCATGTTTTTTTTTTTAATGGACACCCTATTGGGAAAAAAAAAGAAGAAAAAGAAAAAGAAGGACACTCAACGTGCTTTCTCTCTCCCCCACTAGTATAAATAGGCAAAGCGTCGAACCCCAAAGTTCAAACTATGCCTACGAGCTAGAAAGTAGAATCAAATTTGTTCACCTTAACTACACTTCACACCCACCATCAAGTCTCATATTATCAACTCTCCCAAGTCCAAGTACATATCTCTATTTAAGCTCCTTATCTTTCCAACCAAATCTCTCTTCACAACACACAACAAATAGTAGACAACACCAACACCAACACCAACACCAACAATGGTAGTCCTATCCAAACCAGCAATTGAACAGTACTCTTTTATTAGAAACTGCATACCCACCACCACATTTCATGCTGGAATTCCCATAATAGACCTCTCAAAACCTGACTCCAAGAACCTCATAGTCAAGGCCTGTGAAGAGTTTGGATTCTTCAAGGTCATCAATCATGGAGTCCCACTTGAGTTTATTACCAACTTGGAATCTGAAGCTATTAAATTCTTCTCCTTACCACTCTCAGAAAAAGAAAAAGCAGGGCCTCCTACTCCAATGGGGTATGGTAACAGGAGTATTGGACCCAACGGTGATATTGGTTGGGTCGAATACCTTCTTTTAACAACCAATCCAGATTCATGCTCTCACAAATTTCTCTCAGTTCTTGGAGAAAACCCAGAAATGTTCCGGTATGAAATACACACAAGAACAACCACAAGTTGAATTTGATTCACTTAGTTTAACCTTTTTCTTTTTGGTTAACTTGCATGTCTAGAACTCGACTTTTTTTTTTTTCTTTCAAACACCAAGTAATTATTACAGGGAACTAACACGTTTGTGTTTTATTGTTATTGCAGTTCTGCTTTGAATGACTATATATTAGCTGTGAAGAAGATGACCTGTGAGGTTCTTGAATTAATGGCTGATGGATTGAAGATTCCAACAAGTAATGTGTTCAGTAAGCTTTTGAAGGATGAAAAGAGTGACTCTGTTTTCAGGCTCAATCACTACCCTCCATGCCCAGACTTTCAGGCTTTGGAAGAGAGCAATATGGTTGGATTTGGAGAGCACACTGACCCACAAATCATTTCTGTGCTGAGGTCCAACAACGCATCTGGCCTCCAAATTTCTCTGAGAAATGGGAATTGGATTTCAGTCCCACCTGATCAGGACTCATTCTTCTTTCTTGTGGGTGACTCTTTGCAGGTAAAGCTACAGTTCTAATAGCCCAAAACAGAGTTTAATTCTAATATCCAATTCCCTATTCCTATGGATTACATAGGAGACTAATTATTTGTCAAACTCAACTTTAGCTTTTACAAGCTAGCGGGTTGTTCATGTTTTGTTTGATTGATTGATTTATTTTCATTTTGGGCTCTCTTTCTAAATATAGAAAACAGAGGTTTTATAGTTTGTTAGTATTCTATTTGTGTCATCACTCATCACTCTCATAGTCACCCCCAATAATTTTTCATGTACCTAAGCTACTATTTGAACTATTTTGCCCTGTCCGTGTCCCATAAGAAAAAAAATATTTTTTACCCTATATTTATTTTTTTTACTGACGTAAATATCAAGAGATCTTCGAGTTTCTGATTATTCCTTCAATACGTGTACAACAAAATCTAATTATAAGAATAAATAGTTTTATCTAGTATGGGTTTTGCTTGGTTTATCTTATCTTTAACATTGAATTTTTGTTTAATGGGTTTTTTTTTTTTTTTTTGGTTGGTTGGTGGATGTGTGCAGGTTATGACCAATGGAAGGTTCCAAAGTGTGAGGCACAGGGTTCTGACAAACAGCTTGAAATCAAGAGTTTCAATGATCTATTTTGGAGGACCACCTTTGAGTGAGAAAATAACTCCATTACCTGCACTTATGAAAGGAGAAACAAGCTTGTACAAAGAGTTTACATGGCTTGAGTACAAAACATCAGCTTATAATACAAAATTGGCTGATAATAGGCTTGGGCACTTTGAGAGAATTGTAGCCTCGTAATGTTACATAAGTCTCACCTTTTTGGGAAAAATAAAAATAAAAAAATGCATGGTGGCTTAATAGTACTTAAAAAATAGGTTTGAAATAGTCGACCGAATAACTCAAAAACCAAAAAAAAAGAGAGGGTAGTATATCAAATTTCCAATAGATGGAATACTTCCACTTTGTATTTTCTTTGTTGCTTTGCTTGGTTTGCCTCCTGTTTCAGCTACAAACTTCTTGTAATCACCTCTCTTGTTAATATTACTGTAGTTTCTTTTTTATTCCAAAACTGTTACAAGATTACCATCATTATCTACCATTGTAAAAATGGAATTTACTCAGTTCAGGTTACCTATGGGCAATAGAAATGTTAAGAACTCCTCCACAAGAAATTAAAACCATGATTGAATGGCTAGCTAATTATATTTTCCTCAACTATATTATCATCATTTTATATAAATTTACTAATTAACCAATTTGTTATAAAAGGTTTATAATAATCTGATATTGAAATCAATGTGACATCACAAGCATCATTAATAAAAAAAATTATGTTATATTTAAAATTTGACACAATAATTTATAAAAATGATATATTAAATTTTGTAATATTTTTAACATCACTGTTATATAATATCATGCACATGGACATGGACTTAAGCAGCATGTCCAAGATGTTCAATCCCTTTTAGGTTTTTTATTTTTATTTCTATGAAGTGATAAAATTGAGTAAGAACGTCTTGGTAGCAAATTATAAGTTTAAAACTTTAAGAAATAGAGACTACATGTGTGTTTGGCACCCGCTTAAAAAGCTAGCTTATTTTATTATTTAGCTTATTTTTGCTACGATTAATGGGTGTCATTGCACTTTTTTGTACTATTCATGGGTCTTGCTGTACTATTTCAGCTAACTTTTACCTTTATCTACAGTACTTTTAGCAAAAAGTTTTCAGTTTCAGTAAAAAAAGCAGATCCCAAATAGCGGAATTTTAACAATCTACAGTTTGCAACGGAATTTTAACAATCAATTTTTCGGCATACTTCTCTTAGCCTAAATCGATGATCACGCAGAAGTTTTGAGATTGTTTTACGTTGTCTAGACCCAGCATCCACACAGACCAGCAATTCAGACTTGTTCTATATTCCAGATTGTTTATCCCACGAACAAAAAAATTTCTCCGACAGTGTTACATGCTCTATAGTGATGCAAAACAGCCCACAACCTAAGAACCTCACAATACTCTGCAAAAACTATGGAAAATACAAATTTTGTTCATTATATGATGGGTTCCACTTATAGTGTTTATATATACATCACTCCATTAATATTGAGTGTGATAGTATGCATAGTAGGGTAGCGTAATTGTTCAAGACATTATTCTATAACTCCTGAATATTATTCTTGGTGAGGAATATAGAGGGACATGCCCACTCTCAATTTCTAACAAAAACAATTACTTTAAATATGCTTATATAAAAAGAATAAAATGACTCTTTCGAAATGGACTAGGGTCTCTTTTTCCTCCTCTCTCCTTAATAAATTATATTTACTTATAAATATATATATATATATATATATATATATATATATATATTTATATTTAAAGACCGACCATCCTTATAAATTTACAATATTTATTGATAAAACCTAGGAAGAAGTGGTTTTATAAAAAAAAAAAAAAACCTAGGAAGTACGAAAATGAAGAATTAAAAAAAAAAATGGTCAAAATTATGTCGATAGCAGGAGGTAAATAATTATGTCGTGTGGGCTCTTCTGGGTCGGGACCAGTTTCCGCGAAATTGCATGCAACAAACCATGGCTTGCGCCAGCCAGCTCGATATTAAACCGCGTGAAAGAATGTGAACTTCACACTATACATACATTGCTATTGGTTGCTATCTCAGCCCTTTGGCTAACAACAATACACTTAGGCAAGGAGCATGTGATTCAAACATTGCTCTTGGTTTTGATGCCAAGTGTTTTCCTAGTCATTTCCCTTTTGTTTCCTTCTCTCCCTCCCCCCAAAAAGCATCTCCTTAGTCATTTTTTTTTAGGAATATAATAAATCAAAAAAATTTGTTCGCACATTTCAATATCCAGACTTGATACACGTCACTCACAAAATGTGGACATCAAGTATTTACAATTTTTCAACTAATTTCCACACTTTCTTAATGGGTGTGTATATTGAGTGTAGGTATTGGAGTGTGAGATAATCATGGACCCATATGAAAAAAATTGCCATTTGTATGAACTACAATGGTATTGATTGGTGTGTTTTGTTTTAGAGTTTGAGAAATATCTCTACGTTTTTTAAAACTAAATTATATATTTTTAAGTATGAGGATATTTTGCTTTTAAGTTTAAAATTTTGAGTTTTTATCCTCATGTTATATAGAGCTTTGATTTAAGTCATTCAGTTAAAGTCCTTGATAATATGGTCATTAGATGATTTTTCTCCCATGATCTAGCATCACACACGATCCATATTGCATCCATTTTGGAAAGAGCCACGGAGGTTGTTGAGGAAATGGTAAATGGATTAGAAGTAGTATACATTTATTATATTTCCGAAGTATTCGCTAATCAACCATCCATCAACAACAAATTTGGCTCTGCTAATAGAAAATTCAAATTTTGCTCTATAGTGTTTGCTTGATAGAAATTTAAGGAGAGAATTCAAAATTCTTAGGAGTTTTCTTAAATTATAAGTGTTATTTTGAATCCTAGTCATGAAAATTAGAAAATCATGAGATATCATAATTCTCACAATTTATGACATTCTAAATTCTCACCTAAAACTTAGGAATTTTTCTTACCTAAATTCTCACTTAATATACATTTTTCTTATCTAGATAATTGTTTATTGGTATCAAATTGACTAATAATAGGGGTGTCCATGGGTCAATTTGGGTTAGGTTTGAGTTCAACTCACACCTGACTTGGTCCCATTTGGTGGTGGAGAACCAAACTTGTGGTCAACCGATAAGGGGGGTTGAATTGGACAGGTCTAATTTCCATTGGTTGTGGTTAAATTTGGGCAAAATCAGTAATAACAAAGAGGCAGAGCAACGATTGAATCTCATTGGTCCAATGAGATCTCGCTAGATCTGGTGAGAAATCTACCAAATTTGACTTGATTCTTTTCCAGAATGGGTGGATCTCTATTGAATTTCATCAAATTTGAAGGTTTTCAAGGTCGAATCAAGCCAAGGTGGATTTTGGAGGATAAGACCCATCACTCAACTTGCTAACATAAGTTTTTGAAGGTAAAGACCCATTGTCAACAATTGGGGTCGTACGATCGAGCAAATTAGGTCCGGCCGGTTGGGTTGAGTGGGCAGGTGGCTTGGATAGCCTTACCTTATAGTATGTGTTTGTTTCAAAAAAAAAAAAAATGGTAATTATTCCACATTGCTTAAAATAGTGTGTTGTGTGCAGTATAACTTGCTTCACCCACTTGCTTCACCCTCTTTTAAAAGTTATTATGGCTTTTGAGTAGAGTTTGTTGTATTGTTTGGTGTGAGAACCCTATTCCCTCTCCTTTTCATGTGAGTGTCTTTGTTTCTAAAATATATAAATGGCTGATAGTAGAGTTTAGATTTAACTTTTTTCTTTTTAGAAGTGAGGTTTGTTTAAATTTGTGTATCCAATAGATATGTTAAGATCAAGTGTCTAACATAACTTAAGTGCAAGTTCAACCATGTGTATATAAGTTTTTAGGTACTCTTGCCATCTAGATTTCAAGGGTAAACTCTGCCTATGAGTTTGTATGAAAATATTAATTATGGTTTTAACTCACAATTTTCACTTGACACACTAATATTTTTTTATTAATTTTCCCATGCATGTATATATGTTAATTTGTATGTATGTGAAACATGCTAAAACTGATCCCTTTTAATCGAATACGAGTAACCAAACAATCTACGGATTTCTAAAATCAATTCTCAGTACTTATCGGACTCTAAGATTTTCTCAACAATTCAATTAGCCATGATTTTTATAAATAAGAAAAGAAACAGAAAAAAAAAAAAAAAAAAAAAAAAGCCAGGAATTTAAACTCGCAAGAATCTTAAATTCTCATAAATTAAATTTCGGTCGACTAAACACCGATAAAATCATTCTAAATCATAATTATCTTTTGAATTTTTTGGAAATCCTTCTTTGAATAAATGTTATAAAAATTGAATATAAATCCAAATATCTACAACCTCTATTATATTAAGAAAAAATTCCTCAGTTGCTCAATTGCCCAATTTTCTCATTACCTAGCTGGGTTTGGATTGTGTGTTGGGTCTTTTGGCTTATGTGGAGCCTAGTTTTTTGGACCTGACTTAGAAGTTTTAGGGTTTTAAATGGTTTTTGCCGTTGTTGTTGTTGTTGTGAGGCTTAGTTCATGGACCAAAGGCTTGGGCCTATTGCCAGACCTATTTTGAGGTTATATGTATTTTTACTTCAAAATCAGGGTTTAATGTATTGTAACCAATAAGTCACCTTTGGATTATTCTCTGAAACATAGTGAAAATTGCTACAACTCCATGGGCATGAATATATTGTCGAATTACGTAAATCTTTTTGTCATAATATTGAGTTTTCGGAATTGTGTTTTAAAATTTGAAAATTTAATATAGTTGATGTTTTTTACTCCCTTTACTAAATGGTTTTTTTTATTTTTATTTTTTATTTTTTTCATGTTAGTAATGCTAAACAGTGAACTATGAAGACCAAAAGTATGAACAAAATTGGCTTCTTCTTGCAAGTTGCAAAATGATAAATGGATTGCGGTGGGATTGTTTTGCACAACTAAACAACAGTATATGGTGAGCTGTGGGAATTTTAATCTAAGCAACGAGAATTGCTGTGGTATTCCGAAGAAACTGAGTCAAGGACGGTGGTGAGAGTACGGTCCTCGTGCAGTGGATGTATATTGCTTGCAGTTACAGGAACAAGCCTCCTAGGATAGTGAGGTACCGACTTTTAAAATCAGAGATTAATTCTTTTTGGAAGAAAATTTTGCATACTTTTACTACTTTAGCGAACAAAAAACGTGACATGTTATCTTGATGTCTTAATGGTGGTGTCAAATCGTGCACCGCATGCAGTGAGCCGAAGGAGTTGACTGCAACACGAATGTCGGATTCTCTATCCATGAATGCAGCGTGCTGGCATTTTCTTTTCTTTTAAGGTGTGATTATCTTTTGTGATGAAATTGTGGGGGTATTGTTTGGATATTTGAAATGGAAAGGCAAAGAAATATATATGACTAGTAATTTTGATTAGACATAAAAATTGTTTAGAATCCATTTATTTTGCTGAAAGTACTATAGATAAAGGTAAATGTTAGTTGAAATAGTACAGCGGAACTCATGAATAGTACTAAAAAATATAGTGAGACCCATAAATAGTAATAAAAATAAATTGAATAGTAAAATAAATTTGTAAAAAATATGCTAACTAAACAGACAATAGAAGCCGCTTTGGTTAGGCAATTTGGTAGCTTAAAAATACGTTTTTAAAATCCAAAAAAATAGTTGGGTACGATTACAAGTAGTATCTCTGGTTGTGTTGCTCTTAAAAAACTCAAGTCATAAAACTCTATACCGTTTTATGTAAATTTCCCCTGTAATTTTATACTTGCGACTTCCATCCATGCACTATTAGCCATTCAACGTACGTAATTGTAAAGCGCCACGCAGATGCTTTTTTCGACATAAAATTGAACATTGCAATTCTTATTTTTATTATGTTTAGTCACAGAACAGTAGGTTTTCACTATTGAACTCATTAGTTTCGTCATTCATATAATCTTTCAAAAGATTCATTTGTACATTTTTCTACTCAACTACACATATACATGGGCGGCCAAGGGGTTCAAATGAACCCCCTGACCTGGCTCAAACAAAATTTTTATATATAACATTTTTAAAAATTTTTCATTTTGAACTCTTAAAATAAAAATTTGAACACCTTAATCCTAAATTTTGTTTGAACCCAATTGAAATAAGCTTGAAACCTGAGTATGATCATCTTAATTTTAATTTCACAATATTTTTACAATAATATGAGGTAAGTTGTAACTACTTTTTATCTGAACCCACAATTAACAATATTTTTTTATCTACCTTTAACAATTGGCCACCTAGATTTTGTTGTGGAATTTTTTTGAAAGTATTGTGTCAATTCCAAAATTTTTCTCATTCATTAAAAAAAATATGAATATTCTTTCTAGGATTTTGGCTTACTTTGCAATTGACAATGAAATGAAGTTGTTTTTCCTTACACTTTTCTTCTTCATTAACAAAAAAATTACATCACTGTTACTACCAACACATCTATACAAATTTGTATCTATATCTGTAATTTTTTCCTCATTCTTTCAATCTCACTTTCGAGCTTCTATTTTTTTCTTAGTTTTTCTTTTTATCTCCAATTATCTCAAATTCTAAGAGAGTGACAATGTCTATGTGTATGATTAAGAAATCATCCACTTCAAACGTAAAATCTTATATCAGTTACTATTTTATTTTCTTAGTTTCAAATTTACTCCTAGTTCTACTCCTAAGTGTGTTACTAGTCTACTCCTTCTTTGTCATATATTTTTATATAATTGATATTACATATAAATGTACTAAGTTATTATTAATTTGACAAAAATGTATGATTAGTAATTTAATTACATTAGTTTATGCATTTAATAGTTGTTGTCTTACCTATTTTATAACAGTTTTAGACTATTGTATAACATAGTTGTATTGTATACTAAATTGTATTTAGAATATTATTTTAGATTATTGTATATTATATGTGTAGGGTCCGAGTTTGAACACTATCACCGTTGGATGAGTGGATTCAAACCCAGTTAGCCCAATATAATAAATTTGTAGAGCGTGGGTTGAAGAACTAGGCCTTAGTGAGGATTATAACGACTAAGCATGGTTACAAGTGGACTAAAGTGTGAAAATCTGTCCTCGGCCTTCCTCTTCAGGAATGGTAACTCTTGCTTCTTCCACTCTTTTCTACGAAGGCTTTTCTTCCTATCGTCATCCCCACCCTCCTCTCTCTTTGGAGGTCCCCTACATTATATATTCTCCCTTCCACTGATCTTGGCCCTTCACTTGTCGACCGTACAGGTCACTACTTGAGTGTCTGTCCCATTAGCAGCCTTTCCTTAACATTCTAGGGGCTGCAGCAACCAAGGCAGCACTGTTCAGGGGTCTTTTCCTCATTAATATGGCTAGAACGTTAGTGGTGGTCATTTAATGTGGAGGTGACAATTCCTCCTTGAATTGCTCCTTCATCATGCTTCTGTGGCTGTCACGCTGTACCGGTTTTTTCTCTTAAGATGCTCTGGGAGACTCCCCTTGATGGTGTGTTGCTTCCACCTTTTATGGCCTCGGTTGCTCGAGGACAGAATCGTCCTCGGCAATACTTCTTTGGCAACTGGACTTCTTACTTTCATCCTCGGATCTTCAATACCTCTTCGGCGTAGGCCTTCAGGAATACCTCCTCGACGTGGGCCTTAGGGCCTGGTACGAAGTGGGCGGGGATTGTCTAACTAATTGGCCCCACAATAGCCCCTCAAAATCTTGCTATTCGCATCCTCGGGCGGAGAGGAGGATTTTGACGTCCTTGGGCTTATTCCATGTCTAGTCGAGTCTTATCACCTGCTAGTGCCAGGGTCTTTTCATCTGCCCAAGACGCGTTATTGGCGCTTCGGTGCATGTAACGTGTCCTTCATTAAATTCAGGCTACTTCATGCTCCCCACGTCCAACAAGGCGATGGTGATCCAACAGTAGGGATTCGCTTCGCATTTATGGGTGGGAAAACTCGCACGGTTCCTGGATATGCGGTGTAAATACCCACTCGAACCGCTTCCTACTCGAAGGCACAGGCTACGCCTAAAGGCTTCCAAGTGCTCGTTCAGCGTGGGATCTGGCAAGTTCTTAGGCTACCTCATTACCCATCGAGGGATCAAGGTTAATCTCGACCAAATCGGGGCTATCCATAATTTAAAGCCTTCGTAAAACCCCAAGGGGATTCGGAAGCTCATGGGAATGATTGTGGCTCTAAATCGATTCATTTCCAGGTCGGCTAACAGGTGCAGGCCCTTTTATCTCCTGATTAACAAGTGGAAAGGATTTGAGTGGTCCGAAGAGTGTGTCAAGGCCTTCCAGCAGCTCAAGGAGTACCTAGCCCGGCCACCCATCATGTCTAATCTGGAGGTCGATGAGGTCCTATTCACATACATTGCTGTGGCGCTCCACGCTGTGAACCTGGTGTTGATATTAGACGACGATGGCATCCAAAAACCAGTCTATTACATTAGCAAGTCACTGCATGAAGCTGAGGTCAAGTACTTGCCCTTGGAGAAAGCCATACTTACCGTGGTCCAAGCTATGCGAAAGCTGCCCCATTATTTCTAGGCTCACACAGTGGTTGTTCTAACCTAACTATCCTTGAAGCCGGTACTTCGGGATGCCGATTACACAGGAAGGATCGCCAAATGGAATACAATTTTGGGGGCCTTTGACATTAAGTACATGCCTCGGACCTTCGTAAAGGGGCAAGTCCTGGCTGACTTGGTGGCTAAATTTGCTGAACCAATAGTGGAAAAGGTAGCCGAGAAGGGGGACATGGATGGAAAATCAGTTGGCGCAATCTCTGTTCCAAGGCCCCTGTGCTGGAAGATGTATGTTGATGGCGCCGCGAACCAGAGAGGATCCGGAGTGGAGCTAGTCCTATTGTCCCCCGAAAAGTCTGTCATAGAAAAATCCCTAAGGCTCAGGTTCTCGGCCACGAACAATGAAGCTGAGTATGAAGCGTTGCTTCAAAGGCTGGTCATGGTGCATAAAATAGGAGGGAAAGAAATAGAAGTATTCTTGGACTCTCGGTTAGTAGTGGGCCAGGTCAACGGAGAGTTGGAAGCAAGAGACATGAGGATGCAAGAATACTTGAGCCAGGTCAAACGCTTGCAGTCAGCCTTCACCCTTTTTAGCTTATCACATGTCCCTAAGGGCGGGAACACCCATGCAGACTCGCTGGCCACACTCGCCACGTCCTTGGCTGGAGACCTGCCACAGACTATACTCGTCGAGCATCTAGAGAAAGTAAATGAGGGAACAAAGGGCATGGTTCACATCCACCAGGTTAGGGTGGGGCCCAACTGGATGGATCCTATAGTGAGATTCCTCAAAGACAATGTCCTGCCTGAAGATAAGTCAGAAGCCGAGAAAGTACGAAGAAACGCTTCTCAGTTCTGGCTGTCCGAGAATCACAAACTATACAGACACTCCTATTCCGGGCCATACTTGTTATGCATCCACCCTGAGGCCTCGGAATTATTGCTTGAGGAGCTGGACGAAGGGATATGTAGGAGCCACACAGGGGGTAGATCTCTATCACACCGAGCCATCACCCAGGGATATTGGTGGTCGGGGATGCAGAAGGAGGCTCTAGAGTATGTTAAGAGGTGTGATCAGTGTCAGAGGTTCGCCCCAAACATCCATCAGCCAAGAGGGGTCCTCAACTCGCTGTCCAACCCATGGCCATTTGCCCAATGGGGCTTGGATATTGTGGGACCTTTCCCCAAAGTGCCAGGAAATAAAAGATATCTACTGGTCGCCACGGATTATTTCACTAAATGGGTCGAAGTTGAGCCCTTGGCAAACATTAGGGATGTGGATGCTAAGAATTTCATCTGGAGAAACATCATTACACAGTTCGGGGTCCCTCGCACCCTCATTTCAAATAACGGGCTCCAATTTGACAGCAAGGCCTTCAGGAGGTTACTGTTGCAAACTAGGAATCACAAATCAGTACTTAACTCCAGCCTACCCTCAGGGAAATGGATAAGTCGAGGCTGTCAACAAGGTCATAGTCAATGGGCTTAAGAAGAGATTAGACGATGCCAAGGAGGAGATGGGTGGAAGAGCTGCCCCATGTCCTGTGGACCTACTGGACCACACCACAGAGGTCAACGGGGGAGACGCCCTTCGCCATGACTTATGGGGCCGAGGCAGTTATCCCTTTAGAGGCCAACTTCCCTACGATGAGGACAAGTTCTTTTACCCAAGGCGGCAATGACAAGTTGCTAGGGGAAAGCCTAGACTTGATCAAGGAACGGAGGGAGAAAGCGATGATCCAGCTGGCCTATTACCATCAGAAGCTCAAACAGGGGTACGATTCCAATGTGAAGTTAAGACCATTAGCACCAGGTGACCTAGTGTTGAGGAAAATGATGGGCGCCGCCAAGAGCCCCTCTTGGGAGAAGCTGGGACCTAATTGGGAGGACCCCTATCGAATTACCTCGGTAGCGGGGATAGGTGCATACTGCTTAGAAGATTTAGATGAGAAACATGTACCTCGTCCATGGAATGTAAATAATCTGAAAAGATATTATTATTAATGAAAAAGTTTCTTTTGATTTGAATTCTAAGTCTATCATGGTTATGTATCTCACGTTTCGATGGCCATTCTAAGTGTTAGACAGAACCATGGCCTTGCATGGTTCTTGGACTCAAGCCTATGAGGAAACTAACTACTTCAAGAAGATTTTAAGTGTTAGACAGAACCAAGACCTTGCATGGTCTTCAGACTCAAGCCTATGGGGAAACTAACTACTTCAAGAAGATTCCAAGTGTTAGACAGAACCAAGGCCTTGCATGGTCCTCAGACTCAAGATTATGGGGAAACTAACTACTTCAAGAAGATTCCCAGTGTTAGACAGAACCAAGACCTTGCATGGTCCTCGGACTCAAGCTTATGGGGAAACTAATTACTTCAAGATTCCAGCGTTAAACAGAACCAAGGCCTTGCATGGTTCTTGGACTCAAGCCTATGGGGAAACTAACTACTTCAAGAAGATTCCAAGCGTTAGACAGAACCAAGGCCTTGCATGGTCCTCGGACTTAAGCCTATGGGGAAACTAACTACTTCAAGAAGATTCCAAGTGTTAGACAGAACCAAAGCCTTGCATGGTCCTCGGACTTAAGCTTATGGGGAAACTAACTACTTCAAGAAGGTTCCAAGTGTTAGACAGAACCAAGGCCTTGCATGGTCCTCGGACTTAAGCCTATAGGGAAACTAACTACTTCAAGAAGATTCCAAGTGTTAGATAGAACCAAGGCCTTGCATAGTCCTCGGACTCAAGCCTATAGGAAAACTAACTTCTTCAAGAAGATTCCAAGTGTTAGATAGAACTAAGGCCTTGCATGGTCCTTGGACTCAAGCCTATGGGGAAACTAACTACTTCAAGAAGATTCCTAGTATTAGGCAGAACCAAGGCATTGCGTGGTCCTCAGACTCAAGCCTATGGAAAAACTAACCACCTCAAAGGGGACCTGCGCTAGGAAGAACCAGAACCCTACCTAGTCCTTGGGACATAACGGGTCTGCCTAAGCATAGATGCCCTCACGTTATTACAATTACCGCCGTGATTGGCCGAGATACAATTGGAGTTAAGATTATACAAGTAAAAAAAAAAAAAAAAAAAAAGTGGATAACGTGCAAATGAATAAATAGCCAGAACAAATAAAAAGAGAAATAAAACTCGCATTGCATTAAGTCCATAGAAGTTACATGGTAGAAGTCACATTACAATGCAAAAAAAAAAAAAAAAAGAGACAAAACAAACAGCAAAACAAAAGCAAAAGCAAGTCAGACGTGTCCTTGCAATGTGCAAAACATGGTGTGACAGAGGCACCAAGGAGCCTATTCCTTCCGCTTAATCTCCCCCTCCAGTGGGTGGCTGGTTCATGGTAGCCTTAGGGTCTTCTGAGCTCTGACTTAGAGGGATAGCCTGCAGAGGCACAGCAAGGATAGCTACCTCCTCGATGGAGGAGACTTGGGCGTCGGAGGAGGGAATTGTAACCTCTTGGAGTGCCTCCTCATTGGAGCCTTCCCTTGATCCAACTACCCCGGGAGGATCACCCCCTTTGACAGGCTCGCCAGCAAGTCCAGCAACCGAAGCTCCCTCACCTGGAGTAGCCCAACTTCTTCAACAACCTCCTCAGCCTCAGAGCTATCAGGAGCAGCCTCACAGATAGAAGGGGGGTAGTACACGCTCTCTGCCTTCCACAGGTCGGACGTGGCCTCGACCCCGGCTTGTTTGAGGGCCTCACCCCAAACTTGGGAATAGTAGTGCCTACATACCCCAGGGACTTAGGCTTTGTAGGCAGCTTCCGTCTTGGCTACCCTTGCGGCGAAAGCAGTCTCCTCGGCTTCCTCCTTAGAAGCCAGAGCCTTCTCCCTATCGAAGTCCGACTCAGCCTTAGCCCTTACAGCTTCATCCTTGGCCCATTTAGCCACATTTTTGGCCTCCTCAGTAGCAGTCGCCTTCTTTGTCAGGTCTGCAACTAGCTCCTTGGCGATCGCCAGTTGTTCCTCTACATCAGCCAGACACCTCATCTAATCTCAGGCCTGCTTCTGGGCACCAGCAAGGCTTGACACTGCACTGTCTCAAGCCTGGGTCATCGCCTTTAGCTCCTCCCTGGCTGTGGCGAGGTCAACCTTGGAGGTCTTGAGGGTCCGAGTGGCCTCTAAACGCTTCTCACGCTCCACATCGAGGGCCCTTCCCTGGTCATTGGCCGCTGCCTCCAACCTAAAGGTGGCCTGGACGGCCTGCCAAGCAAAATGAATGCATAATAAGCCAAACTCAAAAAAAGGAAGAAAAATTGAAGTCAGAAAAATCATAAGTACTAGGGGTCTTACCATTCCTAGGTACCGCTTAAGGCTGAGGAAGTCCTATTTGCTCCTCAAAGTCTCCAGCTCAGCCATATCCGCAGGAAGCAACAGGCACTTCTCTAACGCATCAGCCACATGCGCACCTTCACCCTCTCTAAAATCCCTGAGGGAGGAGTCATCCCTCAGAGGCTCCCCATGGAGCATTGGGGCGGGAAGCCAGACCTGAGCCTCGAGCTGGGCAGTGACCTGCCTATCTTGGCCTTGAGGGCCTATCTTTATCTGCTTTGAGGGCCGCCGAGTGTCGTCCCCATCCTGCGAGGACACTGACTTGTCCCACATAGGCCTTTTGCCCTTATCCTTCTTCTGCTTGGGTTCAGTGGGCTCGGGCCTAGACGGCAGACTCGTCTGAGGCAGAGGAGGAGGAAGCCTAGACTAGGCAGAGGCCGACCTGGTTTGGGTAGGCTGAGTCTTAGAAGGAGGAGGGGGAAGCTTCGGCTGGGACTTCCCCAGTTGGCCTTCGATCAGGTCTAGTAGATTAGTGTGGGATTTCCTCTTATAACCCATCTTAGACCGAGGAGAGGTTTCTGACGCTAAGAAGTCCGCCTCGATCAAACAAGGATCGCCCAAGTCTCCAGAAGGATCCTCGAACTGATGGACTTGATCAAAAACGTCAAAATCGTCCTCGGCAGGGCCAAAATCTGCAACTTCCTCTTCCCTCTCTAGATTCTCTTCTCTGGCCTCAGTGGATCTATGGGAGGAGGAGGGGCCTGCTGATGTAACACCTTCTGGAGTAGGGGGCTCCTCGAGGAATAGGAGCCCATGCTCAGCTATAGTAATTTTCTGCAGCCGAGGATCTTTTGCTCAGATCACGTACTTCGGAGTCGCAAACGATTTTTGGATCAGAGTGTACCCCAGGATCTTGTGAACAACTCTAACTTGATTATCGGCTTCGTTCACGAAAATCTCCACCTTTAGCACTTTTTGTTAATCCTCCCTATTGACTAGGTTGAAGTGACACTCGTGGGCGTGCGGATCTGCAGAAGGAAAACATGTTCGTGTTAGTAACCAAACGGTACAAATTGCATCAACAATAGAAAATTGAACCCCCCTCCTACTCCCACTATCCCACCTGGTGTCTCCTCTGTCGTCGGGCAATGAAGGCTATCGTGCCACTCTTCGGACACGATAAGGAAATCCTTGTTCAACCCCTTGCTGGACTCAAGGAGGCACTAGATAAGCCAGACCTTATCCTTCCTTGTCTTCATTTAGTACGACTTGCCTTTTAGGTGCTGAAGGTTATAGCACCAGTTTACGTCGTGATAGGTCAACCTTAGCCCCATCTTCTCGTTCAAGGCGTCCACACAGCCTAGAATTCAAAAGACGTTGGTGGTGCACTAGGTGGGGGCTAGCTGGAAGTACGTAAGATAGCCCCTCATCACCGGCCCCATGGGAATCCTTATGCCACCTTCTAGGAAGGCGATATGGGAATCACCACCTCGCCTTCCTTCCTCCAAAGGAGCCACTCCCCTTCCTCACAATACCTTAAGCCCACGTTAGCTGGTATCCTATAATCGGCGATGAATTTCTCCATCGCCTCCTCAATGTAGACTAACTTCTTAAATCTACCAATCCCAAGTGACACCTAAGAGACCTAAGAAAGAGCAAGTGAAAGAGAAGGAGGAGTAGGGAGGAAGAAAGCTCAGAGAGGGATAGAGTGACTTATAGAAATGAGGATAGGCTCCTCGGACAGGCTTTTTGTGCTGGAAGTGTAGTTGGAGACTTGGCTGGACTCAGGATACATGTGCAAGAGCTCTTGATTGCAAAAGAAAAGGGGGAAGCGGTTCGAGTGGGTATTTATACCCCAAATCGAGGAATCGTACGGGTTTTCCTGCCTATAAATGCGAAGCGAATCCCTACCGTTGGATCACCATCGCCTCGTTGGATGTGGGGAGCACGAAGCCGCCTGAATTTAATAAAGGACACGTTACACGCACCGAAGCGCCAATAACGCGCCTTAGGCAGATGAAAAGACCCCAGCACTGGCGGGTGATAAGACTCAACTAGACACGGAATAGGCCCGAGGATGTCAAAATCCCCCTCTCCGCCCGAGGATGCAGACAGCAAGATTTTGAGGGGCAATTGTGGGGCCAATTAGTCAGACAGTCTTGGCCCACTTCGTACCAGGCCCTAAGGCCTATGCCGAGGAGGTATTGAAGATCCGAGGATGAAAGTAAGAAGTCCAGTTGCCAAAGAAGTGTTACCGAGGATGATTCTGTCCTCGAGCAGCCGAGGCCATAAAAGGTGGAAGCAACACATTATCAAGGAGAGTCTCCCAAAGCATCTTAAGAGAAAGAACCGGTACAGCGTGACAGCCGCAAAAGCATGATGAAGGAGCAATTCAGGGAGGAACTGTCACCTCTGCATTAAATGACCACCACTAACGTTCTGGTTGCATTAATGAGGAAAAGACTCCTGAACAATGCTGCCTTGGTTGCTGCAACTCCCAGAATGTTAAGGAAAGGCTGCTGATGGGACAGGCACTTAAGTAGTGACCGATACGGTCGACAAGTGGAGGGCCAAGATCAGGGGAAGGGAGGATATATAATGTAGGGGACCTCCAAAGAGAGATGGGGGGGATGACGATAGGAAGAAAAGCCTTCGTAGCAAAGAGTGGAAGAAGCAAGAGTTACCATCCCTGAAGAGGAAGGCCGAGGACAGATTTTCACACTTTAGTCCACTTGTAACCATGCTTAGTCATTATAATCCTCACTAAGGCCTAGTTCTTCAACCCACGCTCTACAAATTTATTGTATTGGACTAACTGGGTTTGAATCCACTCATCCAACGGTGATAGTGTTCAAACCCAGATCCTACAATATGGAAGTTTATCTATAGAAAAAAAAAATATTAATCATTTAATTTTTTACTCGCCCCTCATGACAAATGACAAATTCCTAGCTTTGCCATTGCTGACTCCCCTAAAAAAAAATCTTGAATCCGCCCCTGCACATATATGACCTGTGACACCCGTGATAATTTTTTACGTGAACATGTCAAGATGTCAATCCTAAAATTATAACCTTTATGAACTGGAAGATATGTTTCTTATTTAAATCATCCACACGGTAAATATTAAAAAACAAAAGTGCCTAACCATACCGTTCAATAAAAAGATATATAACTAAATAACAAAGTCATATAAACTCTTCAAAATTAAGCATAAACAAAAAAAAAACTCCTGATAAAACATGCCTACTAGATATTATTTGAACTTTTAATACATAAATTCCCCAAAGTAATTGTATGCTTGAAAGCAAGAATAATTGTCTAACGATCTCTTAAAACTAAGAGCTTGAGCAAGTAATCTGAAAATTATCGAGATAGTATATAATGATTTGTATAGTCCAGTACGTCAAAAGCCACACACACCATTGAGTGAGGTGACGAATATAAGTACGGTTAAATGGATATAAAGCATTATCAACAACAACAAAAAAGGTTATCAAAGGTTATTCAAAAAGGAATAACACAATGAATCATGATAAGAATTAAGTTCAAGATATGGTTCATACTTCATAGAACTATGTTCAAGATATGGTAGGAAAAAATTGGCAAATGTCCTTTTTAAGCAAAAATTGTAGTGCTTTGCCCTTTTTTAGAGAAATGCTCTTCTTTTATAACTCGATTTGAGATAAATTGAGTTTAAAAAAAAAAAAAAAAATTTATGAAGCCCTATAGTGGCGTTTTAAGAACCTATAATAACCTATAGTGGCGTTTTATAACTCAATCTTCATGAACTCAAGTTATAGGCAATTTTTTTTTTTTTCTTTTAACCTATAACTCGAGTTCATGAAGGTCGAGTTACAAAACATCACTATAGGTTCCTTAAAAACGCCACTATAGGGTCTAACTCGATTTATCTTAAATTGAGTTTCAAAAGAAGGACATTTTCCTAATTAGTTTGAGAAAGAGAACAAAACGCTACATAATTTGCGCGAAAAGGACATTTGCCCATTTTCTCCGGATATGGTACATACTTCATAGGACCATGTCTTGTGTATTGGGCCTCACAAATACGAGCAATGTCCCCATTCACGAGAGAGGGTCACATACAACTTTTTAGATCACAACCATTACTTCTTCAACAACGCCACGTATAAGAATAATGTGATTCGGATCACAATCCATATCTTGGCCAATGAGACGAGTACGACTTTCACAATTCATGGATATAAATCATAAGTACGATTATGCGTACTCAAGAAGGACAACATATTTACATTATTATTACACAAGATATACAAAAAAATATGACAGGCTAATCATGATTCAAATACACAATTATAAAGTATAAGAACAAGTGACTCATTTTAAATTATAATGAAGTGAAGTGTATGCAAGCTGTCAAGGCATGTACAACCACAGGAGAAACAGAACGTATCAAGGTACAACATCAGAAATTTAAAGAGTCTTTGCAAAATATTATATTTCAAAAGGATATGTATAAAGAAGGAAAAGAATAGATTATCAAAAAAAGAAGGAAATGAATAATGCAAGATGTTTACTTGTTTAGTGCTACTTAGCTTAAGGGCACACAACTAACTAATTAACTGACTAACCAAAATCACTTGTAATAAGATTTGTCACAATGATCCTCGGAGTCTAAGACAAATAAGCGTAATAGCATCAAATAATATGTTTAATTATACACTTAGAACATCACTTTACATGAAAATATCTCCAACTCCAAAATCCCCACATTGCTATTTTATCGATTAGTAACTAATGAGTTAGAAATTTACGATTGCCAATAAGATGATACCATCATTAACCAAGAGACAATGTCAGGCATTTATTACGCTCATTGATGACAACACGTAACGGACAGAGCAACAATCACAAAATGAGCTATGAACTTCAGACAAAGATTTTGTAATGCACTAGCTGTTGAAGTGGCCCATTGATTAGGCACTCAACTATAAAAGAGAAGATAACAAAAGCTAAAGGGACACACAAAAATACTCTACAAAATCAATCTCTAGTCGGTTTCTCTCTAAAATCTTTATCCCTTACTGACTTAAGCATTGGAGGCAGTTTGGCTAATGCCACACTGACGTGTTACTCTTCCACCTAGTTCAATTTGCAGGTTTTTCCTCCAACAGATATGACCCCAATCACAGCTTCGTCCATTCACTACGATAAAGAGCTCAACTGCTGATTTTTTGCATCATCAGTTTGGCGCCGTTTGTAGGGACACTAATCATTCAAGCCATCTTTCCTAGTGACAAAAGAGTTCCTCGAAGTATAGATGGAAGCAGAGACTGCACCTCAGCCAAACGCTGTGCAACAACAACAAATCCAAGCCCTCTTGGCTAATGTGGAAGAGTTGACTCGCCAGAATGAAAAATTGAGAAAGACAATGGAATCCTAAAACGCTGAACGTCAACAAACAGGTGAAAACCAAAATGAAGAAGAATCAAACTCTCAAGCCAATAGGCGAGATAGGACCTCAGGAGAAGATTCCACTAAGGTGGAGAATGAGCTTTGTAACATGAGGAAGAAAATGGACGAACTGAAAAGTGCTATGAAGGACAAAGGCAATGAGAATCTAGATGGGATGATTCAAAGGACGAACTCACCATTCACTATTAAACCGTCCCCTCCCACCAAAATTTCGTCTCCCACAGTTAGAGTCGTATGACGGCTCCAAGGATCCCTTGGATCACATCAAATCATTCAAGATGCTGATGTTATTGTAGATGACCCCAGACGAGGTGATGTGTAGGGCATTTCCAACAACACTGAAAGGAGCAGCCAAAGTATTGTTCAGCAAGATACCCCCAGGAACTATTGCAGATTTTGAACAACTCAGCAGGGGTTTAGTTCATCATTTCATTGGGGGGCAAAGACATAAAAAGCCAACTGGCCATCTTCTCAACATTTAACAAGCAGAAGGAGAATCACTAAGATAGTATGTCACCTGACAATAAAGAGCTGCTGCAGGTAGATGAAGCTGAAGATTAAGTTATCTTAATAACCATCCAAGCAGGGCTGCTGCCAGGAGATTTCTTCTTCTCAATCACTAAAAGTCCACCAAAGATAGTTGCAGAGTTACTCTATAAAGCTCAAAAGTACATGGATGCAGAAGATACGGTGCTTGGGGAACAAGCAACAATCGCGATAAGAAGAAGGAGACATGAAGTGTTAGGTAGGCCACAGGGAAAAAGAAGGAACTTCTAGACAATAAACCCAAGTTCACTAACTTCACTTCTCTAATAATGCCAATTGAACAGGCCCTTGCGCAGATAAGAGACAATCCCTCCCTACAATGGCCGAAGCCAATTAGCACTTTAGTAGAAAGAAAAGACAAGACCAAGTACTATAGGTTCCACTAGGACCACGAGCATCATACTAATGAGTGCAGGCATTTGAAAGATGAGGTTGACACTTTATTCCAGCAAAGGAAGTTACAGAAGTATGTCAGAAATACGGAGCCCCACAAGTACCAACGAAAGGACGATTAGGACAGAACTCCAGAGGTAGGAGATAGCAAACCCCCTGCAGGGGAGATAAAGACGATCTTGGGAGGACTAATGCAGGCTAAACACTGAAGTTCCTGAAGAAAGCACATGGGAGAGAAATAACAACGTCCATTTGTAGCTCCCTCTAATAAAAATGCCAAGGAATGACGAGCCTGATATTGTCTCCTCAAAGAAAGATCGTCACGGCATTGGGCAACCTCATGGTGATCCATTAGTGATCATGCTTAGGGTAGAAGAGTTCAACGTCTACTAGGTGCTCATTGACAACGGAAGCTCAGCAGATATCATTTACTTGCCCACATTTCAGCAAATGAAATTGGATAAGAAAAGGATCAGGCCTTTCACCTCGCCTTTGGTAAGCTTCACAGGAGATAGAATCATCCCTAGGGGCATCATCTCCTTAACAGTAATTGCAGGAACTTATCCATCATAGGTTACCAAGGAAATTGATTTCCTCATAGTTGATTGCCCTTCAACATACAACATCATCTTGGGAAGACCTACACTCAACAGACTAAAAGCAGCAACGTTAACGTATTACTTGAAGGTAAAGTTTCCAACAGCCCATGGGGTAGGAGAAATCAGAGGAGACCAAGTATTGGCAAGAGAATGCTACCAAGCTGCCTTAACATCTGGATAAAACCACATTTGGATGATCAATGAACCAAAGCCCATTACTAAACCGTCAAAAATACCATAAGAAGTTAAGATCATCCAAGGAAATTCGAAGAAGGTATTGAAGATCAGAACAACACTCCCAACTTCAGAGAAACAGAAGATGATTTCCTTCTTACAAGCAAACCAAGATGTTTTCACTTGGAAACACGAGGATATGCTCAGGATTGACAGGAAGATCATACAGGATCATCTCAATGTAAACCCAAAATGCAAACCTGTATAGCGAAAGTGGAGAATATTTGCACTAGAACGCAACAAAGTTGTAACTGAAGAAGAAGAGAAGCTACCAGAAGCTGATTTCATGAGGGAGGTCTTCTATCTAGATTGGCTAGCAAACGTGGTAATAGTAAAGAAGAGCAATGACAAATGAAGAATGTGTGTCGACTTTACAGACCTGAACAAGGCCTACCCAAAAGATAGCTTCCCCTTGCCGAGTATTGACTAGCTGGTAGACTCAACTGCCAGACACAAGCTCTTAAGTTTCATGGATGCATTCTCTAGATACAACCAGATTCTTATAGACAAAGAGGATCAAAAGAAAACCTTGTCTATTACTAGCCAAGGGTTGTACTGCTACAAAGTTATGCCCTTTGGACTGGAAAACACAGGAGCCACCTACCAAAGCTTGGTGAACCATATGTTCTTTCTCCATATTGGAAGGAATGTGGAGGTGTACGTAGATGATATACTAGTGAAAAGTAAGGACGAAGCCAACCACTTGGATGATCTAAAAAAAACCTTCAGCACACTATGTAAGTACAATATGAAATTAAACCGGACAAAGTGTGTTTTTGCTATCGCTTCAGGAAAGTTCTTAGGACTCATGGTGTCCCAATGAGGTATAGAGGCAAATCTAGACAAAGTGAAAGCAATAATCGAGGTCAAATCACCAAAAAAATTGAAGGTGGTGCAAAGCTTGACAGGTTAAGTTATAGCCCTAAACAAATTCGTCTCTAGGGTAACGGACAAGTGCATGCCATTCTTCAAGGTATTGAAAAAAGCCTTTCAGTGGATTGACGAATGTGAGGAAGCCCTTACCAAGTTAAAGGAGTATTTGACAAAGCCACCTCTGTTAAGCCCCTCGGTGATGGGAGAGAAGTTATACCTTTACTTATCAATATCTAACAACATAGTAGTAAGTTCGGCACTAATTAGAGAAGAAGGGAACATCCAGAAGCTAGTCTATTATACTAGCCAGGCATTCCAAGGAGCAGAAGCAAGCTACCCAAGTATGGAAAAGATAGCTTTTGCATTATTGCCTCTAGAAAACTCTGTCCTTACTTCCAAGCACACCTTATCGTTGTCATGACAAACCAACCCATAAGAAAGACGATGAACAAGATGGATGTAGAAGGACGACTCATTCAATGAGCAATTGAATTAGGCTAATTTGACATCGAATATTGGCCTCGAGCAGCAATCAAAGCCTAAGTGCTAGCAGACTTCATTACAGAATTCACTTACCCCTATAAGGAAAAAGAACCCCTCATGGAAACATGGATGGTCCAGACGGATGGATCAGCCACAAAGAAAGTGGGAGGAGCAGGAGTAGTTCTCATATCTCTAGATGGAGTAATGTTGAAATATGCAGTCAGATTGCAATTCCTAGCAATAAATAATGAGGCAGAATACAAAGCACTACTAACAAGGCTAAGTTTAGCAAAAGCTCTAGGAGCAAAGAGTCTTATCATCCAAGCTAATTTCCAACTAATAATTGGACAAGCAAAGGGAGATTATGAAGCCAAAGAAGAAAGAATGCAGAAGTGCTTAAAGATTGTCCAACGTCTATTATAGCATTTTGACAACCTAGACTTTATGCAAATCCCTTGGGCCAAAAACTCAAAAGTGGACTTCCTAGCAAGATTGGCCTCGTTAGACGACTACAATGCAACCTCCAAACTATGTATAGAGATAAGGGGGCAACCAAGCATAGAAGGTGAGCAGGTTTTGAAAATAAAAGAACAAGACAAGTTGATGACTCCCATCGTCCGTTACTTAAAAGAAGGATGGCTCCCTGAAGATAAGGCAGAAGCAAGAAAGATACAGATCAGGGCAGCTTGCTTCGTCATCATTGACGATGTACTGTATAGATGAGGATATTCATTCCCTTATCTAAGATGTGCCTACACAGAAGAAGCAGATTACGTGCTCCGAGAGATACATGAGGAAATTTGTGAAAATCACGCTAGAGTAAGATCTTTGACAGGAAAGGCGCTCAGAGCAGGATATTACTAGCCAACTTTATAGAAGGACGCATACGACATCGTCAGAGCATGTGATAAGTGTTAACGCTTCGTAAATGTCCAAACGTGACTAGGAGAAATGATGACACCCATATCTTTACCATGGCCCTTTGCCCAATGGGGAATTGACATTATGGGCCCATTCCCTCTAGGGAAGAAGCAACTCAGATTTCTGATTGTCGCAATTGATTACTTCATAAAATGGGTAGAAGCAAAACCAGTGACGAAGATAACAGAGGCTAAAGTCACACGCTTTGTATGGAAAAACATCATCTGTAGGTTTGGAGTCTCACATGTCATAATATCAGACAATGGAAAGTTATTTGACAATCCCAAGTTTGGAATTTTTGTCAAGACTTAGAAGTCAAGAACCACTATTCTTCTCCAAGACACCCTCAGGCCAACGGCCAGATAAAAGTAATGAATAGAAGCTTGCTCAAAATTATCAAAATTTGGCTTGTGGGGGTAAAAGGGGCATGGCCTGAGAAACTACAAAATGTCCTTTGGGCATATAAGATGACCACAAGAGTTCCAACAGGAGAAACACCATTCAGACTGATATTTGGCACTGAGGCTGTCATACCAGTGGAAGTGGGACTGACGAGCTTCCAAGTCAAAACTTATGAAGACCAGAAGAAGTAGCAAGAGCTCAACGGTGACCTGGACCTAATTAATGAAGTCAGAGAAGAAGTTATGAAGCAAATGGCCAAACACAAGGAAGCAATGGCTAGATACTACAACAAAAAGGTTAAGGTAAGAAGGTTCAACACAGGAGACCTCGTCCTTAGGAAGGTATCATAGGCTATGAAGGATCCATCCCAAGGAAAACAAGGACCAGCCTAGGAAGGCCCTTACAAAGTAATCCATCACTCCAGAGAAGGCTCCTACTACCAAATTCTTTAGACGGCTAGGAAATGTCTTGACCATGGAACATAGAACACTTGAAGAAATACTACCAGTAAGGAAAGCTTTACCTTTTAAGTTGCCTACTCTTCATATCAGTATATACGATAATTATTACTTTCACCATTCATAAGATCAAAAATACATGAAAGCATTATCCATGCGTATTTATCATTAATTATCCATGAGTTATTTATCAATGACAATTTGAACAACAACTAGGAGTTATCCTTGGGAGACATCCCAAGGATCTCCATCATTAAAATTTCAAATCAAAAGCTGTCCACACATAGCCAACAGCGTCATAGCCATCAATGTTGTTAATCCACAACTACCAAAATTGACTAAATCAGAGTTGTTTAAACACAACTAATACGATTGTCATTCAAGCACGAATAAACAAAAAAAAAACAAAAAAAATGGCTAACCTAAAGACGCTCCAATACCATGACTTTAAGTCACAAGTACAACGCAATATTGTCATTCAAACATGACTCAATAAAAAGTTGTTCAAACACAGCAAAAAAATACAAAGTTGTTCAAATACAACTAAGATCGTCATCCAAACACGACTCAACAAAAAGCTGTTCAAACACAGCTAAAAATATTAAGTAGTTCAAACACAACTAAGATCGTCATTTAAATATGACTCAATAAAAAGTTGTTCAAACACAGCTAAAAAACGTTAAGTTTTTCAAACACAACCAACATCGTCATTCAAAAATGACTCAATAAAAAGCTGTTCAAACACAGCTAAAAAGCATTAAGTTATTTGAACACAGCTAACATCGTCATTCAAATATGACTCAATAAAAGGCTGTTCAAACACAACTAAAAAATGTTAAGTTTATCAAACACAACCAACATCATCATACAAACATGACTCAACAAAATGTTGTTTAAATACAGCTAAAATACTAGATTGTTCCAAATGCAACCAGAATTGCCATTCAAACATGACTGTTCCAACATAACTAAAGAAGAAGAGCTGTTCTAATACTAGCTAAGTATAAAGAGTTGTTTTAGCACAACTAGCATCATCTTAAAAGGTTGTCCGAACATAACCTAGAGTAAAAGGAGTTGTTTGCTATGACTAAAAGCACAAGGTCCCTAAACCTATCTTTCATTGTCAAAGAGATTGTTCAATTGCCCAAAACAATAGGCCCAAAAAGAAATATTGTTCTTGCCTTACAAAAAAAGAAGGAGAAAAGAAAGAAGAACTGGAAAAAAGAAAAACATATGAGTTATTGCTTATCAGGGACAGGATCTGTAAGGGTCGTAGTCGTGGCCTCTTCCATTACATTAGCAATGATCATGGTCTCCTCTATCACATTCTCTGTCGTTGCCTCGAAAGGGCAATCAGCCAAGAGCTCCTTCTCAACATCATCCATAACCAAACCAAAAAGGTCCAAGTCGTGGTGATGCTTTGCCATCCACTTCCTGAGAAGGTCAAATCCTTCCACGTAGTACATGCACAACTCATCGAAGTACTCGTCAGAGTCTTTGAAGTCCTTCACCACCATGGCTCCAATTGTCTGCAATTTCAACTCTAGGTCACTGATCTGCTTGTCCTTTAGCTTGCAAAAATCATTTTCCACTTGTATGCTCTTTTCCAAGGCTGCCACACAGTCTCTATCATTCTCAGCCTCAATAGTAAGAATGGCAACCTTGTTCTAGAACATCTCATTTTTTGCAGAGAGGGACTTGATCATAGGCTCGGACGTAGCCACCCTCTTCTCCAAGTCCAGGAGTTTTCCAAAGATGAACAATGACTCCCCCAAAGCCTACAAAAAATCTCCTTAGCAGAAGTAAAGCAAGGGAAAAGAAGAAGTAAATACAACCTACAACACATACCTGCACAAGCTTTTGAATGTGAGACGACATCACCTTGCTGGACGACTTTGCCATCAAAGGACTTAGGTCATCCACGGAGAGCGCTTCATGAGCCTTCAGAGAAGCCACGTCAACATCATCCTAAAATGTAGTAAGAAAAGATTTACCACCAACCTTCTTCTTCTTCTTAGTCTCCTCTCCAACAAAGGCAATTACCTCAAGAGACGAAGTGGGAGAGGCAGGGCGCTTGGCAGGCAAATTGGAAAGAGAAGGGGTTATCATAGGATCTTCCTTAGAAATGTCACCCATCTTTGAATGTTTCTTGGATAAGAGACAACTAACGAGGCCATCCTTGGCCTTCTTCTATTAAGCCTCAGCTAAATTCTGCTTGCTAAACCTAGTCGTCATTCCTAAAATGAAGAAGAAAATATTTATTATAAAAAAAAAAAAAAAGGAAGACAAAGCTCAAGATTTCAAGAGAGAAAGGGAAAGAAGCACTTACTCTTCTTTACAACTTCCAAATTCTTCTAAACCTTAGTAGACGGTTCCAGACCCAAAAAATGAAGAAACAAAGATTGAGATGAGACGAGCTCATCAAAATCCTTGATGGACTCCAAATATTCCTTTACTTTCTCAGCATGACGCTAATACCTCTTCTTTAGACGAGGACGGTGAGAAACTGTAAACGAAAACACAAGTATGTCACATACCAGCATCACTCAGAAAAAAAAATAAAAACAATAGAAAGACAAGAAAGACGCATTAGACACGGGAACTCCCCAACTACGAAAAAACTTGGGGGCTTTGTCCATGTCCTCACCAAGGATGAACTCCCAGCCACTTCCAAAAAAAAAAAAAAAAAAGAAGTTTGGCTTCCAATTTCGGAGAGATGACGAGTAATCGAGTATCAACCTAGAAGCCCTATCTCACAACTTAAACTCATAATAGCCAAGGTCCTTTGACTTTCTCAGATGATAAAATTGAAGGAATTCGTCCTTCATGATGACATCACAATCATTGGCAGACATCCACACTACCATGCAAGAGACGATGATCCGCCAAGGGTTGGGCACTAATTGCACCAGAGCAAGATGCAAATAAGAAAAAAGTTCACTTTCAAAGGGATGAACAAGGAAACAAAGGCCATTAGTAAAATTGGCCTCATAAAAACAAACCTCGGCAGCATAAGAGTGACATTCTCTCTCTTCATCACTCGAGATCCTAATCTTTATGAAATCAAAGAACTAAAACCTATCCTTGATCTGTTTTTTGTCCCTTCCTGTGAGGAAACACGAAATTGTCCAAGCTTTATCAGGGGTGGAAGGAGAAGTAGCCTTCGAAATTACACGGTCATCAAACGAGGATAACCTTGTCTCCAGGTCACTAAACCTAACCTCAAACATCTTTAATGACCTAGCTACCTTAGCAGAATGGGAAACTAGAGGGAATAATGAAGAAAGGACAAATTTGTATGGACAGCCCTCCCCCACGAAGAGATTGATCCACTTGAGGCACTTTCCCTCTACAGAATCGAGTAAGCAACCTAGTCAAGCAAAAAGAAAATCTATTGAAGGACAATCAACCCTAATAGCAGAGTAATCTACCATGAAATAACAGGAAAAGAAGCAAGAGCGTGAAGAACTTACCAGGGAACATAGGACAAAGAAAGAAAGCTTGAAGGAGAGACAAACCCTAGAATAAAAATTAAACAAAGAAAGATTGTAGAAGAAAGGAAACATAAGGGAAAAATGTGAAATAAGTGACCAAAGCACGCACGGAAAAACAGAGAAATGTCTGCACGTCAAATGCATCCTAATCGTACACGTGGCACTCAACTGCTCAAAAATCAACTCATCATAAATGCGCAGTACACGGAATACGAAGCGTCAAATGAATATGTTCTCATCTCGTCCAACACACGAAGATTCAAAAAAGGGGACAGCTGATGAATTAGAAATTTACAATCGTCATTAAGATGATACTGTCATTAATCAAGAGACTTTGTCAGGCATTTATTACACTCATTGATGACAACACGTAACAGATAGAGCAACGGTTATAGAATGAGCTGTGAACTCCAGACAAAGATTTTGTAATGCACTAGCTGTTGAACATAAATACAACAATTCATTGCCCATTGATTAGGCACTCAACTATAAAAGAGAAGGTAACAGAAGTTAAAGGGACACACAAAAATACTCTATGAAATCACTCTCCAGTCTGTTTCTCTCTAAAATCTTTATCCCTTACTAACTTAAGCATTGGAGGTGGTTTGGCTAATGCTACACCGGCGTGTTACTCTTCCACCCAATTCATTTTGTAGGTTTTTCCTCCAATAGAGATGACCCCAATCATAGCTTCGTCCATCCGTTACGACGAGGAGCTCAACTGCTGATTTTTTGCATCATTAGTAAATATTAAAATTATTTAATTAAACCTATCATAAATTTAGCTAGCAATAATTAAAGATGCCTCAAATCAATTAGGACCTCGTAAATCATCTGTACCACTTTTTGTGTATCACTCTACGTTCCACCAATCACTACGTGCCATGTTTTAATTTTACTTTCCTTATAAAATAACTGAAGTTTAAAATAGAAAACAATCATACACATGGTAAGTAGTGATTGGTAGAATATAGAGTGGTACATAAAAAGTTGTACAGATGATTTACATTCAACATGGTTCTGCTCATTTTGCATTCTTATGCTTAGATGTATAAAATTAAAAACCCCAATTTAAGAGGGGAAACAAATCTCATTTTTATTACAAATCTTAAATTTAATTAGTTATAATCATTGATTACCTCACCAAATTAAACATCTCTTGAACTTGGATACCTTAATTTCATGGAGGAACCATTGATTTGTGATCAAAGCAAACAGATCATCAAACTAAATCCCTAAATTTCAGCTAGTCCTAACTTGAATTATTCGAATTTTTTATTATTCTTAAATCTATTCTTTTTTTTTTTTTTTGGAGGAAAATTCTTAAATCTATTCTAATTTCACTCAATTAATTTTTTTTTAAGGGTACAAAATCCTAATTATATGTTCCAATTATATATTGTTTCAACCAATTTGTTTAAACCATCACTATATGGAAAATCACTAATTTAACCCAAAAATATATATATAATACCTAAAGAGCCATTTTTGTTAGATCACCTACTTTGCCATAATCTAACATGAGTAATGTTACTAACACAAACTATTTTACAACATTTTTTCAAACTACTAATATAACTTTAGCAATTATCAAATAATTATTGGTAAATAAAAATGTGATGTTAATGGTGACTCAGATTAAAACTAGTAAGAATTTGCCACATCAAAAGATTGTAAAAATATTGTAAAATAATTTGTAACTGTAGCATTACTTGTCTAACATAATTAGGAGTTCTAAACTTTAATTAGTATCCTTAATTTCATTCATAAGCTTTCAATTTGTTGGATTAATGTTCAGAAGACAAAAATCCACCAATTTGTTCATAAATGATAAAACCCAAACCTTAAAATTTTAATTATTCAATAAAAATCCCTCAGGAATAATACTCTCATCAACTTAGGCAGTTCAATCATCAATTACGGTCTTAATTTTAGGGAATATCATTCTTGTAGAATTTATAGCTGGAATACAAAACCAAGCTAAGCCTAAAATCTAATCTCAATGATGAAACCTCTCAAATTCCTACCCAAGCAGTTAATATAATTACGTAAAATTGATGAAGACATGGCTGTTGATCAAGGCTATCATATCAACTACTATGATTGTTAAATTCGTACTAGAAGACATGCCATAGATGCTAGTGTTGGCCATTGAAGCTAGAGGAATCTATTAGTTTGTAATGGAGCAATGTTGTGTAGGACAGTTTGGGAGTCTTGGATGAGAAAAATTTTACAATTTTTTTTGGGGTTGGACTTATTGCATACATCACACACACTTGGAAATTGCAACTTGAAGTAACAATTTCAATTACTTTTGAGAGTGTGTGTAAAACTATATAAAAAAAAAAAGGGGGAAATGCTAATGAATACCTTAGGGCATTAGTTAATACATTTAAAGAAAGTTTTTATGAAAGAAAAAAAAAAAAAAAAAAAAAAAAAAAAAAAAAAAAAAAAAAAAAGAGCAATTAATGTTTTGACAACTTTTTTCATTTCCCATAAAAGTGGTGTCAAAACTTTTCAAAAATAAGTTGTTAACCAATGCCCTAAGAGCACTCATTAGCATGACCCTAAAAAAAGTATATATATAATAAACATTACTCATTTTTTAAGTGGATAAGTGCTTGAATTGCCAAACTTAATGCCCTAGAAAAAGTCAAAGATAATAGTCAATCGGCTGGTTAACGGTCAATGTTGCAATTGTGGCAAGGTTGATTCTCTGGTGATGAGATTTGTCATTGATTGATGAGATGAGAGCTGCTAGCACATGATATATGCATGGTTGGCTGATATGGAGCATGGATGCATAAGGTAAAGGCTTTTGGGCAGATCAACCTTCATATCATTCGAGTGATGTGGTTGATGACTTGAAATGATTCATAGAAGGCTCGATCTAATATGGATAGTGCTTGATGAGTTAGAAATTTATGGTTGTCACTACGCAAAGATCGTCATTTACCTAGAGAAGAAGTTGCGCATTTATTACGATCATTGATGATGAAATGTAACGGACGGAGCAACGGTCATAGAATAAGCTGTGAACTTTAGACAAAGATTCTATAACGCTCTACCCGTTGAGCATAAATACAGTGATTCATTGCCCATTGATTAGGCAATCAACTATAAAAGAGAAAGCACCAGAAACCCAAGGTACGCCTAATTACACATAAACACTCTACAAAATCACTCTACAGTCTGTTTCTCTCTAAAATATTTCTCCCTTACTGATTTAAGCATCAGAGGTGGTTTGGCTAACGCCATACCGGCGTGTTACTCTTCCACCCAATTCATTTTGCTGGTTTTTCCTCCAAAAGAGATAACCCTAATCACAGCTTCGTCCATCCACTATGACAAGGAGCTCAACTGCTGATTTTTTGCATCATCAGTTTGGCACCGTCTGTAGGGACGCTAATCATTCAAGCCATCTTTCCTAGTGACAAAAGAGTTCCTCGAAGTACGAGATGGAAGCAGAGACTACACCTCAGCCAAACGCTGTGTAACAACAACAAATCCAAGCCCTCTTGGCTAATGTAGAAGAGCTGACTCACCAGAACGAAGAACTACAAAAGACAATGGAATCCCAAAACGCAGAACGTCAGCAAACAGGTGAAAACCAAAATGAAGAAAAATCAAACTCTCAAGCCAACAGGCGAGATAGGACCTTAGGAGAATATTCCACCAGGGTGAAGAATAAGCTTCACAACATGAGGAAGGAGATGGACAAACTAAAAAGTGCTATGAAAGACAAAGGTGGAGAGAATTTGGATGGGATGATTCGAAGGATGGACTCACCATTCACTATTGAAGTACTGAACAGTCCCCTCCCACCAAAATTCCATCTCCCACAATTGGAGTCGTATGATTGTTCCAAAGATCCCTTGGATCACATTGAATCATTCAAGATGCTGATGCTATTGTAGATGACTCCAGACAAGGTGATGTGTAGGGCATTCCCAACAACACTGAAAGGAGTAGCCAAGGTATGGTTTAGCAAGATACCTCCAAGAACTACTGCAGATTTTGAACAAGTCAGCAAGGGTTTTGTTTGTCATTTCATTGGGGGCAAAGACACAAAAATCCAACTGGCCATCTTTTCAACATTCAACAAGTAGAAGGAGAATCACTAAAACAGTACGTCACCCGATATAATAAGGAGCTGCTGTAGTTAGATGAAGCTGAAGATCAAGTTATCATAACAACCTTCCAAGTAGGGCTGCTGTTAGGAGATTTCTTCTTCTCAATCACTAAAAGTCCACCAAAAACAGTCGTGGAGTTGCTCTGTAAAGCTCAGGAGTACATGAATGTAGAAGATGCAGTGCTTGCAAAAGAAATGAAAGGTAAAATAAAGAGAGACGAAGGAACAAGTAGCAATTGCGATAAGAAGAAGGCAACACGAAATGTTGGGTAGACCAAAAAAAAAAAAGAAGGAACTCCAAATAGGAAACCCAAGTTCACTAACTTCACTCCTCTAATAATGCCAATTGAGCAAGTCCTTATGCAGATAAGAGATGATTCCTCCCTACAATGGCTGAAACCAATTAGCAATCCAGTAGAAAAAAGAGACAAGAATAAATACTATAGGTTCCACCAAGATCACGGGTATTGCACTAATGCAATGCCTGTGATAACTAACTTCACTCCTCTAATAATGCCTATTGAGCAAGTTCTTATGCAGATAAGAGAAGATCCCTCCCTACAATGGTCGAAACCAATTAGCACTCCAGTAGAAAGAAGAGACAAGAATAAATACTATAGGTTCCACCAGGATCACGAGCATTGCACTGATGAGTGTAGGCATCTGAAAGACCAAGTAGAAACTTTAATTCGACAAGGGAAGTTACAGAAGTATGTTAGAAAGACAAAGCCCCACAAATACCAACAGAAGGATGACTAGGACAGAACTTTGGAGGTAAGGGATAGCAAACCCCCTGTAGGAGAAATAAAGACGATCTCAGGAGGACTAACGGTAGGACGGTAGGTAGAACGTTGAAGTCGCTAAAAAAAGCACAGGGGAGAGAAATAAATAGCGTCCATTTGCGGCTCCCTCCAATGAAAATGCCAAAGAATGACGAGCCTGATATTTTCTTCTCAAAGAGAGATGGTCGCGACATTAGGCAACCCCATGACGATCCATTAGTAATCGAGCTCGAAGTAGAAGAGTTCAACATCCACTGGGTGCTCATTAACAACGGAAGCTCGGCAAATATCATCTACTTGCCCACATTTTAGCAGATGAAGCTTAAGGACAAACTAAGATGTGTTCACCTAAAAACACAAGGATATTCCCGGAATTGATAGGAAGATCATACAGCATCATCTCAACGTCAATTTAGAATGCAAACCTATGCAGCAAAAACAGAGAATATTTGCGCCAGAATGCAACAAAGCTATAACTGAAAAAGTGGGGAAGCTACTAGAAGCTGATTTCATCAAGGAAGTCTTTTATCCAAATTGGCTAGCAAACGTGGAAATGGTAAAGAAGAGCAATGGCAAATGGTGAATGTGTGTTGACTTTACAAACCTGAACAAGACCTACCCAAAAGATAGCTTCTCCTTGCTAAGGATTGATCAACTGGTAGACTCAACTACTGGACACAAGCTCTTGAGTTTCATGGATGCCTTCTTTGGATACAACTAGATTCTTATGGACAAAGACGATCAAGAGAAGACCTCGTTCGTTACCAGCCAAGGGTTGTACTGCTACAAAGTTATGTCCTTTGGACTGAAGAACGCAGGAGCCACCTACCAAAGATTGGTGAACCGTATGTTCTTTCACTAGATTGGAAGGAACGTGGAAGCGTATGTAGACGATATGCTAGTGAAAATCAAGGACGAAGCCAACCATTTGGAGGATCTAAAAGAAACCTTTAGCACACTACATAAGTACAATATGAAATTAAACCTTGCAAAGTGTGTTTTTGCTGTTGCTTCAGAAAAGTTCTTGGAATTCGTGGTGTCCCAACGAGTTATAGAGGCAAATCCAAACAAAGTAAAGGCAATAATCAAGGTCAAGTCACCAAAAACAGTAAAGGAGGTGCATAATTTGACAGGAAAGGTGGCAGCCTTAAACAGATTCGTCTCTAAGGCAATAGACAAATGTATGCCATTCTTCAAGGTATTGAAAAAAGCCTTTCAGTGGACTGACGAATGCATGAAAGCCCTTGCCAGGTTAAAGGAGTACTTGATGAAGCCACCTCTATTAAGCCCCTCAATGATGGGAGAGAAATTGTTCCTCTACTTAGCAGTATCCAACACTGCAGTAAGTTCGGCACTAATCAAAGAAGAATGGAATGTTCAAAAGCCAGTTTATTATACCAACCAGGCATTCCAAGGAGCAGAGGCAAGTTACCCAAGGATGGAGAAGATAGCTTTTGCAGTATTGGTCACCTCCAGAAAGCTCCGTCCTAATTTCCAAGTATGCCCCATCATCATCATGACAAACCAGCCCATAAGAAAGACGATGAACAAGATAGATGCAACAGGATGACTCATTCAATGGGCAATTGAATTAGGCCAATTTGACATCGAATATCGGCCTCAAGCAGCAATCAAAGCCCAAGTGATAGTGGACTTTTTTGCAGAATTCACTTACCCGTGTAAGGAAGAAGAACCCCCTCAATGGAAATCTGGACAGTCCAAACGGATGGGTCAACCACAAAGAAAGTGGGAGGACATGAGTGGTTCTCATATCTCGAGAAAGAGGAACGTTAAAATATGCAATCAGATTGCAATTCCCAACAACAAATAACGCGGTGGAATACGAAGCATTGCTAACAAGGCTAAATCTAGCAAAAGCTTTAAGAGCAAAGAGTTTTATCATCCAAGCTAATTCTCAGCTAATAGTTGGGAAAGTAAAGGGAGATTATGAGCCAAAGAAGAAAGAATTCAGATGTACTTGAAGATCATCCAACAACTATCACAGCATTTTGACACCCTAGACTTTGTGCAAATCCCGTGGGCCAAAATCACAGAAGCGGACTTCCTAGCAAGATTGGCCTCGTCAGACGACTATTATACGACCTCCGAACTATGTATAGAGATAAGGGGGCAACCAAGCACAGAAGGTGAGCAGGCTTTGAAGATAAAGGAATAAGACGAGTGGGTGACTTCCATCATCCATTACTTGAAAGAAGGATAGCTCCTTGAAGAATAGGTGGAAGCAAGGAAGATACAGATCAGGGCAGCTCGTTTCATCATCATTAACGACGTGTTGTATAGACGAGGATATTCAATCCTCTATCTAAGATGTGCTAGATCAGAAGAAGCGGATAATGTACTCCGCGAGATACATAAGGGAATCTGTGGAAATCACACTGGAGCAAGATCTTTAGTAGGAAAGGTGCTTAAAGTAGGATATTACTAGCCAACTTTACAGAAGGACACATATGACATCATCAGAGCATACGATAAGTGTCAACATTTCACAAATGTCCAGACAAGACCAGGAGAGACGATGACACCAATATCTTCACTATGGCCCTTTGCCCAATGGGGAATTGACATTATAAGCCCATTCCCTGTAGGGAAGAAGCAACTCAGATTTCTAATCATCACAATTGATTACTTCATAAAATAAGTAGAAGCAGAACCAGTGACGACGATAACAGAGGCTAAAGTCACAAGCTTTGTATGGAAAAACATCATCTGCAAGTTTGGAGTTCCAAATGTCATAACATCAGACAATGGAAAGTAGTTTGACAATCCTAAGTTTTGAATTTTTGTCAAGACTTAGAAGTCAAGAACCACTATTCTTCTCTAAGACACCCTCAAACCAACAGCTAGACAAAAGTAACGAACAAAAGCTTGTTCAAAATTATCACAACTTGGCTTGAGAGGGCAAAAAGGACATGGCCTGAGGAACTACAAAATGTCCTTTAGGCATATAGGATGACCACAAGAGTTCCGACAGGAGAAATACCATTTAGACTAACATTTGGCACTGAGGCCATCATACTAGTGGAAGTGGGACTAACGAGCTTCTGAGTCAAAACTTATGAAGACTAGAAGAACCAACAGGAGCTCAATGGTAACCTAGACCTAATTGATGAAGTCAGAGAAGAAGCTATGAAACAAATGGCCAAACACAAGGAAGCAATGGCTAGATACTACAACAAAAAGGTTAAGATAAGAAGGCTCAACACAGGAGACCCTGTCCTTAGGAAGGTATCACCAGCAACAAAGGATGCATCCCAAGGAAAACTAGGACCAGCCTGGGAAGGCTCCTACAAAGTAACTCGTCACTCCAGAGAATGATTCTACTGCCTAAAGTCTTTAAATGACCAGGAATTGCCTCGACCATGGAACATAGAACACTTGAAGAAATACTACCAGTAAGGAATGCTTTACATTTTTAGATGCCTACTCTTCATATCAGCATGTACAACAATTATTACTTTCGTTATTCATAAGATCAATAACACATGAAAGCATTATCCATGCGTATGTATCATTGATTATCCATGAGTTATTTATCAATGAAAAAGTACACAACACCTAGGAGTTATCCTTGGGAGATGTCCCAAGGATCTCCGTCACTAAAATTTCAAATCAAAAGCTATCCACACATAGCCAATATGGTGTCATAGCCATCCCCATTGTTAAAACACAACTACCAAAGTTGACTAAATCAAAACTGTTTAAACACGACTAATGCAATTGTCATTCAAGCACGAATAAACAAAAAAAAAAATGGTTAACCTAAAGACGCTCCAATACCACGGCTTTAAGTCACAAGTACAATGCAATATCGTCATTCAAACATGACTCAATAAAAAGCTTTTCAAACACAGCTAAAAAAATGTTAAGCTATTCAAACACACCTTAAAAATACTAAGTTGTTCAAACACAACTAAAATCGTCATCAAAACATGATTCAATAAAAAGCTGTTCAAACATAGCTAAAAAATACTAAAAACACAGCTAAAATCGTCATCCAAACATGACTCAATAAAAAGCTATTCAAACACAGCTAAAAAATGTTAAGTTGTTCAAACACAGCTAAAAAGTACTAAGTTGTTCAAACACAACTAAGATTGTCATCCAAACATGACTCGACAAAAAGATGTTCAAACATGACTAAAAATACTAAGTTGTTCAAAGACAGCTAAAATCGTCATCCAAATATGACTCAATAAAAAACTATTCAAACATAGCTAGAAAATGCTAAGTTGTTCAAACACAGCTAAAAAGTACTAAGTTGTTCAAACACAACTAAAATCGTCATCCAAACATGACTTGACAAAAATTTGTTCAAACACAGCTAAAAAATGTTATGTTGTTCAAATACAACCAACATCGTCATACAAACATGACTCGACAAAAAGCTGATCAAACACAACTAAAATACTAGATTGTTCCAAACGCAACCAGAGTTGCCATTTAAACGTGACTGTTCCAACACAACTAAAGAAGAAGAGCTGTTCTAATTAAGTGTAAAGAGTTGTTTCAGCACAACTAGCATCATCATAAAAGGTTGTCCGAACATAACCTAGCATAAAAGGAGTTGTTTGCTATGACTAAAAGCACAAGGTCCTCAAACCTATCTACCATTGTCAAAGAGATTGAACAATTGCCCAAAACAACGAGCCCAAAAAGAAATATTGTTCTTGCCTTATAAAAAAAAAGGACTGGAAGAAAGAAAAAACATAAAAATTATTGCTTATTAAGGATAGGATCTACAGGGGTTGTAATTATGGCCTCTTCCATTACCTTAGCAACGTCTGCGGCTTCCTCTGTCACATTCTCTATTGTAACATCGAAAGGACGATCAACCATGAGCTCCTTCTCAACATCATCCATAACCTGACCAAAAAGGTCCAAGTCGAGGTGATGCTTCACCATCCACTTCCTAAGAAGGTCAAATCCTTCCACGTAGTACCCACATAGCTCATCAAAGTACTCATTAGAGTCCTTGAACTCCTTCATCATCGTGCCCTCAGCTTTTTGCAACTTCAACTCCAGATCACCAATCTGCTTGTCCTTTAGCTTGTAGAATTCCTTCTCTACTTGTAGGCTCTTCTCCAATGCTGCCATACGCTCCTTGTCATTTTTAGCTTCAACAGTGAGAATGGCAACCTTGTTCTTGAACATCTCATTCTTAGCAGATAGAGACTTGATCATCGGCTCAAATGTGGCCACCTTCTTCACCAAGTCCAAGAGTTTTCCAGAGACGAACAAAGACTCCCCCAAAACCTATGAAAATCTTTCCTTGGTAGAAGTAAAGTGAAGGAAAAGAAAAAGTAAAAACAACCTACGGCGCATGCCTGCACAAGCTTTTGAATGTGAGACGACATCACCTCACTAGACAACATTACCATTAGAGGACTTAGGTCATCCACAAAAAGTGCCTCATGAGCCTTCAAAGCTGCCGCGTTAACATCATCCCAAAAGGTAGGAAGAAAATATTTACCACCAACCTTCTTCTTCTTCCTAACCTCATCTCCAGCAGAGGCAATCACCTTTAGTGATGAAGTGGGAGAGGCAGGGCGCTTGGCAGACGAATGGGCAAGAGGAGTTACAACATGATCTTTCTTAGAAACATCACCCGTCTTTTTCTTGGATAGAAGACCACTAATGATGCAACCCTTGGCCTTCTTCTCTTGGGCCTCAGTTAATTTCTACTTACTAAACCTAATCGTCATTCCTAGAAGGAAGAAGACAACATATAATGAAAAAAAAAAAAAAAAAAAAAAAAGACAGAAGCTCGATATTTCAAGAAAGGAGAAGAGTGCTTACTCTTTTTCACAACTTCCAAATTCTTCCGAACCTTAGCAGATGGTTCCAGTCCCAAAAAATGAAGAAATAAAGATTAGGGAGAGACGAGCTCGTTAAAATCCTTGACGGACTCCAAATATTCTTTTACTTTTTCAACACGACATTGGTACCTCTTCTTCAAACGAGGACACTGGGAAATTGCAAACAAAAACACAAGTGTGTCACATACCATCGTCACTCACACAACAACAACCAAAAAAAAAAAAGAGGAAGACACACTAGACACGGGAACTCCCCAACTACGAAAAAACTTGGGGGCTTCGTCTAGGTCCTCACTAGGGACAAGCTCCCAACCTCTTCCGGGAAAAAAAAAAATGTTTGGCTTCCAATTTTGAAGAGACGATAGGTAATCGAGTATTAACCTAGAAGCCCTATCCCACGACTTAAACTTATAATAGTCGAGGTCCATTGATTTCCTCAGACGATAGAAATGGAGGAATTCATCCATCCTAATGACATCGCCGTCGTTGGCAGATCCACACCACCATGCAAGAGACAATGATTCGCCAAGAGTTGGGCACTTATTGGCCGGACCAAGGTGCAAATAAGAAAAAATTCCCTAACAAAGGGATGAACAGGGAAATGAAGACCACTAGTAAAATCAGCCTCGTAAAAACAAACTTCATCAGCATAGGAGTGACAGGTTCTCTCTTTGTCACTCGGGATCCTAATCTTTACCGAATCAAGGAACTAAATCCTTTCCCTGATCCACTAATTGTCCTTTCTCGTAAAGGAATGCGAGATGTTCCAGGCTTTATAAGGGGTTGAAGGAGAAGTAGCCTCCAAAATCACATAATCATCAGACGAGGATAACCCCGTCTCTAGGTCACTAGACCTAACCTCAGACATTTTTAAGGACCTAGCTACCTTAGTGGAGTGAGAAACTAAAGGGAATAACAAAGTAAGAACAGGCTCGTATGGATAGTCCTCCCTCACGAAGAGATCGACCCAATTGAGACAACCTTCCTCCATAGATTCAAGTAAACAACCTAGACGAGCAAAAAGAAAAGCTATCGAAGGACAATCTAACCTAACAGAAGAATAATCAACCATGGAAGAATAGGGAAAGAAACAGGAGCATGAAGAACTTGCGAGGGAATGTAGGACAGAGAAAGGAAGCTTAAAGGAGCAACAACAAACGCATCCAAGAGGGAAAAATGCAAAATAAGTGGCCAAAACATGCGCGGGAAAACCAAGAAACGTCTGCACATCAGACGCATCCTGACCGTACACGTGGCACCCAACTGCTTAGACATTAAGTTGTCATAAATGTGCAGTACATAGAATACAAAGCATCAGACAGATTTGTTCTTATCTCGTCTAAAAGACGACAATTCAAACAAGGGGGCAGTTGATGAGTCAGAAATTTATGGTCATCACTAGGCGAAGATCGTCATTAACCCAAAGAAGACGTTATGCATTTATTATGATCATTAATGACAAAACGTAATGAACAAAGCAATGGTCATAGAATGAGCTGTGTGTCGAACCGTGTGACTTACCAATCCATCCAACGACCAACTGGTGAAGGAAGAGGGGGCACAAATCTTTTATAGCATTCGATCACAGACCAAGCCCATTGGTATTTGAGCGAATTGTGAAATCCCTCACAATCCCTCCCTCACAATGCAGCTCTAATGACTCGAACCTATGACCTTGGCTCTAATACCACTTGTCAAACCGTGTGCCTTACCAATCCATCCAACGACTAATTTGTGAAGGATGAAGGGGCACAACAATCTCCCCCTTTAGCAATCCGTGACAAAATCATAGCAAACAAATGAACATATGAGAGAAGTCATAAATCACTTAATGAATATTCACTTGTTGAATACAATAAAATCTATCCTAACACAAACCCTTGAAAAACTTTGCAAGAAGAGAGTTTATGGCAAGTAGACTTTGACAACCTGTATTTCTGAAACACTTTAAACAAACTCATCAAGATATCTTTATGTAAAACAGAAATAATAGATTGCATATAAGTATAAGAAACATGTGCATAAAGGAAGAAAAGAAACAACAAATGTAAGGGTAGGTGAAAGAAAAAATATACATCCATATATAAAGAAGATAAGTACAATGTATGTGTAAAAATGGTCACAAGACCCAATGTACAAGAACAAATGTATCTATCAAAGAAAGAAAAGAAAAGATACATAAAATTCTCACTATATCCCTCATATCAACACTCCCCCTATCACAATGGTCTTATACTGACTATCCCCCTAAGAATGACTACTCTCATATCCCAAATTACTCCCCCTTTTTATCACGAGTGACAAAGGGTAAAAGTGTAAAGTAGACATCTCATAAGTAGAGCCAGCATCTCCATCATCATCATCATCAGAAGCATCATCATCATCATCATCCTCAGCTGCAAAAACAGAAGCTACAGGAGGTGGTGGAGGAGAAGTCTCAGAAGCAAAACCACCCATGGTTGCCTGCCACCTAGCAATATGGCCAACACAAACATTCACCTAATACAACTCAATAGAGAGTGTATCAAGGCGAGCATCCATGCATTACAGCTGCAACATGATGTCTCCTAAAGTCACATCACCCATGGAAGATAAGGGAGCAGATGTGGATGAAGCAAATCAAGATGAATGAGCCGAACAGGAGGAAGGAGCTGCTAACTCCTATCGTGACCTAAACTGCACCTCACTATGTTTTACGGTAGCGGCATCTATGGTACACATGAAGGTGAAATGATTGGACACTGGAAAAGGGACGAAAAAATGGCGTAGAATCCTCGTGATAGTGGAAGGAAAGATGAGCTTATCACAGGACGCCGAATCTAGATGAACATCTATAATAGAAAGAATGAAATGAGAATGGAAGTCTATAGTAAGATGCTTAAGTAGGGACAACAAGAATTGAGCACGAGGCTCTATAATGGAGTTATAATGAGAGAGAAGATGGAGTACAAAGGTCATCACCATGTTCAAGAATCTAGTACCTTTAGCAAAAGGTCGACATGATGTAAACTGATGCTCACCCCAGTCAAAAGGGTGCTCACAGAAAGTGGACATAAGCTCATCCTTGGACACAGTCCTCAGGCGATCACAACTAAGATAGTCAGGAAACTCTATCCTAGGAACCCAAAGCAGATCCGCAACAAGTTGCGGTGTGACAGGAATGTGCGTACCTCGAACGCAAGTGAAGAAAAGAGATACTGAACAATCAATTGCATGTTGGAGTAAAACTCCTGGATAAGTACGAGAGGACAGGTGATCGGGACATCACACAATAACTCCTATCCCCGACTATGAATGACATCGGGAAGGTCGGTGTCGACGAAGTTCGCCAAAATCACACCGCGTACCTCGACGAAGTCCGAATGAACACCTCATCTAGAAAATTTCTCCAAAAAAGCCTTTCAGGCATCCTCATTACGGAACCGAATGTTAGAAGGAGTAAGATCAGATGAAGACGATGCCCCAAAACGAAGAGGGTTCTGAGACAGAGCATATTTACGCTTAGGTACCATAGACACGACTAACATAAACAGAAAGAGAGGGAGAGAAAGAGAGACAATCAAAAAAGTCCCAAAGCAATTCAAATATAACAAGTATATTGAATAAATAGTACGTATGCATAGGGAATGCATGAACATGTGACGTGCAAAAGAAATTTCATCATGGGCTTAGCCCAAACCAATCCTACCAGCACACAACCAGATGGCACACGTCTAAATGCATGAAAATATTGTTATGATGCATATGTGATGCAATGCATGAAGTTTTAAAGTCATTCAAGTGAAAACCCATCCCAAAATTGCAACAACAACTCATCAATTTTGAAAAACCCCAAAATTTTTCAAAATCCCCAAAAACCTAGGTTTCAAAACATGAAATGCATGAAGAATGAGAGATTAGAAGCTCACCAAGTGATGAAAAACTTGAAAAAGCTTGAAGAAACCTTGAGGAACAAGATTGGAGTAAGATGAGAGTGTTCGGGGGAGAAAAGAGAGCTATCGAGAGAGAGATCGAGAAAAATGAATGAAAATATTGTTATGATGCATATGTGATGCAATGCATGAAGTTTTAAAGTCATTCAAGGGAAAACCCATCCCAAATTGCAACAACAACTCATCAATTTTGAAAAACCCCAAAATTTTTCAAAAAACCCCAAAAACCTAGGTTTCAAAACATGAAATGTATGAAGAATGAGAGATTAGAAGCTTATCAAGTGATGAAAAACTTGAAAAAGCTTGAAGAAACCTTGAGGAACAAGATTGGAGTAAGATGAGTGTGTTCGGGGAAGAAAAGAAAGCTATTGAGAGAGAGATCGAGAAAAATGAGTTCTGGATCGCACGAGAAAGAATATATAGAACCTCAATAAAGCTCAACAGATAGGAGGTGTCGAGCAATTGCCAAGCACACGGGGTTGGAACAGCTTTCTTAAGCTCAATAAATGCAGCTGTTAAGCCAGCTGTCAAGCTTTAATGAATTTGCACTTCTCAGCTTGATGACTTCAACACTTGATCTTGAAACCTTGTTTCTTGAAGTATTAAAAACACCTAGAACTACCCAATTACAAGTAAAGTGCGTTTTATCAAAGGATTAGCCAATTACATAAAAGAATGACATATGTTCTTAATAAGTGAACCACATATGTCCTAACACTGCAAACTTCAGACAAAGATTCTGTAACGCACTAGTCATTAAGCATAAATATAGTGATTCATTGCCTATTGATTTGGCAATCAACTATAAAAGAGAAAACACTAGAAACCTAAGGTACGCCTAATTACACATAAACACTCTATGAAATCACTTTCCAATCTATTTCTCTCTAAAATCTTTCTCCCTTACTGACTTAAGCATCGGAGGCGGTTTGGCTAACGCCACACTAGCGTGTTACTCTTCCACCCAGTTCATTTTGCAGGTTTTTCCTCCAACAGAGATGACCTCAATCGCAGCTTTGTCCATCTATTACGACGAGGAGCTCAACTGCTGATTTTTTACATCATTAGTGCTCAATCAGAAATACCAACAAAAATGCTAAATAAAGGAGAAAAGATACTTGTAAGACCTATGGTTTAATACTAGGTCCTTTGTTGGGGAAGTTTTACGACATGGGCCAAAAATACGAGAACGACCCAAATCTCCCATTGGGTTCTTTAGAACTAATTATTTGTGGAGAGTATTAAACCCAAAATTCCAATATTTGATGAATAGAGGCTAATGGTGCTTTAACAAGAGAGAAATCAAAATGCCCATAACAAAATGCTAAAAAATTCATAAAAACAACATGGGTTCAAAACTTTAACCTACAGTCAGTGAAAAGAGGAAATTGAGAAAGGTCATGAGGAAGAGAGGGAAGGTTCCCCTATACCCATATCTCCACTCCCAAGTTTCGGAATTGTAAGAATCATTGCTGGCTGAATGTGCTTTTATTCTAAAGTTTCAGTTCTAAGGGTAACACATGGTTGGTTTGTTTTGAATTTGATTGTGAGATGTTATATTGAGTTTTGGATGCTCTTAGATATTGGTTTTTAGGCTAAAGGATGAGGCTAGGGACCTCCAAATTGCCAAATTGATGCTTGGTTTAGTTTGCCTTTTGTTTGGATAAAAGGGTTGGCTTACTTTTATCATCATTAAGGGAAATGCTTGACTAAACCCCCATTGGCTCCACATTTTCAGTTGTTTCAGACCATTGGAGGGCTCACCTAACTAAGGGCTAGCAACTAGAGTTCGCCAATGAGAGCCAATTATGTTTAAAGGTAAAAATGAGTTAGGGTAGAAACTTTGTGCTACAGTCAGCCAAAGCATAAAAGCTCTTTTTGGGTGGAAATTTCGGGTACAAGACCTTCTCCATGAGCTTGAGATGCTACCAGCATCACTTGCCCACTTGGTAGCAAGCTTGGGTTGGGTTCATGCAAAATGTCCGAAAGAAAATCAACCCATACTCTCTAAACCACACTTTCTCAATTTCTCCCAATAAGTCACATGGGCTTGGGCCATGCTTAAAGAATAAAATAAAAATATAGTACATGAATTGAGCTTGAAGAAAAAATGTGTCGCAAAAATGGGTATCAACTACATGTATAGAGGAGGCTTAAATATATAGGCATAGTTTAGGGCTAGTAGTAAAAACAAGTACAATTTGAAGAAGAATATAAGGTATAGTAGGCCCAACTATTCTTGTACCTAAAGGGGATTATAATCTAATAGTTGTGCTCAATTTTAGATGGAAGGTGGTTGACTCTCATTTAGTTTTAATTTGGGAATACACATCAAAATTTTATTGTTTAATTATTTATATATAGTTATTTTTATCACTATTGTGTCATTGATTAGCAACATACACTCTATGGAACATTTATCTTTTATTTTGAAAAGAACTTTATTTTAGCTATGGATTGTTTAAAAAAAAAGGCCAAAGCATCCACAATTTATGTCAAACTATTCATAATTTATGTCAATTTTATTGATATAATTCGGCTACTCCGCTCTTTTTACACTTGTGAAATCTTCTTATATGAGTCTATGATTTTAAATATCTGTTTTTTACTCTAAAATTTTTGCTTCTTGCATTATTCAAGTGAGAAGATGGCCTGAACCGTTCGTCTTTCAGTTTGCTTGCTTGCAGCTAAATAAAGGTGTCAATTGCCTTTTCCATCATTTGCAGGGATGATGGAACTAAATGCTTCATTTGACCTGATTATGATAATTGGCCACCAAAAACAAATCAACTCGTCTATTGTAGATTCTCCGGTTTTGGCTTCAAATGTTTTTTTTACAAGCTGATTTTTTCCTGATTTTCTGAAGCTTGTACCTGATCATTTAAATAAAGATGCTAATGCTAAGGTCCTAAGGATACATTGAAGCCAGTAAAGGTACATATGATTTTTCTTTGATATTGTTAAGTCATGTTTTGTGTTGGCTTAATTCCATTCCATGCCAATTTGCTTGTAATTCTCTTCAATTTATTGTATTTGTGGGATAATGTATAATTGGGTAGAAGTATTTGAGCGGAAGTTATTGCTAAGAAGACCATGCATTTTGTTGGATGCTCCCGTGAAATGGACACGTTGGCAAAAAGGTTCCATCTTTCTTGGAAGATTTTGCTAACAAACTCATCACCAATTTTACTCCCACAAAAGTCCCAAACTTGAGACAGATTAGTGCATGCTCTATCCTATGCTAACTCAATCCCAATCGATATATCTTGTTCTTATTTTAAAAATATTTTTAAAAAACCTAAGGAGAATTAAATTGCAATATTCTGATTGCCCATTTGAAAGTGAGAGAACCATGCCCATTGAGATAGCCAAATACTTATCCTTCTCTTTACTCTCCCTCTCACCATTGCAATATCAACGAAAGAGAATATTGTAACCATCACTATAGACACCATTCTTGAGTGTTGAGAGTTGATTGGAGTTGGAAATCATTAGAAAAATACCATAAATCTAAGGAGACATGGTTGCTTCTGGTTGGCGGCTCAACTTGTGGATCCGGCAACTAGATGGAGAAAAGACTCAACATACTCAGTTGCTAGTTGAAACTTGAAATGATCCACTGGATCATTTTAGTGTCGGTGATACAAAGAGGTTTTTCTACCCGGTTCTTGAGTTTTGCTCTTCGATAACACATCCAATGTTAGCTTGTGATTTGCCTATTTGCCCTACCCAATTTTATATGCTTTAGATGTTTATATTTAAGTCCATGCAGTATTGAATTAGTTAATCACTTATATTTGGGATAAATTGATGATATAACATAAAAGTGATTAAGCTCTAAAATTAGAATTTAGGGTGCAAATCATTATCTAGGTTGTTAAGTAATCTCTCAAATATTTTCTACATTTAAGAAACGCACCTTTCTTTTCTCCCTCATTTCATTAAAATCACTAATTGCTTAGAAGATTTTGGTCTTCCATGTTTTTTGAATAATCATTCTCTCTTTCTTATATTTTTCCACAGGTCGGGTTTATGCCTAACCTGAAACCAACCCGATCACTTGAAGTCCCTAAGATCTAGACCTACCACCAACCAGTAGGAATAGTCAGTTTGGGTGGGTCAAGCCTTCACAAGTAGTGGTCGGTCCTTGGTCGGAGTCAGGCTAGATAAATTAGTTTCTAATGTCGTTGAGATGGATGCAAGTCACTTAATATTAGGTAGACCTTGGCAGTATGATGAAGCTACTTATAGGTGTAAGGACAATGTATATATATTCTTTAAGAATGACAAAAACAAAAAATTATCCTTCGTCTTATTAAGGAAGGCAATGTACCCAAAGCTTCTAAAGAGGAAGGGAAGTCATCTCTTCGCATTGTCAACAGTGAGGATAGGTTTGATAAGGAAGCTAGGGCGTTGAAACAAGTTTATGTCGTAGTGGTGACAGATGGAGAACCAAAGAAAGTTGCTAAGATACTTGTTGTAATTCAACCATTGATCAATGAGTTTGAAGAGCTTTTTCCAAATAAGGTGCCTACAGGTTTACCACCAATATGTGACATCCAACACTGCATTGATCTAGTTCATAGAGCTAGCTCGTCAAATCTGCCACACTATCGAATGAGGTTCAGATTCTGCAGGGATAGGTAGATAAGCTTCCGAGTAAGAGACAAGTCGGGGAAAGTATGAGTCCATGTGCAATACCAAAATTATTAAACCCAAAGAATTATAGGAATTGGCATATGCGTATGGATAGTCAATCTATCAACAAGATTACAGTTAGGTATGGATTCCCTACTTCTTGATTAGATGATATATTTGATATGTTGAGTAGGTCCAAATGCTACACTAAGCTGGATCTCAAGAGTGCGTATCTTCAGATTCAAATTTGATGTAGGACAGAATCTACTATTTAATTTTTGTGATTATATAATTTTGGTATTTTTATGTAATTTTCATTATTTTAGGTTTAGATTATTTATTTCCTAATTTTTAGGTGCTTTTAATATTTTTTAGGTCAAATTTGGTTTTTGTTATGGTTAGGTGTTAATTAAGACTTATTTTAGAATATATTTTCTTGTTTGTCAAGTTTTACAAAGCCGTCCCTAAGTCTGTAAATGTTTTTTTGAGAGATTATTATTAATAAAATTCAGAGTTTTTCTCAAACTTTTCTCTGGTGGATTCCAAACCTATCACCTTATGAATTCAAGAAATCCCTCGTGAATTCGAGGTTTACTACAAAAAACTAAAAGTTTAGTTACTGATCCATCAAAGAGAGCATCGTGTGTGCTTTCTTCAAGCTTTCGTGACATCAGTTGTTATCAAAGCCTTGACTTACCCTAGTCTGATGTCTAACTGGCATGACAGTAACCACTACTACAACAACAATGAAGTTGAAGATGCAGCTCTCACTAGGGCTAAGTTCCACCAATTTTGTGAAGAGAGATAGCAACACGAAATTCGATAAGGGATTGCTACTCATCTTGCTAGGAAATCATATCACAACAATAATGATCAACATATTCAAAGACACGCTCCTAACTACAGGAAAAATACATTCCTTGATGGAGATATGTGTACATTGGATTTTATTGACTGGCTTCTTGATTCGGAAGAGTATTTTAATTTTTGGAAGATTTGTGATGAAGAAAAACTACGACTTGCATCTAATATATTGGGTGATGAAGTAGAGGAATGGTGGGAAGACATTTAAATCAACAGAAAGCATCAAGATAAACATCTAGTTTGATCTTGGCAAAGAATGAAAATGGTATTAATTGATTTATGGTTTCCTAATAACTATTATGATATACTAGATTACACAAGTGTTTATTATAAATCTATAAATTCATATGAAATACAATATGTTCTAAACATGAAAGGTCAACCACAAAACCAAAATTATCACAGCCAAGTCCATGTGTTAAGAAAAGACAAGAGTTTGAGAGTTGACAAGATGCAACTAGTTTCTAAAGAAAATTTTGAAGTGGTTAAAAAAGATCAACATTTGCAACAAGTTGTTGAATTGAAGCTTGAAGATACCACTTGTAAAAAATTTGATGAAGAGGTCAAAGAAAAGAAGGTTGAGTCCACAACTCACAATCCCCAAATTTTGGTTGATTTGTTGAAGATGACTACACAATATGTTTACTTTCCTGGAGTAGAAAATTTTAATTTTCTTATCAACTAATTGTTGATTGATGTTGCAATTAAAATAAAGGCCAATGAGAGAAACTTTTATGGTGTATTTCAAAAATTGATCAAGCTACTATAGCATTCAAAATATTTGTTTATTTGGAGTGGAAGATTTCAAATCTCGACTATCAACTCAAAGAAGAGTTTGTTCCAAATGGCAGGGTCTAATGTAGGACAAAATCTACTATTTAAATTTTGTAATTATATATTTTTGGTATTTTTATGTAATTTTTATTATTTAAGGTTTAGGTTATTTATTTCCATGTTTTTGGTTGCTTTTAATGCTTTTAAGATCAAATTTGGTTCATATTATGGTTAGGTATTAATTAGGACTTATTTTAGAATATATTTTTTTATCTGTTAAGTTTTATGGAGCCCTTTAATCGGGCCATAAGTCTGTAAATGTTTTTTGAGAGATTCTTATTAATAAAATTAAATAGTAGATTATGGGGATGAGTGGAAGACCACCTTCAAGACAAGTGAGGGGTTGTATGAATGGAAGGTAATGCCTTTTGGATTGTCCAATGTTCCTAGCACTTTTATGAGTCTTATGAATCAAGTATTAAATCCACTTATTCTGAAGTTTGTGGTAGTTATTTTGATGGTATCATGATTTACAATAAGACATCGCCGGCCTGCTATAATTATTTGCATGCAATACTAATGGTGTTGTAGGCCAATAAGTTGTACATCAACTTGAAGTGCAACTTCTTGACTACTAAGTTGTTGTCCTTAGGGTATGTGATTAGTGTTGATGGGATTCATTTTGATAAAGACAAGGCTTGTTTAGTCAAGGAGTGGCCAACTCCAAAGACAGTGAATGATATACGAAGCTTTCATGGCCTAGCAACCTTCTACATGAAGTTTATCCGAGATTTCAATAGCATAATGGCTCCCATTACTGAATGTCTGAAGAAGGAAATTTTCTCATGGGGAAAAGAAGCATAGCCAAGTTTTGCTTTGATTAAGGAGCAGTTGAGCATTGCTCCAGTTTTGGCCTTGCCCAACTTTGAGAAGGTATCTCAGGTTAAATGTGAAGCCTCTGTGATTGGGATATAAGCTATTCTTTCACAAGAAAAAAAACTAGTAGAATTTTTTACTGAGAAAGTTTGTGAGGCTCAAAGAAAATGGTCAATGTATAAGCTGGAGTTCTTTGTTGTATTATGAACTCTTGACCATTGTGATCATTGGTAAGCATTGGGATCTCTTTGTGATTCACAAGTCTGGTGTCACTAATAAAGAGGCAGACACGCTCAGGAGACGAACATATTTTCTAGTCAAACTATGTGTGGAAATTGTAGGGCTTGACTACCTCAAGGAACTATATGAAGAAGATGAGGAATTTGGAAATATTTGGGTTAAGTGCCAACAAACTCTTACTCATGTGGATAGCATGTACATCTAGGATGGTTCTCTCTTTTGGGGTAATCCCAAAAGTTCATTAATAGAGCAAATTATTAGGGAGCTGCATGGTGGAAGTTCAACTGGACATATGGGTAGAGACAAGATGATAGCACTTGTGGAAGAAAGGTCAATCTTAGAACACTGGTTTTTAAATGCCATTACTGGTTCCACAAGCACCATAGGAGGACCTATCTATAGATTTCATAATGGGTTTCTCTTGAACCCAACGAGGTATTGATTTTATTTTTGTTGTGGTTGACAGGTATTTGAAGATATCCCACTTCATAGCATGCAGGAAAACCTAAGATACCACTCGAGTAGCTAATATGTTCTTTGAAAAAGTTGTGCGTTTGCATGGAGTGCCAAAGTCCATCACCTCTAATTGAGATACCAAGTTCTTCAGTCACTTTTGGAGGACCTTGTGGAAGTATTTCGACACTTCCTTGAATTATAGCAGCACAAATTATCCTCAGACAGATGGCCAAACAGAAGTGGTTAACCGCACTTTGGGCATTCTTATCCAGTAAATATTTCAAGGGAGAAACTCAAGCAATGAGATCTTGCCTTGTCACAAATAAAGTTTGCCTACAATAGTATAGTTAGCAGAAGCACTAGTAAATCCCCCTTTGTCATTGTCTATTGTGTGCCCCCAAAACACACTTTGGACTTGGTCTTTGTACTTGAGCTTCTAGGAGTGAGTCAAACTGTAAAGAATATGGTTGACCATACTCAAGCCATTTAAGAGAAGGTGAGGCAAAAACTTGAAGCTTCGAATGCCAAGTGGCTACTAATAAGAAGTGGCATGAAAAGATCTTAAGTGTTGAGGATTTAGTATTGGCCTACCATCAAAATTAGAGGTTTCCTATTGGTACCTACAACAAATTGAAGGACAGGAAGTATGGGCCATTTTAGGTTACTAAAAAGATCAACAACAATGCTTATATGGTTACTCTTCCACTAGACATGAATATTTCTTCTTCCTTTAGTGTTGCTAATTTACTTAAGTATCATCCTCCTAATTAATGCACCATATAGTGGGAACTCAGGGTTGAGTTCTTTCCAAGTGGGGGGAACTGATATAAAACAGACAACCATGGCCTTCTTGGAACAGCAAGGGCGCCCGAAATCACAACGCAAGACAAAAGGGCACTAGTAGAAATCATCATGGCAACGGTGTTGAAAGTACATAAAATTTGGCTAACTAAAGGAAAACGATCTTGTTATCAAATATCATGGCTTTGCCATGTGGTGCGCCTTTAATTTTGGTGAATTCCTTTGTTTAGGCTCCGAAAACAATGATTTTGCCGTTTTTAGTCATTTTTGTTTTTTTAATAACTTTTTGCTCAAAAGTCAGAATAAGGTTTCGTTTGTTTTTGGGAGACCCTTAAAGTGTGTAGTTTATGATTTTGCATTTAACTCAATTTTTCCATTTTTTTTTTTTTTTTGTAAAATTCAATACTTTACTACATAATCTCGTGATTAGTGCAAATTATGGTTTTGAATGGTTTCTTAGTCGTCCTAGGGTTTTATCTTTTTAGTATTTATATGTTTTTTAACATCTAGAGGCAAAGGAGATTATTATTAGTAAAATTCGGACTTTTGTCTATTGTTTTCTCAGGTGGATTCTAGATTTCTCACATTGTGAATTCAAAGGACCCCTCTTGGATTCGAGCTTTACTACCAGGAACTAGAAGTTTAGTTTCTATTTTATCAAAGAGAACATCATGTGTGCTTTCTTTAAGCTTCCACAATATTAGTTGGTATTAGATCCTTGCTTTACCCTAGTCACTAGTGAGACGGTAACCACCGCAACGACGATGACAAAGTTGGTGACCTAGCCCTCACTAGGGTTGAGTTCCACGAATTTCATGAGGAAATTCAACAATTACGTGATAAGAGCCAACTTTTTCTTGAAGAGAATCAGCAAGAACTGTGCGAAATTCACTAAGAAATTGCTGCCCTTCTTGCTCGAAACCCTAATCATAATTCATAATGATGAAGAGTAATGTGATAACCAAGTGCATGGCCCTCCCCATGGCGGTCCAAAAAATCAAAATAGGAAGCCAGCCTATGACAATTACAATGGTGAGGATGAAGAGTACGAAGAAGAGGTCCTCAGAGATCGTCGTAGTCCTATAAGGGATTTTGGTCGTAATTATCAAGATCAGAGAGATGATCGTATGAATATAGAATTACCATCCTTTAGATTAACTGTACACAGCAAATAAATGCATGGTTTATCCTTTAATTTACGTGCTTTTAATTAAGTTCTGTGCAATGCTTTTAGATTTTCTCATGTGGGTAGAGGTGTTAAGATGCTAACTTCCTAGTTATATTAAATTAGAAACGAATTAATCCATGCATGAGTATAAAGGGCATAGTAGGGATAGGATGCTTTGAGATCTAGAGTTATACATTGACATTAAGCCTCTACTAACCCACTGTATCAATTAAATGTCATGTCTCAAATTGGACTACAAATGATAGTCTTTTTCCAATCATCTAATAGTTCTTATGGTTTTAAAAATTGGAATAGTCAAAGAACCGAAAAAGAAATCGGTTCTCTTTTTCCTGGTTTTTGACAAGTTTTTTGGTTTTTATCGGACTGATTCTGTGTCTAGTTTCCAATTAAAACGACCGGTCCGGTCTGGTTTTTAAAACAATGGTTTTTCATGCCACTTTTGGGTGGGATTGATTATCCGTAACCTATCATTTTACTCTTCTTTTGTTTCAAATGGTGATATTGGCGTTTCAAAGCACATAATTCGACAAACAAATCTTTTCTTATGTGCTTGAAAATAAATTGCTAGCCTTCCCACCGTCTTCTTGGTTGTCTTTGTTTTATAACCATACCTTACTTATTTGCTGGCTTCTCTATGCCAGATCTGCATCTGCCATTCTCAGTAAGTGATTTATAATCATATTGAACACAATGAAAATTCATCAAATATTCAAATTATTGGAATAATTATTGAACCGATTGGATGTACAGAGAAATGAGTTACTGATGTGTAATCATTTTGCACACATTTGGAATTTCAAAATTTTAAATTGTTTAAACAATGATTAAATTTATTGTTTCCTAGTAGCTAGGTTTTAAGTGGTAATTTCTCATGTTATTAGGCTACAACAAAATAGACCAGATGTGATAGAAAGAAAGGGATTCCCAAAACTTAGTCCATAATATGATGTTCAGCATACATCCGTTAAAGGTTTGAATATACAAGCACCAAACTAGGAACAAGGTGGAGAAAATTATGGAATAAAAAAAAATTTTCAACTGCGAAACGGTAAGCAACCATTTCGCTCCATCATACATACATAATAAGAGTGAAGCAGGTTCCATGTTCCAATGTCACTTTAGGAAGAAAAGGTCTCATTTCTGGCCCTTCTTTTTCCACAAGTCTCCAAACATTCTAATCCCAGAACCTTTCCGCTTTCCACTTCCGAAACCATCTAAGTCATCACCCATCCCAGGTGATCCCACAATGCTAGTGTATCCACCAGTTGGTGGCTCAAACACGCCGCCAAAATGCTTATCCATGGATACACACCTCTCAGAGATCCTTCCATTCATTTCCACACCCCCAGCAAGCACTGCTGCTGCAGCATCTGCAGCTTTTCTCCACTGCTCTGTCTGTACTCTCAGCTTCTTCATCTCTGCCTCCAATGCCTCCTTTGCTTCTTCCACAGCTTTCAGCTTCTCATTCTGCTGAGCCGCAGTTACTTTACTTGCTTTCAGCTCTTCTCCCAGTTGGCTCAACCTCAAGGCTGTTTCTTCTTCCTTGGTTTGAGTTGATGATACTTTTAAAGCAGCTTCAGTCAGCTCATTTCTCAGCTTCTCATTTTCTTGTGTGAAGACCTCCAGTTCCTTTTCCTTCTCTTCTAACTTGGCTTTTAGCATATTTATCTTGTCGTCCTTCAGAGCCAAGTCATGGCAGGATTGTTTCTCCACCTCAGGATTTGCTGGTGGAGCTTCAGTTGATAAGTCAATTGTTTTGGTTTCCTTTTCAACTTGATCAGTCAGCTGACTGTGTTCAATCTTGGGCTCATCAACTGTCACTTTCTCCACTGGAACTTCAAAAACATCAGTTTCCTGCAGGTTTTCATCCGGATCTTCATCCAGAGGGCTGCTGTCACTTTTGTTACATTCTTGAATTTCTGTTGGAGGATCCTTTCCTTGGATTTCCACCGGTTCTGGAACAACCGGCTTCAAAGTTTTCTTCTCTAATTCTTCCTGTGCTTCTTTCTTTGCAGCCTCAGCTGACGCTAATTGGTCTTTCAAAATCTTTAGCTCTTCTTGTGCTTGCCCAAGTTGAGATTCTAAATCTGCAATGCGGGTACCAAGTTTCTTCTGGCTTACAGGATCAGATTGGGCACCTCTTGGGGACCTACGATCCCCTAGTTTAGGACTCCGGTCAGTAATTGGTCGATGATGCAGTGAATCTGAATCTGAACTTGATGTCCTGAGTGGATTTGGGCCTCGAGGAGACTGCCTTTGAGGTTTATCTGTCCCCCTATTTATGATTAAATTCAAAAAAATAAAAAGAACGAAAATAAGAAAATTCAATTACGTTGAAAGGAAATCATGACTCCCTAATATACTAACAAGAAAAAATTCATAAAGCAAGGAAATTATATGCATTTAATTTAATAATTATTATCGCATATTTTACTGCAACAAAAATTAACATAGCCAAATCCACTCCATTATTATAGGTACAAGGAAATCGTGTGTTTTTTTTTATGAAATCAGGAGCTTATAGTGGTCCTTGTAGTTCATATTGACCGGGGATTCCATACAAGATATGAACTATGTTGAATTATGCACTTGTACGTAAAGATTTCCAGCCAAATACACAAACCCACTCACAGAATCCATTCTTCCTTATAGACTGCTAGAAGAGTTTGCAAATACAAGAGATCAGCATTCAATTTTTTGGGAGAGATTTTTATAAACCAGAACACTGATAGAATGACATTGTACAGCTCAATCAAAGGCTAATTTTCATTTTTCATGGAAAAGGGATATGCACCACAACCATTCTGGAATTCAGCATGGGCATCCTCCAGAAGCAATTATACAATAAATCATTGAGACATTTTAGTCTTGCCAATAAAATTATTTACGATATCAAAATATTTTTATGTCAGTTTCAATTGGCTTGTAGTTAGAGGTTATATGTACAAACAACATACATGCTGGATTTGGAAGTTGGAACACATTAGAATCTACTCATTATGACAACTGGTTCTGAAGCACGCATCATATTTATTTATAAATTTCATATTTATAGAGGACTAAGTTCTCTAACCTTGATCTTGGCATTTTTGCTCAAAGACTATTGAGTGAAGAAGAGAGAAAATCAAGTCCTTGTTTGAAGCTTCTGATCTGCAAAAAAATAAGGAGTTAACAAAATGAAAGAAAATCCAAGTAACAAATTTATTGTAATCTTCAAATATGTTCTCTCACAAAGAAAATCCATAGAATGTATTTAAGTTTATAAAGTATGATAGTTTTTTTTTTTTTTTTTTTTGATGAAATAAAGTATGATAGTTAGTTGCCACTCTTCTCAAAAGCAAGAAAAACCAGGATTTCTAAAACACTAACCAGAAGGCTCAATACTCTGCATATTCAACAAATGAAAGAAAAAGGGTGGCAAGGATGGCCTTGAGCCTTGTCACCTTCACTTGGCCCAAAATCAGAAGCATGTGAAATTTACTAATCGGAATAAAAAAATAAATGCTTAACGTACTAGGCCTCCTTACGCACCCGTAGACCCAGTATAAATAGTTTCACAATGTTCTACAACATAAGGCATATCATAAATGATCCACCACTACCCACCTACTTAAAAGAAAATTTCAATTTTACTCACAACATTCCCCAAACTATTACTCCAATGTTGTTTACTGTACTTGGATTGGAGTTGAACCCATGAATTTATGCAACCTACTTTTGTTAGGTGACACTATTGTGTTTCAGATGTCCTTGCCCGACCCACTACCAACCTACATGGCCATTTTTAACCAACATTATTGAGACACTGTTACTTATGGACCCTCTATAGCATCAACTTGTTCAAAAGTTTCAGGTAATAGTAATACTATGCCTTTGGCCTTGGTTAAAAAGTACATGGGGAGTAAAATTGTACAGCAGATTCAAGAGGTGTAAATAATGCATAAGACATTAAAATGAAAGTTCCGAGAAAGAAAAAAATACTATTACTACCATATAGTCCGACTAATGTATAGACAATCCTCCCACCCACCAACTGTGGGTAGCCCAATTACAAGTTCAATTTACATGAATGTAGAGACAAATTTAAACAGGCAATCTGAAAGTGGTGGAATCAGTATTTTATGTAAGAGTTAAAATTGCCTATAAATTACCAAATTACACTTTACCACTTTAACTATACCTCATATTACACTTTGCACCCCAATGTCAAATTTACTATTAACTTAAATGAAAATCCAAAGTTTAGGATGTAAAATGTAATCGAGAGTATAGTTTAAGATGGTCAAATGTAATTTTTTCTTTTGTTTTTAAGGAATTGAGAAGATGGACCACTAAGGGTGGTTGGTTTCATAGTCATGGGCTTACTCCTAAGGGTTTGAGAGGTGGAGGTCTTAAGTTTGAATCATGCTCTCGGCTCATGCTCACTAGCATCTTTGATGGTGCTAGGTGGACAACTATAACCCATTCGGATCCCCTACTCCCGCAGACCCGAGCCTAGCAACTAGAGTGTTACTATTGTCACGCCCAAATTGAAAACATTAACTCAAGTCGCCCCCTTTACCCATTTTCCATTTAGGCACACAAAAAAAAAAAAAAAAAAAAAAAAAAAAAAAAAGAGAAGAGAGAGAGAGAGAGAAGATGGGCAATTAGGTCTTTTCACATGATGTCATACATTTCCGTCTAAATGAATAGCAAACTTGACATCATGGTGCAAACTGTAATAAAGGTCATAATTTAAGGTACAAATTATGCATTCGAAAAGTTTAAGTTACAAAATATAATTAAAATTATAGTTTGAGATGGTAAAATATAATTTCCTCCTTAACACTATGTTTGGAAGTTTGAAGGAAAAGGAGAGAAGAAAAGTAAACGAGGGGAAGGAGTATAGTTTTTTTTTTTTTTTTTTGGAAAATCATGCTACCATCCATTCACCTTGTTTGGATATTTTAATACATTTGTAGAGGAAAGGGGGATTAGATATCCCTTCCATTTGTTTGAATGTTTTAAAATTAAGTAGAGAAAGGAGAGAGGATAATTTTATATAAATCGATAATTATAGCTTGTTTTATTAATTTTAAAGAAATAAATATAAATTGACATCTTTTCCTATTAAAAAAAAAATTGATATTGTAAGGGTAGAATTGACATTTCAATTTTTTAGACAAAAATATCATTTTAGTCTTACATTTTAAAGTCATTATCAATTTGGTTTCCCTGCATTTTGATCACAGTCAATTTACAAATTGACAAAAACAAGAACCAAATTAATTACAACCAAAATGCAGGGACTAGGGACCAAATTAAGAATTATACCAAAATGTAGAGACTAAAATAATATTCTTGCCTTCTTTTTAATCCACTCCGCCTCCAATTTTTCCTAATTTGGGGAATTAAAAATAAGAGGTAAGACACCACCCCTGCAAACCCCGCTCCCTGACCTTGATCTCTTTAAAAAATTTCAAATCATATTCATTAAACCATATCCCTCCTAAAACCAACTTCTTAAGTCAATTTATTAAAGTAAAACACAATTAATGTAGCAACATTAACAGACAAAGTGAGTGTCAAAGTCAACCTATCACCTATCACCGCAGATTCTTGATGTGACGATTACTCCACAAGTATAAATGCTTATGGAGTATGAGATGTAAGAGGTAAGGGCTAAAATTCAAGTGTCCAAAAAAGAATTTCATACACATATATACTTAGAGTATAACGTATAAAATAAATAAATAAATTTTGAAAAAAATGTCAAAGTCAACCTCAACTTCCGCGTTCTTCCCTCTCAATAAAGCTTATATCTGAGCTGGGCTTACAAAATTTTCAAACTTATGGGGCAACCCATTAAAATATAAATAAATAAAAAGAAGAAGAAAGAAAAATCCTATTTATTTGAGCAAGAAAGTGAATGCAATTGACAAAAAACATGAAACCATGTATACTGGATAAATCAGTGGACATAAACACAAATCGCTGCATCAAAAAACAGTGTTTTCTACTACTTTTGAAAGGCTCATTTATGTAAGAGCACTGAACTTGATTTGGATACAAAGAAGGTACAATTTAATCTAATTTTTTAATCTTATAGCTTTTTTTTTTTTTTTTTTGAGAAAAGAAAAGGATATAAGATTTGATGTTGGATTTTTTTTTCCTCAAACAAACTTTGATAGTTATAACAGATGAAATTAATAATATTAATCCAAATAACCAGACCTCTGCGGCATTGCAAACAAAATCAATTAAATAGATTTTTTTTTTTTTTTGTCCATTTTAGACAAATAATGGACAAGGGTTTGGCTTTGAAATAACATGTGCTCAAAAATAATCACACGTTAAGATCGTATCATATGGAGGTCCACTGAACCTAAGTCTTACTTCGATCATGAAAATGATCAATAATAATTTAATATCTAAGCTTATAATACTCATGTCTCTTCAAACAGTAGTCAATTATGAGCACTAGGCTTGTCCTTTCTTGGCAATGGCAATAATAATAATAGTAAAATACTAAAATCATCTTATCAAAAAAAGCAATACTAGTAAAATCAAAACTGTGTATAATTTGAAATTTGAATGCTCGATTCAAGGTAGGTTTTCTCTTAGTATTTTTTTATTTTTATTTTTGCAAAACACTAGGCCCTTCCATTTTCTAATCTTCTTTGGTGATGTGCGCTTCTGGGACAGTGTAAAAGCATTCTCAGAATGTGAGTCTCTTTTTTTTAATCCCCCTTGTAAGTCCATAAAGTCGCCTCTATCTTTTTTACCCTTCCACAAAAATATCTTCACGCTATATTGTTCATAGCAATTTAAATTTTGACAAGGGCACCACTGTCATTTCAGCATATTCTCCAGCTTTTCAAGACAAAGCAAGTTTATATGCAGTGGTTGAGGTTGAAGAAACTCGTGCTCTTTTTTTTTTGAAATGGTGAAAAAACACATGCTCATGTCTCAGTCTCTCGTAATACTAATAAGTAAAGTAAAAGCCCACTTCACGCACCACCACCAGCGTCACAATTTTTTTTCTTGTACTATGATATTGCTTGTGATACAATAAAGTATAGATGAAAAATCGTTAGGGCCATTTGGCTGGAGGAGAAAGGAGAGAGAGTAAATTAAAATAAAATTGGCTTAAAATAAGTTAATTTTTAGTCAAATTTACTCTCTCCCTTTTTCTTTCCTTCAATTCAAACAGATCATTAGTTTAATTTTACAACATGCTGACACGTAAAACTGTGGGTGATGAAATCACAAATTCACCATTTTTAGTCGATTACTTTCAGCCGCACAAATCATCAAATTGTGATATTAAGCATGAAATTGATTTATCCATAATATTGAGTATAGATTTAGTAACAACAAGAGCATGACAACAGAAGTGAACATCGAAGTTTATATTTATATATTTGAGTTAGCATCGTACAATTATATTGTCGGGTCATAGATAGGGCCAATAAAAAAAAAAAAAAATTTAAAAATCAAACGAACAGATCAAGAGGCAAAGATGGTCCGCCATGAGATCTGAGGAAGTACAAATATAAAACTGCATTGTTTGACCAAATTAACATCTTTTTGTTGTTATTTTGTTTCTTTTCTCATCAGTCCGTGTGTGTGTGTGTGTGTGTGTGTGTGTGTGTGAATGTGTCTGTATGCGATCCTACTAATATGCCTTTGGTGGCCGAGGAAAGTAAACAACAGCCCAAAAAAAAAAAAAAAAAAAGGAAACTTTGGACTATTCAGAATCTAACAAAGTATTAAGGGGTGGAACCGAATGGTGGGTACTAATCATTAGATTCCACCTTTTAACTACGTACTAATCATTTTAAGCAGATCAAAGATGAGCAAAAAAACACCCAAAAGAAATAAATAATTGGTAAACAAAGTTTGTGCTGAGCCTAAAACAAAACAATGGGAGATATTCATGGAAAGTATGAGCTAAAAGAAAGTGAATCTGACCTTGCTATCTTTGTACAAGAACAATGTATCGTTCAGTTAGGTAATTCTCTTGTGGGATCTGAGTGGCATCAATTGAAGAACTCCATGAGAAACCCAGTTTGGAGAAAAAGAGAGAAGAATGAGAAATGTTATAGGTAGAAGAAGAGTGTGGATGGTGTTTATTAATGGGGGCAGCTTTTGCCTCTTTTTGAAGGACAAGGACTGGGCGGTAAAAAAATCCACCAGCAAAGCTATTAGGCTAGAAAGAGATAGATAGAGAGAGTCATAGAAATAAGAGAAGCTAGAGAGAGAGAGAGAGGTTTGAAGTTTGAAATAAAGCTGGTTACTGTGATAGTGGAGTTAAGAAACAACAAGAGGACGAGGACATAAGTGTAAAATTAATGAATCGGACTAATAAATGTGTAGTGTAATATAAATCTTGGGGAATCCAACCAGTATCTTGCTTTTCAACTCTTGTCCTTTTGTCTCTTTTCAAAGTTTAAACATTTTTATTTTTTTCTATGTTCCAAACGCTTCCACTTGTTTTCTAGTATCAGACAACAGTACGTGCATTAAATTTTTTATGTTTTTATTTTTTAATGATTACTGTTAATAAGTGTTTTAACGACACTAAATAACATTTACACTGAAGTACCTAATAAATAGCGTATTTAACTTATGCTCTATTTGTTTCGGTGGGAAATCATTTACCACCTAACCCTACTGTTTAGAAGTTCAAGAAAATAAAATTTTTCGAAAAATATATTTTAGTTGACCGAAATTTACTCCTTTGACTCGAAAATGATTTTACAATTCTATTTTTCCTTCAAATCATTTTTGGAAAAGAGCCTCATACGCAGAGAGAGAGAGAGAGAGAGAGAGAGAGAGAGAGAGAGAGAGAGAGAGAGAGAGAGAGAGAGAGAGAGAGAGAGAAACGGTGAACAAACTAAACCGAGCTCCGATCCACCACCACAACCCATCGCCGGCGCCCACGAGCCTTCAACTTCACCGATGCCATGAACCAATGAACCTACGAGCCTTTGACTTCGCCGACGACACGAACCCATGAGCCTTCGACTTCATCTTCGTGCCACGAACCGATCTTCGACTTCGCCGGTGAACCCAGAGCCCAGATCACCACCGAAGACCGATTCACCGAAGATCGCATCACCCCAGACCGATCGCACTCCACCGAGATTACATCACCGCCGATCTCTCTTCCTCGCTCTCTCAGTTTGACTAAATGGTGGATTTGATCAAATGGTGTTATTGTGATTTTTGTTTTTTTAAGTTTATATGTTGAAATTTTCTATTATAAAATTTGTTTGGTAACTAAGAAAATGGGTGAGAAAATGTGAGAAAGTAGTAGGAAAATAGCATTTTCAAATGCAACCAAACACATGAAAACATTTTCTAGGAAAATTTGAATAATACTGCCAAACACTTGTAGATATTTTCCTTTCCCGAAAATAACATTTCCTGAAAATAAATATTTTCCGAAAAATATTTTACATTGAACCAAACGCACCCTTAAATTGACCAATTTCCACACAAAATACCCGTGCATCAATCTAAACATGGTAAAATGGGCCGAAATTTATTGACTTGACCTGAATCCGCTCATTCTGACTTGGCCCAAAATTGAATTTTTTGGCCCAAATAAAAAACAAGCCAACCCGTGGCTTGTCAATTTTTTTTTTTTTTTTGGCCAACTTAACCCGACTCGGCTAACCTATGGCCCAACCTCTTTTTTTGAACATTTTTTTTTCTAAAAATATTTAGACTACATGTCAAAGTGCTAAGTGCATAGACAAAAAATGCATAAAAATAATGCACTGACATTATCTAGCCATTTAGTAGCCACCATTGACTGTGGTCATGCCCCCATTTATTAAAAAAAAAAAGTTAATTAAAAGGGAAAAAAATACAAAAGGCAAAAGCATTTACAAGTACACATCTACAGTACTAAATGTCTAACACTAAGTTAAATACTAAGTAGTAGAGTTAAATACTAAAACTAAGTTACACACCTTTAGTGCAATGGTCACTCTATAAGCATAAGTATCTGTGGGGTGTGAGGGGGTAAGGGTCGAGGTCCAAGTCTCTAAGATGAAACTTCACATACATATACACTTAGATTAGGTTAGAGTAGAATTTCTATCTTGTATAAAAAAAATAATAAAAAATAAAATAAAAAGTCTAACTAGCACAAAACAAAGCTAAGTAAAAGAAAAACTCCAAAAGTCCATATCATCGATGAACTTCAAATCTGAAGTGTGTAAACTTAAAATATATACCTTTTGTGCCTCTTAACATGGAAGATTTTGTTATTATGACTATAAAGAATTTTATTAATCTTCAAAACTATCAGAATTGGAAGGATATGGAATGTTTTATGTTTTTTGGTTTGTTGTTTTTTTTTTTACCTTCACATGTATAATAGTAACACAAATTGTCTAATAATAGTAAGTGCTCACTTAACGAGAAAGAAAAAAAAAAGTAATATGTACGATTCGTTTCCTTGATTGATTTGATTCATTCTCTCTAAAAATTTGGCTAAATTTGTTTTTTCTTCCTTTTTTTTTTTTTTATGTGGAAAATACGGGTCAGCCCAACCCACCCACAACCCGATTAGCTTAACCCATTTTTAAACCTAGTCTGTTTTGACTAGCAACCCGATTGACCCAACCTGACCTGACTATTTGCCATGTCTACATCAACCTCATAAAACACAAAGACAAACTAGTTCTTGAACAATGGCTAGATAGATGAAGTGAGACTACAGTAACTTAATAAACCTTTTAGGTCTTTTTTTACTCTTTCTCTCTCTCTCTCTCTCGATTCCAACGAAAGTAAGAAAAACTATAATGGATCGATTGATTTGGCTATTGTCGTTGGTCATTTATGTGTGGGTTGGCTGATTCGTCAGTAGGTGTGGGATAGTTAAGCTAGACAGGTCACGATTTGGATCAATTTAGTGGTGGAGGACGGTGGTTGCATCATGAAGTGGTGGATGACAATTGTTGTGGGTCATCATCGTGGTGGTACTTCAATGTCTTGGGTCCCTGTTGACATGTTATGGGTCTTTTCTTTTATTTTTTTCACTGATCTGGATCTATTTGATCTGGTTGTTGACGTTGTGATTTGATTTTTTTTTTTTTACCTGGTTTTAAGGGATGGCAATGATTGTTTGATTGGGTTTGAGGCATCAAGCATGACTATGATGTAGTAGGTTTTGTTTCATTTGTTTGGATTTGTTGATGTTGGAAGATTCGTTGAATTAGGGAAGCATGATGAGAAAAATATAATATTTTAATAGAATAATTAAGGCAAAAATCCAAAACTAACCCTCTAACTTTCAACATTTTTCATTGCAATCCTCTAACTTTTAGTTTTATAACTTTCAATTTTTGTTAATGTGGTATTCCATTAGAGCTCAGTTAGCTGCTGCCGTTAACGGTGCTGAAACGACGCAGTTTTGGCCCTTTTTTTTTTTTTTTTTTTTAATTTCAAAATAAAAAGAAAATAAAAAAAAAAACTCTGTATAAAAAATAAAAATTAAAAAAAAAAAAAAAAAACATTTAAGGGGAATGATAGACTCAACGACCGACTGGGAATCGGCGATTTCAACACCTCCAGGTGGTGACACTCTCGTGACTCGCACTGATCCCAAGCTCGACTCGGCCGAGTACCACCAACTCAACTCGAAGACATCGTTCAAGGCCCAACTTAGCACCTTCAACGTCCCTTACCTCGCCAAAGGCCTCCCTTTTTGCATTGTGTTCGACTGAAAATACTCATTTCCACCATCCTGTTACGACATTCCGGTGGCCGTGATTTTGAGCCCAGGCCCACTCAGTGGGGCCAAGTGCACGTCATGCACGCCGGTGTGTCAAGACACGTGCGTGGCCAACGTGATGTTATCGCTTTACAAATGGTGGAGTAGGACCAACTGGAGGAACGGGACGCTTTAGATCTGTGACGCTCATGGGGATTGGGAAAAATGGTGTGAGAAAATTTTTGATAGAGTCGCTGGAAAAAAAAAAACTCGCTAAGTCAAGGAAGCGAATTAAGACGATGAAGTTGAACTAGTGTGTGGATGATTTTGAGGAGATGAAGAAAAAGAGGAGTGGAAGTTAAGAGAGTCCAGAGGTGGAGGTGATGAAGTTAAATGTTTTTTTTTTTTTTTTTACAGATTTATTTTTCTTTTAATTCCAAAATTAAAAAAAAAAAAAAAAAAAAAAAAAAAAAAAAAGAAAAAAGCCAAAACGGCATTGTTTTAGCACCCTTAACGGCAGTAACTAACTGAGCTCTAACAGAAGTAACTAACAGAGCTCTAACAGAATACCATATTAACAAAAATTGAAAGTTAAAGGACTGAAATGAAAAAGGCTGAAAGTTAGAGGGTTAGTTTTGGATTTTTGCCAATAATTAATGATAAAGTATTGATGTTGATGTAGTGGTTTGTGAATATTTCAATAGTTAAAGTAACAAAAGTTGAGTTTTTGGGGGGTTAATTTTGCTAAAAATGCATTAAGGCTGATGCTAATGCTCTAAGTATTAATAAATACTGAATTATGAATTATAATACACATTTTTTGAAGAATAAAATATTTGTTAATAATTCATTGGCTTATACAATATGTTTGTGTATAATTTTTTGAATATTTGTATTTACTTTGACTATTTTTTTTAAAATTTAAAAATATAGTATTTAATCGAGTATTAAATGCAATTTAATCACTATCTTTAAGGCATTGTGGAAAAAGAAACTTTTCTTAATTACAAATTTAGTACTTTAACAATTCACAAGTGTGGTTCCTAAAATCTCATGATATCCATAAGGCCTTGAGTATCCTCCTTCATTTATAAAAAAAAAAAAATATATATATATATATATATATAATGGAGAAAGTTAGTTTTGTCATTTGTATCATTTTAGACATTCAAATTTCAAAATTATAGTTAAACACACCCTCAAATTGCCTCTCTCTTAAATTTTAATGATATAAATAGTTGGAATTTGTAATACGGTAAATCGGATTATTTGAGTGTATGTTGTGCAAACATTTATTAAGTTCCTATCAAATAATTTCTAAGAGTCTGTTTGGTTGTGAATGGAAAAATAGGAGGATAAAAAAAAAATGGGTAAGAGACGGAAAACTGAGGGGATTGAAAATATTTTAGTTTTCTTTAATGGTGTTTGGTTGGGGTGGTGGAAAAGTAGATGGATAAAAAAGTTTTTAGTTTAGTTGAGAAGATAGAACGTGTAAATTATATAAATTTACTGCTATGACCGTGGTACTAAAAAAATTTAAAAGTATATAAGGAAAAAAAAATTAAAAGTTCAGGTAAGGGGAAAAAAAACCAAATGTAATATAGTGTGAAAACACCATTACATAGATGGGTAATTTTCTATCAAACTCACTCATTCCCTTCCATTCTCTCCCCAAATGGGGAAGAAAAAAATTTCACCCCAAGTAGTGGGCTATGGGAGAAAACTCTTGAGCCCCACCATTTTCACTTCATTCCAAACCAAACATATTTTTCTCCTTTATTTTCTCTTCTTTCCACATTTGTCCCCAACGAAACGAACCCTAAGTGTATCTTAGATTTATAAGTGGTTATGAGTAGTCTCAATTGCAACTTTTTTTTTTTTTTGGAGAAGGAAAAACTTGCTGCTTAATTATTCATGAATGGGAAAATCAGACAGTATGAAAAGACAAAACGTCTTATGGAATAGACTCCATCTAGATGAGTAAGGGAAACGAATGTTTTGCTCTTTGGGTTAAGGTATGTGCAACTGCATTGCCTTATTGAACAACATAAGAGAAAGAAATACTCTAAAAAGAGTTTACAATAATTGAAATGTCTTTAATGAGATGGCCACCTTGGGAATTTTCCATACAACCATGTCGAAGTGAATGGATAACAGATTTTGAATCTCCCTCAATGACAGATTTGTTGAAACCTATTTCTAGGGTGAAATTCACAACTCGCTTAGCAACAAGCAGTTCCAAAATTTCGACAATGGGTGGCTTCTTGATCTTCTCAGAAAGTGCAGCCATGACTTCACCTTCGGAGTTTCAAATGACCACTCCAATTTCGGCCTTGTCAGACTCTCCAAACATGGCACGATCAAAGTTTGTCTTCAGGAATTTAGAAGTAAGAGGACACTTCTTTGAGACAGTCTGTCAGTGGCTGTGAGAGTGGCTGTGAGAAACACATACTAGATTTTTGTAATCTCGAATAAAGTCTCATGCAAAAATTGACATTTTATCCAGCGGCAAGGAAGTCTCCTAGAGACGAGATTTATTACGATGATATCATACAGACCAGGTTGTTATTGCAAATAAAGCTACTGCCTAAGGCCTTTTTTGGATCAGCTTCAACAACTCCGTGAATGAGTCCAAACTGGCTCTTATTCTTTCCACCCAACCAAACTCCACAACCCAAACCGATTGTAATTTATCAAATCCCCACAGAGCATGAAAAACATCTTCAGAATCTCTAGCACAAAGATGACACATAGATTCTTGGAGTATTTTTTGTTTCAGTAGATTCTCTTTGGTTGGCAATGAGTTCGAGCATGCCTTCCAAATGAAATGCTGAATCTTGCCTAGCACTTTAAATTTCCACTCTCTCTTCCAAAAATTTCTCTACGATTCAAAGACTTGAGGCCTATCAACAACATCATCTTGCCATTCATAGAGAAGCTTATAACTAGATTTAACTAAGTTGTTACCTAATTTTTCTTTAGGCTAGATTAGAATATCGGGTTAAGGAGTAGAACACAATGGCAGTGATTTGATATGCTGAGCTTCGGGTGGATAAAAACATATATCAATCAAATGAGTATTCAACCAAACTGTATCCAAATTAATGAGAGAGTTTACAGATGCTTTAGGATGCAACAAAGTTTGTGTAGAGGAAATTATGCCATTTTTTGTTGTCAACAACCATGCATCTTGGAAGATCCGAATGGATTTGACATCACCTATTCTCCACCTCGCCCCTTTATCAATCAAACTTTGAGATCGGAGGATACTTTTCCAAGTATAAGAACCTGAAGAAAAGTTAGCTTCAAAGATAAAGAAATTAGGGAAGTACTTTGCCTTAAAAACCATATAAAATAGAGACTCCATGTCATGAATCAAGCAACAACCTGCTTGGCCAACATAACTTCATTAAATTTACAAAGATCCTTGAAGCCTAGGTCGCCTTCCGCTTTTGGTTGGCATAAAACCTCCCATTTCTTCTAGTGGAATTTTCTCCTATCTCTCCTTTTGCCCCACTAAAATTTATGAATAAGCATCTCAATATCTTGACAATGCCTAACTAGTAGCTTGAAGTAACTCATAGTAAAAGTAGGGATTGCTTGAACTATTGCTTTCAATAAAACTTCTTTCCTCACTTGAGAAAATAATTTCTGCTTCCAACCCTGCAACTTTCCCCACAACCTATCTTTAATACAATTAAGGCTCGCCTTTTTATTCCACCCAACCACTACAGGTAGACCTAAGTATTTTTCATACTCTTTTATCTTTAGAACCCCCAACAGATTTTTCACTAACTCTTTTTCCATTTTAGAAACATTCTTGCTGAAAAAAAAAAAAAAAAAATGTAGTCTTCTCAGAGTTAATTTTTTAACCTGGTTTATATTTACGCAAAAGTTCTTGGATACTCCTGACATCATCCAGTCTTGCCCAACAAAAGAGAAGGTTGTCATCTGCAAAAATTGGGTGAGATGTTTTTAGGCCATTTCTACAAAGAGAGAAGCCCTCAATATGTTTATCAGCAACTGTATGCTCAATTAAGCCATTTAATCCTTTTGAGCAAACAAGAAAGAGATAAGGGGATAGAGGGTCCCCTTGGCATATACCCCTAGGTGGGACAATATGTCCTTTGGGTTCACCATTAACCAAAATAGAGTAAGTGACTGAACGAATACACTCCAAAATCCAAGCCCTAAGTAGGATGGAAGCCCATCTTCTCCATGATTCATTGAAGAAAAACTCATTCCAATCTGTCAGACGCCTTGCTCATATCAAGTTTCAAAGCCATATGCCCAACTTTCCCTGTTTTCTTCATTTTCATATGATGGAGTGTCTCAAATGTCACCAGAATATTATTTGAAATAGCTTTATCCGACTAGAAAGCACTTCAAGACTCCGAAATAATATGAGGTAAAACTTTTTTTAACATGTTAGCCAACATATGATAGAATGTCTCAATTGCAACTTGAATAGTCCTTTGGGGTGTAAGCACAAATGTAAGTAGTACTTTTCTTGAGTCGTTACAAAAATATTATTTTGATTTTTGTAAGGAATGACATTAAATTTGTAATAAATGAACTTTGGAGGGAAAATGGAGCCAAAATTCGAAAATTTGAGTCAGCTAGGGCCAAGTGCCAATTAATATTTAGGCCAAGTCAACCCAATTTCCTTCCTTTTCAGTTCCAATTTGCAACTAATTTTGATTTTTTTCGAATTATTGCCTTTAGACTTTGGCTTGGACCTCAATACCAGCTAATTAGTTCCTAAACTTCCTTAATTATGAATCAATTATCATCAAATTAAACCAAATTTAGGGATTATATAAATGTTAACTGTTAGGTTCTAAAAGTTTAGAACAATGGGTAAACCATAAGCACAAACTTGTCTAGATATAAAATTTAGAGTCTATAGGGTTTATTAGACAATGTTCAAGGTGCTACAAGTCAGAATATAAGAAAAAGGAAGCTGCAGAAAGAAGAATTCAGAAACTTGCCAAGTTTGACCGATCAAAAGAACATGTTCGATCGATCGAAACACGATCTACAGAATTTTAATTAAGCCCATTAGCCTGTTAAGTCCATTAAGTGATTAGGGTTTTAGATTAATTTCACATAATATTTAAAGGAAACTCTATGGTACGTTTTCATAGATCTGAAAAAAGAAAAAGAAAAAAAAAACTTTGGAGGGCCTCTTGTGTGATCTAAAAGGTATTGTGCCTTCCTCTTTCAAAATTACTATGGAAATCATTCTCATATCATTAGAACTGGTAGATCTGAAGTTACTACAACAAGATTATATATAGCTGATGATTTAAACCTTCAAGGGTTGTCTTGAAGTCACTAACTAGAGATTTTGTGTTGCTAAACCTTTGAGTAGAATATCAAAGTCACAAACATGGGTGTTTGTGCAAAACAGATCCAAAAGAGAAGAAGTCCGTGGATTCGAAACTTACCCGTGGTCGTGTCAGTAAGTTACTATTGGAGATAGCAATAGATTTAGGGTTAAATTTTTGTAAAAATTTCAATTCTCTATTAGTTGATTTGTTTGCCTTGAGGATAGGTAAGGTCAAATTCTTCCCAGGTTTTTTACCTTGCAAATGGACAATTCCATTGGTTTTTCTTGGTAATCATATCGTAGTCTTATTTATTTTTCTGCACTGCATGATATGATTTATTGCTTTTTAACTTAGATCTGAATAATAAACCTAAGCAATCACTTAGCTAATTAATTAGGTTAAACAATCTGTGTGTTTAGAGGTCTAAACAAACAAACATTAACTATTCGGATTAAATTGTCTGCATGCAATTCCATGATTATTTTTAGTCTTGACACATGATTAATTTTAAATTGGACTTTAATTGAAACAATCAAAATTAATTGTTCCTAATCACATGTGGTTGGACTTAACTCATGCAAATGCATCTTACTTGTTAAAAATTAATTTGATGATATCTTTAAATCCGATGATTTGATTGAGGCATATGACATGTTGTTTTCATTATTATGACTTCGAAATTTGTTCTATGTGAAACAATTGAAAATTAAATTGTCAAAATTATCATTTTGCCCCTCTTGATGAGATTAAATGTGGGTTGTAGATTAGGGCGTCTATAGTTGTGTGGATTGAGCCCACGCAATGAGCAAGCAAAAGGAAATATTAAGGAGAGTTGGATTGGAGGGCAAAAAAGTCACTTTTCATTAGTTTTGGGGATTACAACGAAAATTGCAATATTTGTTATTGGAAATAAAGTGTGTTTTAATAGAATAACTAAATATATTTATAAGTTTGATTGTGAGTTGTAAAATTAGAATAAAACTTAAGATTTATTTTTGGAAATATCTTACTTATATAATTATATTTTTTAAAAATAATATTTTAAAATTTGAGAGAAAAATGAGTCATTTTTTATGAATTTAGAAAATATCTTGTATTTGGATTCTCTTGTATATTATTATTATGATAGGGAACAAAGACCTACGTATAGTTGCTGCCATCAACACTTGCTAGCGTAAATCCCCGGGCCTAACTTTAGCTCGTGTTTGCTTTGCAGTTGTTTTGGCAAAGAGATGGATTGGTTACTCCTTATCTTCACCAATGCATGTAACTAAGACAAGTTTCACTCACATACTCTCCTCTTTTATTACTAATAATTTCATATGAAATTACTAAATACATTTATTAGCTTGGCTTTTCCGTTGATTATGCTTCCTTGGGCATTGACGAATATTTTAATTTACTCTCTAAATATTGTTTAGCCTTACTAAACTTATTTCTTTACATCAATTTCATATGTCTCACAGTTTAATATATTTCTTCCCATTTATTTATGCTTTATAGCTTAAATTATTTTCATATGAGAAAACTATTTTTTCTCAGTAATTCGTTATTTCTTCCATCACTCATTATATTATTTCTTTACTTAAGTGAAAACACAACAGTAGTGCCCAACAAATAAGCTATTTAGCCTAAGTATCGAACTCTCCCATCCCAAAGAATCCGAGTCTAACTACTAACTTATCGAAAACATTGAGAGTGACTCATTCTTATAGTATCCTCAGGACCTCAGCATTACGAACCTAGGAAACTTCCTTCACCAGCTATGGACACATCATTCAGAATATCAAGGAAGTCGCTGCCATAATGCCATTTTACGTTATGTAAAATTTCAGCATGTTCCTTAGGGCTGCAGAATACAAATGCCCTTACCATTGAAGCTATAAGAGACGAGAGAGACTACTGAGATTTGTTTGGGGGAAATTCCTCCCAGCATTACCCAAAAAATACTTACTGATGTAAACCTTTTCAACTTTCAAACAATAAAACTATCGTTTTCGTATTAAAAAAGAGAAGTTTGTGAGTCATGACTCCCACAAGCTACAAATGAAGTAGCTCTCCCTGACCATTCACTACCTAATCTGAGTTAAAACTTGCAACCAACAAGCCACAGCCAGTAACCACTGACCTTCAACCAAAAAAAACAGAGTAACCACTGACCACCATCTTCACTCTTCAGCTCTCACCTTAGCTATTCCAACCCTTCATCAAAAATGCACTATTGGTGTTTGACAAATTTGGAGATGTCTTTTATGTACTATGTAGTGCATCGGCATTATATGCAAACAAAGAGCAATTCCTCCTATCTCCATTTTCTTCCCCTTTATTTTATTTTATTTTATTTTCTTATATATTTTCAATTTTATCTTTTTCTCTAGCTGGTGACTTATGTTTGGATTTTTGAAAATTAGTTATACAACTCAGTTTTCATCATCCAAAACTCACAAAACATAGTACCCACCAAAAACTAAGTTATTTGGATTGATTTTCAAATTGAGTTTTCATAACTTAAAACTCAAAATTTTGAGTTTGAGTTACGAAAATTGAAAATAAAATTTGGATGTTTCCAAATTTTGAGTTAAGTTTGCGTTTGGGCGTGAATTAAAATTATAAATTATTTCACCATTCAGCTTATTTTTACTACTATTTGTGGCCCTACTGCACTTTTGACACTATTTATGAGCCCTATTTTACTATTTCAATTAACTTTTACCTTTATCTATACGACTTTCAACAATAAGTTTTCAATTTTAACAAAATAAGTAATATCTAAATAGACCTTAAGTATTTCAATGAGACTATTATAAATAACTCAATTATAGTGGGGTTCACGTCAATGAGACAATGGGAAGTTTACTCTTTATTTTTTTTTAATTTGTTCTTTTCAAGAAGCTTCTCTTTACTTTTACACCCATTACAAAGCAAGTCCACACCCACCTCTTCTCATTTTCTAGGGTGAGTGAAAATGTAGAATTAGAGATATAAGTTATGGTAATTGAGTTTAAGTTTTAGGAATTGAGTTACGAGTAATGCTCAAACTAAACACTCTTAATTTTTGAATTTTAGTGTTTTAATTAACAAATTTAAAACAAATTTGCAAAATTGGCTTCGCACCCATTTTCAATGCACTAGTTCACATCTAAGAGCATTAGCATTAGGAGTGTAAAACCCTCCTTGCCACTTGCTAAAATAGCAACTAACAATCCAAAAAAGAGCACATCCAAGGATGCAAACTTAAAATTTTTTACAACCTGTGAGCGGTAAAAGTTCTTACATTTAGAACTTATTGTTCATGAGTTTCTAAACTAAAATATTATATTTTATTCTCTCTCTCGTTTTATATGTATATTATTATTATTTGATGAGTAGTTTATATTATTTTAATAAGTTGTATGTAAAAATAGAAACTAGAATATAGAATAAGTTGTAAAATAAGATAGTACAATAGATAAAGTAACGTTTGAGAATGTACATTTATTTTTTATTTTTTATTTTTTATTTTTGGCATTCTCCAATGCCAGTGCTATAAGGCTAAGGGCTATCCATCAGTATTGGGAATCTTGGCCATTCCAACCCCCTTCCATAAATTGAAATTGAGGACAGTTTGAAACTACAAATTTTATATTATTTCTATATTCCATTTAAATATTTCTTTTATTTATTTATAAATAAAGACTACAACATATTTTAGTAAGTTGATTTCATATTTTGTGACGTAGGAGAACTTCACTATGATAAGTTGCATGTCACATAAGTACAACAGTTTTAACTATTAATCAAACTCCTACAAGCAACTGACCCCCATCTGCTAGAGCCAATTACCAAATAATCCAAGAGCATTCATAAATCATTTGGATCACAGTCAAAATACCAATAGGTAAAGAAAATAGCTTCCCGTGTATCTTCGTAGGCAATATATCAAAAATAAAACCATAGAAAGTGGGATGTTTCAACGGAAATTTATCGTTCAAAGCGTTCAAGAAAATATATAAAAGATAATAACCGCATTTCGGATAGAGACAAGATATTGTTGCACTGTGGTATTTTTAAATCGAATGAGTTCAAATATTTCATTGGCTTCTGTATTCAAATGTGTCAAAATCACCACTTTCGGGAACTTTCAATAGAAGCATGCTAACAAATCATTAAGAATCTGGATACAAGATAAAAAATTGAGCACCAAGTAATTAATCTCCATAAAAAAATCTCACTGTTTTGCATAAACTAATGGTAAAAATGGCCTATCCTTTTGTTCCACTTTTTTGTTCTACTTTCAACTAAATTTTTGCACGAATGCAGAAAGGGACACAACCAGGCGACGAAACCGTGATGGTTACCGAAAAGTTAACCCTACAAACCACATATTTATGCAAGAATCAAGGTCTATCTATGAAGCAAACTAGCAAAAGGAAATCTAGCTGATAAGCTTCTTTCATGTAGGAATCACAAAGGCACAGACTGTCTCTTCCTTATAGTTTCTTACCATAGTAGGTAGTATCACATTTCTACAACAGGCCTATCTTTTTTTAAATACTACAGGGTCCAATCTAACCCAATTTACAGTTGAATTTCATGTTCGATGTGATAAATCATGAACCATTATTATGCAAAAATGAATCACGCGGTTGCAAAACATAAGAATCTAGTATCCCATGTCCATACCTTATAGGAAATTCTTAGACATGCTCTTCTTATTCCACCAATGAGATGGGGCTTCAAAGAAGTCCATGAATGGGCTAGTATGGGATGGGTAGCAATATGTACAAGGGTGTAGAGTCCATTCGAATCAGTTCTCCTTGATGGCACAATTGAAATGATAAATATGGGCCATACAACTATAGAACAAACAATTTAAGAAATCACGTTTCCAAGGGATTACCGGACATGCTGGAAAATATTAGACTAGAATAGGAGGGCATATTAATCACTATACGAGCATAAAGCAACAGGCTTTTTCATTCACTAAAAGAATCTATTTTCCTTTCACATTTCTATATAGAAAGAGAGAGCGAGGGAGAGAGAATCATCACTACCTTGAACCTGAACAAATTTCACGGGTTGCAGCTCCTTGGGCACTCATCCTGGCATGAGCCACAGCTAGCTAAACAGCCATGGCCAGCGCCATCTGTTTGAGCAAGTCTTAACTAGTAGCTAGACGTAAAACTACTGCCAGGAAACAACCAGTTCACACTAGCCATATCTCTGAGCTTCATCCAAAGAAACCGCCAAGGCCAGCATGATCTGTTCCTCATAACTATCAGGAATAATGGTCTCCGTGGCATTTTGAAGGTTGCCCTCCATTTCATCTGCTTGTGGCATTGCAGAAGCATCTTCTGTGGCATCAGAGCTTGCATAGCTGGTTCCTGCTTCAGCCACGTCTGATCCACGGTCCCCATAACATTCTCCATCATCCCTTGTCAATGTCATCCTACCATCAGTTGATGCCTCACTGGATCTCGCTGCAGTTGGGTAATTTTCTATATCTTCATGGTCCCTGTTGTAAAGCCTGCTACCTTGTTGAAGCATGTTGCTTGCTGACATATTTCTGTTAGGGTTAACAGAAGATTCTCCAACTATTTGCTGCCGCTCTGCCAAGGCAGCTATGGCACAAGCAAGACCTCCAGATGGGGAAGATGAGGATCCAGCTGCTGTAGTCATCGCAGGTAATACATAGCGATCTGTAGCATATTGCTCAGAAGGAGCATCACCATATACAGGATTTCTGTGTCTGCTGTTCTCCTGTAAAATTCATTTTAGTAAAATTTATAAGAATTGTGGATCAGCAGGCATTATTACCAGAAACAATATGATAGTCTAGTCACCAACTTAAATTATAAACAAATGTCAATTCAAAACCTACAATGGTCAATGGCTACATCAAGTGATAATAAAAATATTAAATTTCCATTCAAGGGAATCAGAATATTAAGTTTCCATTCAACAGAATCAACACTATGACTCAACCTCACCCCCAAACACACACAAAAAAGGGTCATAGACTATTTAGTCAACATCTCCATTTTTAGGAGGCACACATACATCTTGAAAATTCCATGGTAGGCCAATCTAGGAGATGGTTACATGGCCAGCCTTTTATAGAGATATATGTGTTATCATTTTTTGCCATCTTCAGTTTGTGAAAATTCTATGCGCATAATATGCTACTGTCAGTGCATGGAAAAGCCAGTCAAACTTACTGCAAAAATTAGCTGACAGATTAGACAAGACTTCAATGGAAGAGTATAAACACCAAAATATTAACAATTGAAAAAGAAAAAGAAAAAATAGTGGCCAATTAGACAATAGACAGAAGGGCACTCTCACAAAATACATGAAGCAGATGTGTGGCTCTCATGCAGAAACTTGAGGGCAAAAAGACATTCCGGGCAAGAAGAAATTCGAAACCCTAAGTTTGCCTGGTTTTATAAGTGTTGACAAAAAAAAGAGTATATATATGTAAATAATCATAAGGATATAACCTATAAAAACCCCTATTTCATATCTTCTGTTCACTAATCAATTATAAACAAAAGAAATAATGCTACAAATGTATGGCCACTTCCACAAAGAAGATGGTGTCATAACGTCATGGTTATTTGATAATATTTATACTGTAAGGAAGATTCACCCATCAAATTTAAAGAGTCACAATGATACAAACCCATAGGTAAAACTCACCCTTGAAAACAGGCTTACAAGAGAAGGGTGCCCGAGTGCTTTTTTTTTTTTTTTTAAAGTAAAATTTTTTATTTGTAATTTTTTCATATAATTTCTCTAAAATGATAAGTTTTTCACTAAAATAATGTCACTTTTGTATGATTTAATAACTGACCATCCAACATTCCACCATTTAATGCCCCTATACATAGGTTACAAGTTTGCATTACCAAACCTGGCACCTAAGTGCTTATATACACATGGTTAAACTTGCACTTAACACTTGGATCATAACATACCACCACGCTCCATAGCCAACGTCCATGACGGCTCACTCTATCAACATTGACCTAATAGTAGCCCTTCTTTTACGGCTCCACTCACCTATTAGTTTTTCAATGACTTAGCAAGACATTTTAATCTGGCCTCTAGGCTGCCCCCTTCGAGATTTGATCACAAAGCAGCGACCCATTTAATCCCATACTCAACTAGTTACGTCCAATTACTTGACATGGTGGTTGGCTCTGGTAACAATTAATATAAACTCATAGGTAAAACTCATCCTTGAAAACCGGCTTGCAAGGGGAGGCTGTCCAAGTGTTTATATACACATGGTTAAGCTTACACTTAATCCATTTGGGACACTTGGATCATAACACACAACTACAGAATAAGACGACTAAGAAAAGCATGATGGGGATGTTCCTTCAAGCAGATTGGGGTGAACAAAATATATGCCCAATATTGTTAAAAGCATGCTTAAAGCTCAAGGCCCCAATGTCTAAGCGCTTCGCTTGGTCAAAGCAAAGCTCATTTAATGAAGCACAGCTTAGGCACGCTTTCCTGGCACTTTTTGAATAAGAATCTTTTTTTTTTTTAGTTAAAAAATATACGAATCATTAAAATTAATTGCTCAAACTTAGGAAATGACATGGAGTATTGATTTATTATAGAACACTATTCTTAAGCTGCTGTTTAACACACACAAAAATATTTACATATCAATAGATACCAACCATGATAATTTACCATTCTTGTATATGCCCTGTTCACAATGACAAATACAACGTCAGAAATAGCAATAAGTAATCCACAATACAAGAATATCCTCTATTACCTCCTATTAACTATCCAAGGCTTTCCATGACATAACTTTAAATCTGTTCTGTTTGTACTTATAAGTCCATAAGCCAGGTAATGAGCTAGCAAAAACCCAAGATATTTCATATCATCCCATTAATCAGATAGATGAAATGACCAAGCAATCAGAAAACCATCACAGGTTCATCATCAAACCTATAAGGAACATGTTAGGTTTTAGAATTAGCAAATTCCTTGTGACAAACCATGTGTCAAAGTGGGTTATAAGGTTGGTCATACAAAAATCTGTCAAGAAGCTGATTAAAGAAGTAAGACATAAATTTTGGCTGAACAAATCCAAGACTTGCTCAGCATGTAGAAACTTCACCTGACACTCACTCGACCCTCACTTGAGTGAGATTGTGAAAACCTGAATCCAAGTTCTTTTACAAATCTGATTTTTGCTAAAGCATTAACCGACCTATATAAACCCTCTTAAGCACATTTTTCAAGGTAGAGAAAGCAGTTGTACCAAGCACATCTAGAGAGCCTTTTGCCTTGTTCTCAAAATAGAAAAATACCTCTGTTTATACAACTTTTTTCCTAAATAGATAATCTGCTGTGTGATTATTTACCCTTAAGCTTAAAATGCTATTCTTGAAACAACATAGTTTGTTGTCGCTGTCCAGAGTTCTAGTGTTGTGCACGAGGTTCATTTGTCTGTAGAAGAATTTTATAGTTCTAGAGTCACTGCGGTAGGAAAGCAAGCGGGCCATTTGCTGAGGCTTCTTAGTGAGTCTAGGCTACAAAGGTTTTGAATATTTTTATTGATTGTAAATGTTTCTTTTATAATGAATTTTCTACAATTTTGGATCCCTGAAGTGGTATTTCTTTAAAGAGGTTCTTCATTGGTTTTTCACTTTGTTAACAAATTTGTGTGCCTTTTACTGCTTTACATCATTATGGTTTGATTTGGTAATTATAACTGTGGTTGAAGATAATACTTTGTAAATCCATAGTAATAAACCATAACTTGATCAATTATTTAGAAATAACTTACTGAATTTGATCCTTGACACCTATTGTCATAGATAAAGCACAATCACTCAAAGTCCCCCTTCACTTTAATGGGAACAATTATGGCTATCACAAGGTTCACATGAGAGCATTCCTTAAACCCTTTAGATGAGAGGGTGTGGCTGTCAATAGCAAAAGGATGGACCAAACCACCAACCAAGGTAGAGGAATGGTCCAAAGATCAAATGGGTGAATACACTTGAACTAGTAAAGGACTGAATGTTATCTTTATGGTTGTATTCCAAGTAGAGTATAAAAGAAATTAAAATTTTAGAATGCCAAGGAGGCTTGGGATATTCTAGAGATAACTCATGCAGGGACAAAGACTCTACAATTTCAAAACTTCAGATGTTTACAAATAGGTTTGAGGAGATTAAGATGAAACCTTTGATGAAATTTATGCCAAATTGAATGACACAGTTAACTCTAGTTTCAATCTAGGTGAAAAGATCAACGAGCAAAGAATAACGAGAAATATCATGAAATTCATTACAAAGTCACAGATTTAAGGTCTTAAACCTGCTCAAGAACAAAAGATCACACACAACATGCAAGTATTATGCCTGCACCTTGTTCACTAGTTCTATCTTCTACTACTAGTACTACAAGAAAACGTCTTCATAAGAACAAAAGACCACACACAACATGCAAGTATTATGCCTGCACCTTGTTCACTAGTTCTAACTTCTAATACTAGTACTACAAGAAAACGTCTTCATATATATATATATATATATATATATATATTTGTGCACAATGTACTCAAGGGATAGATGGAATTAGTTAATATAAAGATTGAATGTTTTTAGTATCCAGGCACATTGGCCTTATCGTTCCTTTTTTTTCTCTTTCTTGTGGTATTGTACATGGGTAATGTTCATACAACCCCCCAAACACCATAAAATTCTATCTTTTCCTTCTTCCTTACAACCCCTCCAACCCTTTCTTTAACCTATCAAAACCCTAAAACTCCACATACTTTCTTCTGCCAAGTAACCATCAAATAACTCATCAGACCACCTTTTAATTCCTAACACAGCCCCATAACCCTTTCTTCAATAATTCTAAACCATAGATCCACAAGTACTACTATCCATAAATCCATGAGACCACCTTTTAATTCCTATCACAACCCCATAACCCTTTCTTCAACAATTCTAAACAATAGATAAAAAAAAAATACTATTATTTCTAAACTACTACAATTATGAGTAGAAAAACTCCCCTATTTGTCCCATGTCAGGCCAACATTGACCACATCAAATGCTAGAAGAAAAGATCCTGTAGGAATTTCAACAACTAGACTCCTAATCTTATTTTCACCATGAAAAAAAGATTATGCAAAACAACTACCTATCGATTTGTATAACTTTGTTCACACGCCAGCATCCTTACATGTGACACAGAATGAGAATGAGGAACATTGCCTAGAGAGAAATATATCAACACCAAAGATCATTCAAGAATTGAATCTAGCATATCTAAAAAGATCAAAACCTTCAAGCTATATGACTTAAATTCTCTACGCATGCCCTCACCAAAATCTTCCTTTGGAATGAAATAGACTATAAATAAAGCCTATAGCTTTGTGGAACAAAACCTCACAAATGGCTTTCAATCTTTTTTTTTTTTTTTTTTAACTTCCTTTTTATTGCTGACGACCAACCACAAATATTCAACCATGTTCATCAAACAAACTTCTGCAGGGATAAAATTACTCCAAAGCCTATTCTCCTTGTCCGATAACACACAACAGCTTGGCAAGAAAAATAACAATAGATTTTACTTTAATGCTATGTTTTTTTTTGGCCATAATATGTTGTTGGTCCCTAAACTTTAGCCCATGAGGGATTTTAGTTCCTTAAATTTAAAATTATCACTTTTAGTCCGTAACAAACTTAAAATGATTGTTTTTAATCCTTGGAAGTTTAAAGTGACAGCTTTTAGTCCCTAAGCAACTTAAAGTGATTGTTCTTAGTCCTTATGTGTCAGGTTTTAGTTTAGCCCCTTTATTGTTCCGTTAGAGAGATTTAACAGATGGTTACAAAAGGATCAAAAGAGATCATTTTAAACTTCAGAACAAAATTTGCTAATGGGCAAAAGTTTAGGGACCAATAGTATATGTTGCCATTTTTTCAAGAAACCTTCACTAGGAATCAAGAAAGCTCAAATGATAGAGCTTCCTAAATAATTACAATCATAAGCTGTGTAATGCTAAATTGTCTACTCCCTTTTCAGATTGCATAGACCATTCTGCACATCATAAAGTAAAAAGGAAATAACTCTTAATGCAACACAGTGCTGCAAAAGGTAGATGGTAGCCTCCAAAGTCAAACTCACAGATCATAACTCTTTATTGCAAATGAACCACCTCATCAGGTATTAAATTCAATCAATCAATCAATTCATAAAGCCAAGCAATAATTACAGCAGTTACTAGGCTCCTATAGAATCACTTAATTTCTCTTATTATCTTAGTAGAACACTTGAAGTAGTCAAAAAACAAAATGCTTTCAATTTGTGTAGTATACAAATCTTGATATAAACAGTTATGAAACATGAGGTTTCCAAATCTCAAGAACATGGATTGAAACAGTTTTGAGTTCATTAAATGATTGGATGACTGCTGTAAGCAGTGCCCATCTTCTTCTATTCTTTCCTTGATTTTCTTGAGTTTCTTCAGATTGTAAATCTTTAAGGGACTCTCTTGTTCATATCCTGTGTACTTCATTGTCTCCTTTCCATTAATAAATTATTCACTGATAAAAAAAATTAAAGCTAATTTTTTTTATTTAAAATATGACTTTATAATCTTACCTGAATGGAAAGCCAAATTGCTTCCATGACCATTATGTCCTCAAGATCCAGGTCAAACTCATCATCCCTGCGATTCCAGAATTTAATATATATAAATCTCCAAGATGCCATTAAATTAATCACTAAAATTAAAAAGACATCGATATCAGATCAATCACATGATTTACTAAACCAGTCATACAGCATCCAGATTTAGATGTCTGAAAAAAACAAGCAAAACATCAACTTATGACATTGCAGGCATATGCAAAAATGAGTGTAAATTAAAAACAAAATGATCAAATTACTATGCACCAAAGTGAAACTAAGAATTGTAATAATCACTTTGCGCACTCTCTCTATCATGTTCACTAGAAGTGCTAACTAATATTCTTTGTTTCTTGCTTTTTTCTTTTTTGGAAGGTGCTAACTAAACTAATATTCAGGGTACCATAAAAGCAACTTTTTGTAAGTGACTTTTTACAAAGTTATCACATCAAAATTGCTAAGCATCAGGCACTACAAGTACTGTTGCATATGCATTGGGAAAAGCCCCCATGACAGATAAATGTCAAATTCCCAATTCCAGACAACATTTTCAAATTGCACCTCTTTTATTTTATTTCTCACATAATCATCTCATTTACCAATCTTCATTATATGATCAAAAAATTTATAAGATATTTGACAAAGAAATTTTTTACAATATTTATGGGGTTGTCTGTCTATCAAGGCATGCCTTATTAATCAATCAAAATCAAATAACCTAAATCTCTCCTTTTACCCCATCTTAATTTATTCAACATTAACTTCAATAACTAAAATCATACATACAAACACTCAACAAACATAACACCAGAGTTAGTAGCCATGTGGTAATTTTCAAATTGCACTGTTTTCATTTTATTCTCACATAATTATCTCATACACCAATGTTCATTATACGATCAGACAAATTATAAGATATCCAACAGAAAATTTTCAGAAAATTTATGGAGCTGGCTGTCTATCAAGTGATGACTTATTAATCAATCAAAAACGAATAACCTAAATCTCTCATTTTATTCCATCTAAATTCAATATGTTAATCAAACTTCGCTTCCTACAACCTAATCTCTTAAGTGCTACATTCAACATAGCTTCAATGACTAAACTTATACAAACGCTCAACAAATATAACACCAGAGTTAGTAGCCAAGTGGTAATTATCCCTCTTGAAAGGGAGAGGACACAGGTTGAACCAGCACAAGGGATTCTGGATACGGAAGGCCTACTGCTCATGGTAGCGTATTAAAGTCACTTCTGATATTTATCATTTGTTGCTAAATATAATGACCCAAAAATATACCTACTCTGAAAAATGCATGCAACACCTTGTTCTAAAGTAAATCATATAAGCCAAAGGCCCCTTGGCCGAGCAGCGTTTCTAGCTACCCACACAAGGGTGAGATTGGGTTTGATCCACCAGCTTCCCCTTTGGGGTGAGCTTGTCTTCCTCTAGCAACCAAATATATATATATACACACACATCAGAAATTCATTGACTAACAAGAAGCAAGATAAAAATCAATGCTATCAAACTTTTTCAAACTAAAACTCTGGAAAAAGAAAAAAAATGTTCACTGCTAAAAATACAAATTAATTATCCTCTTCACAACTTCCTTTTGTATCCAAGGGTTGAGATTGTTGACTAATTCATGCTTTTATTTGCATTAAGGCCTTCCACAATGCAGATAACAATAATAAGTAGAACACTTAAAACATGAAGGATATGAAGTTGAGCCTGAATGAAGAAGCATCAACGGAAAACAGGAAAAGAGTTTTTTTATTATTTTGGGGGGGGGGGGGGGGGGGGGTTGTGTTGGGGTGGGGTGGGGTGGGGTGGGAGGATAAAGAGAGAGTGGGAAGTAAAATGAGTGCTAGTGACCCCTACGAGTGAGAGGAAGGAGGCCCTGGTGAACCATCATAATTAGTGAACAGGTGAGAGCTTTGCTGCCTGACAGTATGAAGTATTGACCACACCAAGGGAGTCGCATCTATTAAATTTTAATTCCCAACCTGCTAATATAGATAGCTGACCCATAAAACTTGACTGAGGATAAAAAAAAATCTTAATATTAAGCATATGAATGTAGTGGCACCAAACAACTAGAATTCTTATTGCCTAGAGTTTATCTTTCTTTGTTTCTCATTCTATTTGCTGTTTAACCACAAGCAGCCATCAAACTCATTCAAGATCCAATCATTTTTCATTAGCTAACCCTACCTAAACCCTTAACATCAAACCCAATTCAAGAACCCTTCTACATCCCATCAAGAGCTTATATTCTATTCAGTTGCATTTCATTATTCTTAATATAAACCAGTAAAAAGGTAAAATAGGAGAAACTAATGCATCACTGTTCTTTGAGGTCTGCCACAATATTTCAGATCATGCAATAATCTAATAACTGATGCGGGAGACGCAAGAAGATTTTTATTTAGTATTATTTATGTTTGTGAGTCAATTGTATTTTTATATTTTAGGTCCTAGTAGTTTATTAGGCCATTAATATTTTAATTTGGAAGCAAGGTTATTTTTGTAATAAGACAATTAGAGTTTCTTAAGCCAATTAGAACTAGAGTTTAGCAATCCTTTATAAGCAATCTATTGTACCCCTTGAGGAGATAGTTGATATTTTGATTAATGAAAAAAATTGCCTTTGGTCTTTCTTTGGTCTAATGCTGACTCCAGGTCCACCCTAAGTGCTAACTCCTAGTGGTTTCCCCGCTTGGTGCTGACTCCAGGTCCACCCTAAGTGTTAACTTTGAGTGGTTTCCCCGCTTGGTGTTGACTCCAAGGTTATATCCTTTATTTTCCTATTATTTCATTTCCACTAGAAAACCCCACAAAAAAATCCTGCCAGCACCAACCACCATTGACAATTTGACACAAACATCCCAGCCACTCCAAGACCCCAACCCCATGGCCATAGATCCTAAGTCCATACTCAAATCACCAAACCCGTTGCAACCACAAAGACAGAGAAGTTCTGTCACCGCTGACCCTGGTTCATCAATTTTTGGTCTACCTCACACCGGAGATCAACCTCCATCCGTTCTCACTTGCCACCATGACTACCTCTATACACACTCACAAGCCCCAGTTGCAGAGACTCACTGCCAGCAGCTTCAATCCCTTCCATCCTTGCCTTGCGTTGCCATGACCGTCACTTGCTCACCGCCATGCCGTAGCAAGTCCACCAGCAACCCCCCAACCCAATCTCAAAAGTTAATTCGTCACCTAGACTTTTTGTTTTAACTTTTAAGACTCCAGCACACTTGTTTCTAAAACACTATCCGATCCAATGTGGCCAGTGTGACCCAAACACAGTTTTTGTTTCCCTTGAGAACACAATATTAACCCACCATTTCCTGACATGATATCATAAAAAAATAAAAAAAAATAAAAAAAAAAGTAAACCAGAAGCTCAAACTTGTCATCCAGCCCAGTCTATTCAGCCCAATTAAAACCATAGGTCCCACTTCAACTTCAACTTCAACCCAGCATTTACCTGACCCAACTACCCCATTAAAAAAAAAAAAAAAATTTCACAATATCATCAGTCCAGTAAACATCAGTCAATAAGATTCTTGTTCATTGAGTTGTTATGGCAATATCAAAAGCACCTTGTTTGATGGTTGCAAAAATAATCCATGGGATTTTGTCAACTGGTTAAATGGGATGCAGCAATTCTTTGAGCAAGCAAATTTTGCAAATGACATAAAAGTTAGGTATGCAAAGTAGAAGTTAACAGGAAGAGCACAAATGCTTTGGGAGGATCTTGAATATTTCCGCTATATAAAGTATGAACCTACCATTAGTGTGTGAGAAGATATGAAAGAAAAGCTTTGTGACAAGTATTTGTCACCATACTTTCGAGCTAAGTATCTACCCCAATCTCAGTGTGGCACTTTTCAAATTGAAGCAAATATGATGAATCCTTATCCCATTTCATGACCTCAATGCACTTTTGAACTATCTACCTTTCATCAAGGCAAGGAATTAAATGAATTATCTAAAAAGCTCATGAAAGGTGTTCAAGACTTGATTGCTTAGATGAAGCAAGTGAAGACTCAAATCGATTCAATTGGGAAACCAAGGACAATTGATCACAATAAAATTATTGCTGCCCCCATAGAAGACAACAGTGATGATGATATCTTGGTAGAGGAGAAACCTCAAGTAACACCAAAGCCTAATGTTGACAAAGACGTACATGCCTCAATTTGCTAAAGTGGATAACATAGTGCTTCCAATGGTTCAAGATAACATTGTGTTGATTCCACATATTAATTTTGTTATTCCAGAAGAGTTTGAAATGGTGGAATTCAAGGTTTTTCTTTTCTTTGTGCTCACTAAGGTGATTCCAGACTTGAAGCAAGTGTTAGTTGTCAGCATCCTAATTTTTCAATGCTTTAAAACTCGAGGTCAAGTTTTCTCCAACCAGAGGAGAATGATGCGTGAGAGGCAAGGAGATTTTTATTTAGTATTATTTATGTTTGTGAGTCAATTGTATTTTTATATTTTAGATCCTAGTAGTTTATTAGGCTGTTAGTATCTTAATTTGGAAGCAAGGTTATTTTGGTAATAAGGCAATTAGGGTTTCCTAAGCCAATTAGAACCAAGGTTTAGCAATACTTTATAAGCAACCTATTGTACTCTTTGAGGAGATAGTTGATATTTTGATGAATGAAAAAAATTGTCATTTGATCTTTCTTTGGACTGGTGCTAACTCTAGGTCCACTTTAAATGCTGACTACTAGTGGTTTCCCCGCTTGGTGCTGACTCCAAAGCTTAGGTGCTGACGGGGTCATACCCTTTATTTTCCTATTATTTCATTTTGTTCTGGTTGTCCTGCGTCAATAACGCTATTTGAAGTCTTCCATTTAAGAAAATGTATATTTTTTTTTTACTGGCAATTTACATAAGCACCCAGTGGATCTTGAACGCATGACTTCACTCATTGGCATATTATTCTAATAACTAATACTCAAATTCAATTCAGCCATCCCAATTCTAGCATAAGGTAGATACTGAGAAGAAATTTTAGAAATCAGATCTAGGGAACCCCAAGTCTAAACATCAACTTGTCCTTATCAAGTTAGGCACATCTCCTTACAACAGCAAATAGGGAGAACAAAATGTATCAGCAGTGATAAGTGACTGCTCTAAACTTCCATTCTACTTTTCCTTAATAAAGTGCAAATTGCCAGACTAGCATGCTGCCAGACCTGCTCACAAAGCAAAAGACTTATCCACAACTTAATTTTATGCCAGATTTTTTTTTTTTTTGTTTTTTGGTTTAGTCCTGTACTTGATTGGTTTCCACTAAGATGACACCTACTTTACAACCCTTATACCATCTAATTTTGACCTCCAATTGAAATTCATAAGCATGTATACCAACCCCTCTTGATCTCACATTTTTTATTTATTTATAAGTAATGGTGTTTTATTGAGGAAAGAGTCTACATGTACATATAATGGACACAAAGTAGCCTAAAGACTTGCAAAAAATAACTTATACACAGCAGTAAAGTGACTCTTTAAAATCAACAATGAAATTGCTATTGGTAAAGCCCCGCACACAAGACCAATAAAAAAAAAAATCTAACACAGTATTTTTATTGAGTCACCAAACTTTCTGCATAGTCAAAAGTGCAACAATTTCCTTTCTTCCACAATGTCCGCATCACACATAAGGGAAATAGATTCCAAGTATCCAATAAATGTTTTCCAACCCAATTTCTCCAATCAAATAAGAGATCAATTACACTCTTTGGTAACACCCGCTGAATCTCAAAAGCTCAACACCCCCCCCCCCTCTCTCTCTCCCCCACAACACACAAACTTGCGCTCACATTATTATCAAAGATGACATAAAATCTAATGGTACACATCCATAGGAATCACATTTTCAGATCTCTTACTGCTTTCCCAATTTAAATTAAATGGAATGAAATAAGATTTGAGATTTAATATCTGGAAACACAGGCATGAGATGTCCATAATCTATCCACCCATATGAAGGGCGACTGACATAAATACCAATGAAAGACAGCATTCTTCCATTTGAAACACAAAACATCTCATTCTCGTTCGAAGCTACATAAACGTAAATGCATTCGAAACTATGGAAACTTAGTATAGAATTATTACAGGAATAGTCAACTATTTTGATTTATGAAGAAAAGAGTATTATATCAGATATTTTTGACAGCTAAGGTGATGTCACATTTTCATCCTTTTTTTCCCATTGACATATGATTTAATTATTTATCTATTAATTTAAAGAACCACACACACACACACAGAGGAAACACAACTAGCATACAAACAAATCAATGACATTGTAACTTTTTTTTTTTTCTTTTTCTTTTTCTGTGCCAATCAGAATATGACATTGTTACAATTAGGAACACTGCATACCGATTTGTCCTAGGTAATGGGAGTTGTGGTGGAGGTGGTCTAATCATTGGGGAAGGAGATGAGTCTACCGAAGCAATGATTTCCTCACTTTCGACAGGAGACCTAGAAGATGTAACTGCAGAATGGAAAATAGACATACAGATTATGTAATTGCACCATATTGAACTAACATACACACCAAGAACAAAATCAAAAAGATACCTGCTACTGAGTTGTATTCGACCCCCACAGGTTCCATATTTCCACTTGAGAAGCTGAGTTCTTGCCTTTTTAGCACTCTCTCTTCTTCATCCTGAATTTCCTGCTGCCGCATCCTAATCTTCGCTTCTATGACACGTTGCTCTTCCTGCATGATTTCAGATCAAATCAATTACATTCATGACCCATCATGTGAGCAAAATTACCAGAGAAATCAGACCCAAAAAAAAGAAATGAAGCTAAGATATGCAAATTAATTCTTACAATCTCCTCCAAACACTTCTCTTCCTTTGTTTTCACACCACGATACTCCACAGCATAATTTGCAGTTTTACAAAAAGGACACCTTACAACTGTTAAGTAAGACAATAGAATAGGAATTGGAAAAGGAAAAGGCATAGCATCAATGATGAAGGATACTGTGTAGGACGAGTTGAATTGGGAACTTTCATCTGTAGAAAACACTCTGGTGCGAAGAAGACTAGTCAAATTGCAGGCATATACTAATAACTATATATATCATTTGTGACAATTGCTGAATTATCACCTGTGCAGATGCTTTTCAGGCAACATCTTGACCTGTTAAGACTTGGATAATACTAAACAGGGAAAAAATAGACACTGATAATTAGAAAAGTAACACTTAAAAATCCAGTACATATCAAACTTAATTAACACCGAACTAAAGAACAGAAAACTAATTAATAGATTCAGCTCTCATGGATCTTTGGAGCGATTACTTATATATATACAAAAATTAAGTATTGAAATTTTAAGTTCTACTTCCTAGCTCTCAGAAACCATAGTAAAAATCTAGAGCATATAGAAGTAATAAACCATGATTTTAAAAACTGGATCGAACCAGCCAATTCAACCAGGAAACCGACCCTAAACCGGTCTGGTAAAAACGGCCAAAACCAGCGATTCAATTGAACCCATTCCAATTTTTAAAACCATGCTAAACTTGAAAAAAAAATTTGTTTCGTTTTTAGGTACTAAACTTAGATTATCTTTTGGTTTCAAAAAAAAAAAAAAAAAAAAAACCTTGTATTATCTTACCAAAAAGCAAATCGGACACTCTTCAAGATCACAAATGTAATTGTCGTCTCCTGGATAGCACGGAGCGAGCTTAGATTCAAGTATTAGCTTCCGAAGCTTCTTATGATCTACATCCTTATGATTGTACAGCCCCTGTGGTCTAGTGTACTTCTCATCTACCACTTGTCTTCTCCTCCCAAGCTTATTACCCATCCCCAATCTTTCTACAAATCATGAAACCAAAGAAACAATCTCAAATTTTGAACAAATTATCCAAAATATAACAAAATATCAAAAACAAAAATCACTCCAGATTAAGTTCAATTCACTTCTCAAAAACAGTGCAAGAATCATATCAGTAGCAAAAATTGAGCAGAGAGCCTCTATTCATTCCTAAATTTTCAGAGGAAAAATAACAGAAAATAAAGTAATTGCAGCTAGAAAAATACAATACTAAAGTAAAACACATATATCCTCAAATGATTTTTTCTTTTATAAATAAATAAATAAAGAAAGAAAGAAACAATTCTTTAGGAAAAGTGAAACAAGAGGCACAACCTCGGTAGATGGGAATATTTACAAGAGAGAAGAAAAAAAAACAAAAAAAAAGAATCCATAGATCCATAAAAAGACAATAGCTCAACCACATTCTTAGGCATAAGCCACGTCGTCATTCGAGAGAGAAAAGACAACATGATCATAATCCACAGGCGCTATATTTGTAAATTCCGCTTCCTAAGATTTTCCATTGTTATAATTTTACACATGGCGGCTGCAGTCCACATAAAAATGGCAAAAAACGAGCCTTAGTTTGCCAAATACTCCTCCCTAGGAAAGAGGAAACAGCTCTTTTCTTTAACCCCTTAGAACTCATTGACAGGTCTAGTTTGCTATGATTTCCCAACAAAAAATCACAACAAATTACAACACTCTTATATCTAAAGTTCACTATCGTTTATCCAATTCGTCAAAATTCGACGCCAAAAAACATTGCTAGAATCACGCCAAAAATAAATCATACTAAAGAAATAGAAATAAAAAGCAACAAATGAGCTTTAAAGCCTTTGTATTTGATCCACAAATTTAATTCAAAGAAAATAATAGAATCATCAGAACCGCAAAATAAAGCAAATTATCAGATAATATACCATGTGTTTAAAAAAAGAGCAAATAAACAAGGCAAACTATGATTAGGAATCTTCTCTTTAAAAAAAAAAAAAAAAAAACCTATTATTAGGTAAAACTGCCATTAACAAACAAGACACTGCGTTTTGAGGTCCAATTGGCTTTCATTTCTCTATACTACAACAACCTTCAATTCACCATCAAAACCCTAATTTTCCGAATTACAACACTCTCAGCCTCACGGGTCCAATTCTCTAGGATTTCTACACTACAACAACAACGCTCTCTCTAAACAAGCAACAATTCGGTTCCGAAATAACAATGCTACACAGAAACAACGAAATTGACCAAAAAAAAAGAAGAAGCCATAATCTATGCTTGAAAACAATGCTTCGATGTTGAAAATCAAAAGAAAACGTGAACAAAAAGCAAAAGCAAAATTAGAGCTCGGAAAAACGAACCTCGAGAAAATTCCAAAATAGAGAAAGAGAGAGAGAGAGAGGGAGAGAGAGAGAGAGTCTCCCTGAGATATCAGATTTGGCAACAGGAACGGAAACTTCTCACAGGCGTAATTTATAGACAAAAAGAGAGAGAGAGATTTCTCTTTTCTTTTCTTTCCTTTTTTTCGTGTTATGGTTTTTGGCCTTGATTTATATCTAATTTCAAAGAAGAAGAAGTAGTAGGAGTAGTTTTACAAATCAAATTAATTAATTCTGCGAGCGCTCTTAATATATGTAATTGTGATGAAAGCAAAGGGAGACTTTTTAATTTGTAGAAAAGAAATGTATTAATATTATTATTATGTGTGGTGAAGGAGAAGTAGAGAAAGAGAAGCAAGGCACGGACGATAGAGCGGTAGACCAAGAAAAGAATCACCATATTTCTTTTTTCTTTTTTTCTAACATATCATAATGATGATATTATAAATAAATAAATAAAAGCGGCCGTTGCTGTAGCCGACCGCTTCCTCTCCCTCCACGCGCTGCTCTCACCGAGTGTGTCACACTGTCATTACCCTTTTTTTTTTTTTTTTGGCTTTTGTAATTTGTTCCCAAATCAAATTGATTTTTGTGGTGACGTTGTCCAGGTCGATGAGTTCATATCTAAGAACTTTATTTTAATTAAAAAAATTAGAAAAAATTTAAAAGAATTTTTTTTTAATATCCCTTTTTTGGGTTTTGTGTCTATGTTTTTTTTAAAGCATTGTTAATGAATAATCTTAGAACATTTTTAATTCAAAATTTTTTTTATAATTCGTTCCCAAATCAAATCAAATTGATTTCTTCCTTCATGGGCATGGAGTTAATGAGTTTATATCGGAGACTTTGTTTTTTTAATTATTAAAAAATAAAATAAAATTGATTTTTTAATAAAAAATACAACAATCCAAAAGATTTTTTTTTTCTGTGTTTTTTTTAGGGTTTGGTTAATAGGTTAACAGATATACTTAAGGAATTTGTTAATAAATTATTTAAAAAAAAGTTTTGATGTCATTTTCATTAAAAAAAATACAAAAAGTTTTCAAAAAAAATTAATTATTTTTTCTAAAGAATTTCCTAAGCCAACGCCCTCAAGGAATTTGTTAATTTTTATTTCTTTTATTTTTTTGAAGAGAGAAATTGTCATATTTTTTTGAGTTGCTTAAGGGAATTTATAAGAGAAATGATACACTTACAACATTTTTCACGATAAATCTGAAGGGATAGACTATTGCTACTGGGTAAAAGAAAATAGAGATATTAGTGATAAGCCCAAACTAATATCAATAATATTACTCAATTACAATCCGGGATGAAAAATAAATTTTTATTTTTTTTTATTTTTTGTGTTGATAAGAAATAGATTGCTATATTTTTTGATAATCAAAGAGATTAATTGCTATATTTATTGCGCTGCTTATGGGATTTTTTTTAATATGGTTTTGATCTTTGTTAAATATAAAGAAATTACTTTAGATTCTAAAAAAAAAAAAAGGCTTTATTTATTGAGTTAATGTCAATTTTTGAATTTGACCGCGATCTTGGTTTGAGATTTTGGTTTAGAAAAAATAGAAGAAAATTTTATGATGTTGGTTTGTGACCTTTGGTCATTGTGAATCGTATTTGGGTATTTCGTAAACTAGAGAATTAGTTCAGCTTTTTATAAATTGAACAATAAAAAAAATAAAAAATAAAAAATTTCAAGATTGCACTCTTTTCATTTTATGTATTTGTATAAAACAATGTGATAACTTATGATATCCGGAATTGTATGAATTGGGTTTGATTAGATTATGTGAATGTGTTGCCCATGTATGTACTAAATCTCAAATTGAGTGTTTGCTAAGTAAAGTTATATAAGCAATTACAAAAAATCCTAAATATAACACTCTTTTTTAATCAGTATTAGGGTTTTTTTTTTTTTTTTCATTTTATATATTTTTTTAACATAAGTGCTTACTAAATATAGAGTTTTTTTTTTTTTTTTTAGATGGGATTATGTCTCATTGCATGCATGACCTCCTATTTATTACAGGCGGTGTTTCCTCAATAACCACACAATGTGATCTTTCACATGTTGATCAGAGCCAACAAATTGACAGACTTTTTATTACTAGCCTTGTTCACATGACATATTCATGCACACCAAGAGTTTCCTCGTGTCATAGATTAAATGTCTCACTGCATTAGTGTTCTGCTCTTCTCACTGTAATCAGAGAAATAATCACCTTCTTGCTTGCTGATATTCTTTGATATATATATATATATATGGGCAAAACTTAAATACAATATCTTATGTTATTTACTTTAGGTTTCCCCTCTTAAAATTTTAACACATGGTTATTTAACCAAATTCCTGAACGGCGTTAATTTAAAATAGTTTTCATCGCGTGAGAAACCCATCTCTCTCAACCCCTTTCTTCGCTCTTTGCTAGAGTTGTACTACACCTTCCCACCACCCAATACACCCATTAAAACCTCATCAACATTACGCTATCATCATTACTAAAATCAACAATGCCCAAATAACACCATAATCGATTTCGCGAAATTCAAGTGGAGTGCTTTGGATTTGATTTGGCATGAGAGGGAGTCAATTTTGCAAAAGGGACATGGAGAGCAATGGATTTCAATAGATTTCCTAGGGAAAGGGAAGGAGAAGATGAAGACAAAGGGAATGAGTGTTGTGGAGGTGTTGGATTTGGATCATTTTGCAAAGCCTAGGTTTGGGGTCCAAGTCTGATGCGGATTTTTGGTGTGTGCGTGTTGCGGAGGTGTTGGATTTGGAGGTTTTGCAAAGATTTTTGCCATTGTAGAATTGGAAGAAACTTTTTTTTCTTGTTACGTTTTTTCACTAAGAAAATGCACAAACAGTCCAATTCGAATTTTTAAAGTTTTTATTTTTATTTTTTATTTTATCTCTATTCTCTAGCAAATGAAAGAGAGATCGAGTTTTCTTTTCTCACCAAGAAAGATAAATGTTTTTAAGTTAACGTAGTTTAAGAATTTGGTTAAGTTACCACATTTCATTATTTTAAGAGGGAAACCTAAAGTACAAGACATAAGATACTGTATCTAAGTCTTGCCTTTTATATATATATATATACCCTCCAAACTATGCAATTGTTTATTTGTTTTGCTATATGCGGTATTTCAATTATTTCCACAAGCTCCAAGCTATTGTAATGAGTAATTTTAGATCAAACTCAATCCTTTAGACAAGCAATATCTATATATAACAAATCTAAAAAGAACAAAGTTTAGCTACAAAATTGGTTATAGCCTTGGCATCCTCGGGCATAGTCTACGGCCCAATACTTCTACTCAGTTCTTTTATCTCTACAAACATGTAATTCAATGGTTAGATTTAAAAATATATAGTAATATTTATTTTATTAAGTAAGGCTGTAGCCCTATGCTATAACTAATTTTGTAGCTAAACTTTGTCTATCAAAAAATTCAAATATAGGAAGACATAATAGGGCTCATTAAGCTTCATATTACACCTCTTCTACCGTTCAATCTGTTCCACACATCTTGTGCCATTTTAAAACCCAAAAAAATGTGTTCCGAAGTCTATTGATAGAATCCCAAATTATGCCATATGTCTTGTAATCTTCTAATAGTTGTTGTATTTCCTTTAATTAGTTAGTTAGTTGAGATAAGGATGAGATAGTTAGGGATTAAGCACAGGTAGCTCATTTATAGAGCATATGTTGAATTAACTAGCCAATTATCTTATGCCATAGTTACAGATTGTCATGTCATTTAAATATCCCATCTCATTTGCTATATCTTTATTAACTTTTCTTTTGGCATTATTATACTCATTAGGATACTTTGTATGAGCTCCACTTCATGGGGAAGGAAGACCTCTTGTATCAGGCCACTTCTCCATCGACAATTTCATATCTATCAATTGTTCCACCTTCATTTCTTCATTCTTCTTTCTTTCTTTCTTCTTTTTATTTTATTTTTTGGTGTGCGTGAGCACAGGGGTTAACATAGATGTAAACTTTATTTATTTATTTTTATAACATAAATATCTAGATATTTGGACTTTGGATATTTTTTTGGAAATATAAAGAAGTATTAACCTGTTAACCTACAACGCTCTTGTTTCTAGCTAGTTTTTGTTGTTTGCTAGACACCTGATTAATTACCTATTTTAAAATGTTAGTTGATTGTATTGCAGATCACTATATAAAGTAGAAAGAAATAATTCAAGCAAAAGAAATTATATCTTTTTTTTCTCATATTAATTAAAAAAAATAAAAATAATACATTTATATATCTCTTCCTTGTCTCCACTTTCTTTTAGTCAAACATAATATTATTAAAGAATTTTGAATATTTTATATATAAAAAAAGGGAGAATATAGCATCAACTTTTATCTTTTTTTATTTACTTATCTTGCCTCTGAGTCAAAATAACTTGAAGAAAACTTTTATTTATTTATTATTATTAAAAAGAAAAACTATCATTTGAATTTGATATATATTATATCATAGTTTAGAAAGGAAGAAGATTCCTTACCCGTAGCTTTTTTTGGTCATTCCATATTAGTTCATTCAGCACACACATTAATTAAACACGTTATGGGCAGTGCTTTTTACGCTCCGTGAATTTGAGTGGGCATCCTTTATTTTTTATATTTTTCTAGAGCATGTGGTCTGGCCCATGAAATGGTCACCTTGTCGAGATTTTACCCGGGCTGGATTGGCTATTATTTCTTTTTTTTTTTTTTTTTTTTTTTTTGGCTGACCGTTAAATTTGTTGACCAGATTCTAAGACCCGTGTCTTAGACTTCGTTTAGATATAAAAAATCTATCCACATTTGCATAGAAATTAAGGTTTCTACATGTTAGTCTTTGTCCTTTAGTCTATGTTTGGTTGCACCTATGAAAAGGAAAGAGAAATGAAAATATCAGGGGAATGGAAAGGAAAAAAAGAAAACAAAATCTTAACCTTATTTGGTTTTCAAAGAGAATGGTAAGGGAAATATATATATATTTTTTTTACTTTTATACCCTTGACTATTAGTAATTTTATAATAATAAAAAAGTTAAAATAGCCCAAAATTTCTCTTCATTTTCCTCTCTTTCCAACCCATTTGGGATGAGAGTAAGTTTGGTACCACAACCATTTCTACAACTTTTTTACAACTTATCCAACTTGTGAACGGTAGAATTATGGACCTATATGAACTCATCGTTTTTTTCTACCGCTTACAACTCGCCAATATGACAAGTTATGGCAAAAGTTGTGAAAATTGGTTGTAATAGTAAACTTACTCTTTGGGATGATAACAAAATGGTTGGGCCCGACAGAAATTTAATCACCCCAAATCAACTCACTTTTCTATTCTCTCCATAGTTGTCAGTATCATACGATACGCGATACGTATCGTACAATACGTATTGAATTGTGTGTAAAAAGTCCGTATTGTATTAGCGTATTGTAAGTACTCAAGAATCGTACGATACAATGTGTGTAATGTATAAATCGTATCGTATCGTATAATTATATGTATTGTACGATACATAGACAAATGCTTTAAAATGAGAGTTTTTGTTAAAATTTGTACTTTTATTTGAATCTAACAAGCTGTTAGACTTATTTTTAACACAAAATTATAGTTTACTTAATTTAGCTTACTAAAATAACATATTCATAAGTTTTTTTCCGTTCTCTCTTACAATTGGACTACACAGTACACACTTAACTTTCACTTTAATATTTAAAAATTTATTTTATTTTTATCATTATTGTTGTAAGTCCAAGAAACTAGAATGCCATTTTTTTTTTTTTTTTATAGAAATAGAAAGAACAAGAAGAAATAGTAAATTTTAATGATGAATGACGATGAAGAAAATTTGAATGAAGAAATAAATTTGCAAAATTATAAATATGATGATAGCGTTGACTTAGATGAGGTTGATTACGCAATTTGATGAATATGATGAAATAAATTATTATTTTTGAGTCATTTGTAATATATTATCACTTTTGAATTTAAGTAATTTTAATGTGTATGTTATGAACACATGCTAGTTTGATTTATTTAGTTAGTTTGTTAAATATTATTACATAAGTGATGAATAAATTAGTCATTAGTTGAATATATTTAAAATTTATAATGAATATATCTTTTATATATGTATATTTATAGTTTTTTTTATAAATTTTATTAAGTGTTTGTGTATCTTATGATACACGATATGATACAATACATGATATGAAAAAATTAAAAATTGATTCACAATATGATTCACAGTTCTACTGCTTACAACTTGCCAATATGACAAGTTATGACCCAAGTTGTGAAAATTGGTTGTAATATTAAACTTACTCTTTGGGATGATAACAAAATGGTTAGGCCCCACAGAAATTTAATCATCCTAAATCAACTCACTTTTCTATTCTCTCATCTAACCAAACAAGGAAAATGACTTCTTTTATCTCATTTTCTTTTCCATTTTCTCACCTTCCCCGCCCCTCCCCCCCCCCCCCCCCCCTCCCCAAATCCAAACATAGCATAATTGCTATTATGGTGTCTTCAACAAAAATATTCAAAAGTTTAATTCTCTCCCAACTATGGATTTATTAAAAATTGTAAAAAGAAATAAAAAGAAAAGTTTACCCATAACATGCGACCCAATGCAATGGTCCATGTGCATATTTTAATATAACCAGAAATACCTTTTAGAGGGACGATTAAAAAAATGAAGGGGTTATTTTTGTTTGTTTCTGTAAACAAATGTTAATAGGATAGCGTTAGGTTTAACCAATTGGTTATGGAAGGTGTAACAATGCCATTGTCTGTCCTATGCTCATAGGCAGACTCCTTGCCTAATGAAACCTAACCATTGTGCCCCTAACAACACTTGGTACACAGATGATCTCATTGTGAAGAACATTAATTTGTCACTTAGTTTTCAAATTTGGGACTAATAAGGCGGTGAGATGACTACATAAATAAGAAATTTAATTGTAACTACAATGTGAGCATGACGAAGAAATGGTGAATTTTGATTGCTATCTTTTTAAAAAAAAATTTGAGTGCAATATTGTTGTATTATTTTGATTGATTGATTGATTTTTTTTTTTTAGAAAAAAATTCTACTTTAACATAATCTAATTGTATATATATATATATATATATATATATATATATATATATATATAAAGTTCTTTTTTGGAAACTTGAAGCCAAACCTTTAGTGTGGGGGTTTTTTTTTTTTTTTTTTTTTTTTTTTCTCTCTCTTTTCTTTTTGAGCAGGAATGTTTGACTTTTCCCGTGGACAGTGCACGGTGTACACTGTTCACGGGCCTACAAATTTCACTTTTCAACAACTTTTTCATTAAAAATGGGTCCTACGGTACTATTTATACATTTGAAAATTATTTTACTACAGTGTTTTTCAGTTTTCAGTTTTCAGTTGTATCCAAACGGACCCTTACTCCCATTTCACAAAAAATTGTACTTGTAGAGTTACAATCACTTTTGTAAGGTCTCGTTTTACAGCCCAAGCTCAAAAGATATGAGATATTAGCTCAATGAGCCAAGTACAATAAATTTATAGAGAGTGAGTCAAAGAATTAGGCACTCAGAGCATATAGGACTGAATGAATTCATTTTCCGATGAGGCAAATCATGATAGAAATCAATAGAACTTATTACAAATGTAATTTTGATTGCTACTGTAGTCTTTTTTTCTCTCCCTCCTCATGCAGGGTCTCTCACATTATATAGTTCCTTTTGTCTCATCTTGATCCTACACTTTTTGGTCATTTAAACCCTCACTTGAGTGTCTGTCCTATCAGACACCTTCTTTAGCTTTCTGTGAGTCACGGTGGCCAAGGCAATACTGTTAAGGGGTCCTTTTCACATAAATGTGGCTAGAAAAGTAACTGCAGTGCATTTAATGCGGTGGTAGTAGCCTTTCCCTAGATATTTCTGAGTTTCCATCATTCTTATATGTACATGATGCACGTTCTTATCGCTGGAGTTTCTTGGAAGGTCACCTTGATTAGTGGAATACAGGTTTGAGCCGTGTTCATCATATCCGAGGAATAGTTCCTCCTCGGATCGCCCTCCATTCGTTCCTAACTTATGAGACCTTATAATTGGAGTTTCCCATAATTATTTGTCCCTTCTCAGACCAGCCTATGTCCTCGGACCAAGCCCAAGGCCCAATATGTGACTCTGGGCCTTTATCCCTACAATAGCCCCTCAAAACTCTAGTTTTTCCCTCTCATCCGAGGAGAAAAGGTGGGGTTTTGATTTTCAAGGGACCAAACCAATTATTTCTCTAGCTTACACGCATGGAAGTGCCATTTTACGTGCTTTATTACTGCTTCTGACACTTCGGGGTCCATGAATCGTCATTTATTGCTTCAGGCGGTGCTTTGTTCCCCCGCATCCAACGGTGGGTGCTCATCCAACGATGGCCATTTCTCCTACAATTTTAAGCGTAATTATTCCCACTCATTTTCTCCCTTTATATAAAGCCTTGAGGGAACTCGTTTTCTCCCCTACTTCACAGATTTTCAAGTGCTCCAGAGAATTTTAGTGCTCAAACTCACAAAATATTCTGAACTCCTAAGCCTCCGTAACACTTTCCTCAAGAAATTCCTTTTTTTTTTAAAGACTCTTCTAAAGGTTTGGGATTTGACACATTCACTTATTTCCAAAAGTATCTTCTTCCTCAAACTTTCTTTTCTCCTTGGCCTTCTTCCTTACTAGAAAAACCTTCTCCTCGCTAGCCACGTCCGTTTAGATGGGTATACTTAAGTACTTAGTGGATTCTCTATCTAGTATGGAGGGTTTTAGGGCCAAATACCATATCCCACAAGGAGTGGGCTTAGAATATTGTCCCCCAGACCGAATATTTACCAATAGAGAGGTGGGTGAAGTTGTCATTCCAATAATCGCCTTTATAGAGGGAGGAATGATGCTTCTTATGGGTGGGATAACCAGAGACTACCTGCTTAACCACTGGCTGTGTCCCCACCAGTGTGCTCCCAACATGTTTAGAGTCTTAGGGAATGTAGACGCCTTAAACAACTAGATGAATCTTAGGCTTATATGGCATGACGTGGTCCACATGTGTGAGTGTCACTCCTTCAAAAGTGTGGGATATTACCTTAAGTCCCGATCGGACATTGTCAGATTAGTATCATGCTTACCCAAATCCAATAAAGGCATGAAAGACGACTATTTGATAGCTTTAGGAGCGTGGCATGATGGCTTTCCTTGCCCCGTTTGAAAGGGAGAGCCAGGTGGGATACCTTAAAGTTAGGTTTTACAGCAAAAAATTTAGATTCCCTGACCTTGACCATGTCGTTGTTTCTCTGTTGTCTTGTTTTCTTTTGATGATAGATTTTAGCTTTCTAACTATATTTTGACTTTCGGCTACTTTTACAAATTAGAGGCATGTGGTGCCCAGGTTCAGCTTAACTAACATTGCCACTTTCAATTACCTGCTGAGGTTTGAGATTTTTGTAAGCGAGGATAGGCAGTTACGGGTAGTCCACCTGATCTTGGACTTCCAACCCATCTCGGCAATATTCCAAGAGATCGGCCATACCATAAGAGTGGGTGACCCACGTTTGGCTCGGATTAATGTGTTGCAGCCCACCTTTCTTGCTTCAGATGACCTTCCACTAGTTGTACATCCATACCAATAGAACCTTCCGCTGATAGTACAACAGTTTCAGCAGGTTCCACCTGAAGCAACGGTGAGAGGAGAAGAGATTGCCTCCTCCAACTCCTCGATTGAAAAGGAGCTTGATAAGTTTCACTTTGAGGAGGGGGAGACTTAGGGAGTGTAGGTGATTTCTGACTCGGACGCCAAGGACGAGCCTGATAGGCATTCTAGTGCCCAAGTCCCTATCCTTTTGACTTCCCATCAAGAAACTACCTTCGAGGAAGAGGAGGACGAGATGGCTTTGAACAAGGGGAGTAAAAGCCTTAGAGACCTTATAGCCGCAAGGAACAAAGTGCCAACTCCAAAAGAGACCTCCAAGCCTCAACTTCTGCCCACACTCCCCCTTCCTCCTTCAATTCCTACTGATTTTGGCTTGAAGAACATTCCAGATCCGAAGAAGAATAGGCCATTAAAGGAGCAGGAGGAAGGAAAGGTAGGCCCTCAAAAGGGGTCTAAGCAGCAGAAGGTGGCCAAGGACCCACATGACAAGAGGTCTACCTCCGTGGACAGTCGGGAGGAAGAGAATAGAGCCGAGGTGTACCTCTCGCAACACACTTGGTCCCTTCGACTAGAGGTGGACAGCGCTGCCATTCATTGGAATGTCTCAGTTAGGGACTTCCAAAGGGGGCGTGCAGGTTATATTGTCGAGGCCTTGAAGCAGCCTCTTCTCCTCCCTTGGGACATGGAGGGTTACAGACATTTTAAGCAGAACGACCTTTTCTTCTCCCTATTTCTTATTTAAGTAAATCTTCTGTTGCTTTTATGCAGGTCACCTAACAAGTTTTTGTGGCTGAGGAGTGGGTCCACGATGCTCGTAATAAGGCCAACATAGAGGCCCTCTCCCATGCTGAAGCTAAGAAATCCATAGGGGCCCTTAAGCAAGAGCAAGAAAAGTTGTCTGAGAAACTGAAGGAAGCGATCTAGGCTAGGAAGAGTGTCGAGGTGGGCCTAAAGACTGCGAAGAGGTAGGCCGAGGACCAACGCCAAAAGCTGCATGTGATTGAGATAAACTTGGCCACCGAAAACAACTGGTTAAAGATCTTAAGGCTGAACTTCAAAAGGCCAAGGATTTTGCTCAACTGGCTAAGGAGGCAGTTAAGGCTGAGAAGACAACATCTTATTTGCTCGGCGTTGAAGAGACGTAAATAAGGCTTGCTGAGGAGCTTGTAGGGGTATGCCGGGATTATTACGACAGATCGTCGGGTAAGGCCCTTGATGTTGCAGGAGTCCCTATAGACTCTGTTTTATGGCAACCTGGGAGTATATATTATCACCCAGAAATTCGTGAATTCCTAGGTTCTGACTCTTCTCTCCTTGAACACGCTCCAAAGGCATCCAAGCAGCCCTTTACCAGCCAAGCTGCTCTCGTTCTCCTTGAGGCTTCGAAGGGATTTGGCCAAGCTAGTGATTAGGGCCAGGGAGCTGAATGAGCCTAGGACAAAGGCAAGGGCTAAGAAAAGAAGGAACCTTCCTCTAAAGTCAAGGACAAAGAAGCTGCATCCAGTGTAAAGGAAATAGAGGCTAAGGGTAACAAAGCTGATCCTAAAGCCAAGGATGCTGCCATCTCCCAGCCGAGCCAAGCTGTTGACCCTCTTGCCCCCCAGGCCAAGACCTAGCCATTAGGACCTTTTTGTAGTAGTAGTTTTTTTTTTTTTTTGGTGCACTGTTGTCGAGGAATGTAGTGTATTCTCTCTTTTTTAATTAATGAATGTACTTTTCCTTCTATCTCTTGTGTCTTCACTTCATATGCTTTTAGGCTTACTATTATTGCAAATGATCTTGAACTATTACTACTTTAGTTTTAATAAAAACCAACAACAATACCTAGCTACAAGTGTAAGTAATTTTAACTAAGTACCAATGAAAGTTGAATCTAATAAAGATAAGTAGTGAACTCTGTAAAGAATAAAAGGGGGAGATATCCTTCACACTGCTCAATACTTGAATAAATAATTAAGGACTTTACCTTACTCAGAGTTATCAATCTAAGGATTTAGTCATAGTTTTAGACTTGTTTTGACATTTAGTAGGAAACAAATAGATGGTATGGGGTGCTAATTTCCCCCAAGTATGTGGTCTAAGGAACTACACACAATTAAGGTTCTGTTTAAACACTTATAAAGATGCCATTGAGTGTTAATTTCACCCAAGTATGTGGCCCGAAAGACCTGACATAGCTTAGGGTCTGTTCAACACTTATAAAGATGTTATTAAGTGTTAATTTCACCCAATTATGTGGTTCAAGAGACTTGACATAGTTTAGGGTCTGTTCAACACTTATAAAGATGCCATTGAGTGTTAATTTCACCCAAGTATGTGGTCCGAGAGACCTGACATAGCTTAGGATTTGTTTAACACTTGTAAAGATGCCATTGAGTGTTAATTTCACCCAAGTATGTGGTCCGAGAGACCTGACATAGCTTAGGATCTGTTTAACACTTATAAAGATGCCATATAATATTAATTTCACCCAAGTATGTGGTCTAAGAGACCTGACATAGCTTAGAATTTGTTTAACACTTGTAAAGATTAACTGGTGAGAAGTATAATGCCTTTAAATAACAAAAGAATATATTGACAAAGGGAATTTTCATTAATAATAATACATTTTCAGGTTGTTTACATTTTAAGGGTGTGGTATTACACGCTCGTCTAAGTCTTCCAGAAAGTATGCTCTTATACTAGCCACCGAGGTGATGCGGTATGGTCCTTCCTAGTTGGGTTCTAGCTTTCCCCATGCTGGGTTTTTGCAGTACCTAGAACCTTTCTCATTACTAAGTCACCAGGAACTAATGGCCTTGGCTTCACACTGACATCATAACCTTGTTTAAGTTTATGTTGGTAGTATGCCAATTGAACCATTGCACTTTCTCTTCTTTTCTCGATTAAGTCTAGGCTTTTTTCTAGCAGCTCATTGTTATTGCTCGGATTGAATGAGCTGGTCCTTAGCGTTGCGAAGCCAATTTCTAAAGGAATGACAGCCTCTACTCCATATGTCATTGAAAGGGGAGTCTTACTGTAGACCTATAAGGTGTGGTTTGATATGTCCAAAGGACATGTGGTAGCTATTCCACCCATTTCCCTTTGGCATCATCCAACCTCTTCTTAAGCCCATTCACTATGACTTTGTTAATGGCCTCCGCCTGTCCATTCCATTGGGGGTACGCTGGGGTAGAATATCTGTTCGTAATTCCAAGGTCGCAGTAATATTTTCTAAAGGATTTGCTGTCAAACTGAAGACCATTGTCCGAAATGAGAGTACGAGAGACCCCAAACTGGGTAACGATGTTTTCCAGACAAACTTTTTGGTGTCCACATCTCTGATATTCGCCAAGGGCTTGGCTTCAACTCATTTGGTGAAATAGTCCATGCTAACTAGCAAATATCTTTTGTTCCCTATTGCTTTAGGGAAAGGACCAACAATATCCAAGCCCCACTAAGCAAATGGCCATAGGCTGAATAGGGGATTAAGAGTTCCTTCTGGTTGGTGTATGTTTGGTGCGAATCTCTAGCATTGATTGCACTTCTTCACATATTCCTGTGCTTCTTTTTGCATACTTGGCCACTAATAGCCTTGAGTGATGACTCTATGGGATAAAGATCTATCTCCCGTATGGCTTCCACAAATCCCTTCATATAACTTCTCAAGGAGCAGCTCTGATGCCTTAGGATAGATGCAGAGTAGATAGGGCCCTAAAAAAGAGCACTTAAATCATTTTTGGTCCTTGGATAGCCAAAACCGAGGTGCCTTTTTTCGCATTTTGTCAGCTTTTAATTTATCCTCTATCAAGACGTCCTCTTTTAAGAATAGTACTATGGGGTCCATCCAATTGGGCTCTAGTTTGACCTGGTGAACATGAGCCACCTTTCCTTTTGTCTCTGTGGGTTTATGCAAGTCTTCTATAAGGATGAGGTAAGCCCTGCGCTGAAGATGTTGCAAGCGTGGCTAGAGAAACTGCGTCTGTGTTTCCGTTTCTAGGGATGTACAGCAGGTTGAACGATTCAAACCCTGATTGCAAATGTTTGGCTTGACTTAGATACCTTTGTATTCTCTCATCTCTTGCTTCTAGTTCACCATTCACCTGGCCGACGACTAGTCTTGAGTCAAAGAACATCGTTATTACCTTTCTGCCCATTTTCTAAACCATGGACATTCCCTCTAGCAAGGCTTCATATTCAACCTCATTATTAGTGGCTGAAAAGTCCAATCTTAATGATTTCTCAATGGTGAGCTTCTCGGGTGAGATTAGAACTAGCCATATTTCGGATCCCCTTTGGTTGGCTGCCCCATCAACATACACTTTCTAACATAAAGGTGCTTGTAGAGAGATGGTGCCAACTTATTTTCGATCCATGTGTTGTGTCTCTGCTACTTCTTCTAATGAAGGTTCAGCGAATTCAGCCACTAGATTTGTGAGGACTTGGCCTTTGATAGAAGTACGAGGCTCCTAGGATGGTACCTCACTTTGCAATCCTTCATGTGTAATCAGTACACTGTAATATGGATCTAAGCGAAAGCTGGGTGAGGACAATAATCGTGTGTGCTTGGAAATAATGGGGGAGTTTTCGTGTAGCATGTACCACTGTTAAGATGGCCTTCTCCAGTGGTAGATAACGAACCTCGGCCTATTGTAGAGATTTACTCACATAATAAACTGGCTGTTGTATGCCACTGTCAACTCGTATTAGCACCAGACTTACTGCATGAGAAGCCTCAACGATGTAAGCAAACAGGACTTTATCCACCTCTGGACTGGACATAATAGGCGGCCGAGATAGATATTCTTTGAGTTGTTGAAAGGCTAAAGCATACTCCTTGGTTCACTCAAATCCCTTACGCTTATTCATTAAGAGGAAGAAAGGTCTACATCTATCAGCTGATCAAGAAATAAACTGGTTCAGGGAAGCAGTCATTCTGGTAAGCTTTTGGGCCTCTTTGGGGTTCTGAGGTGGTTATAGACTGTTAATGGCTTTGATCTGGTCAAGGTTGACCTCAATTTTTTGATGAGTTACCATGTAATCTAGGAATTTGCATGGTCCCACACCAAATGAACACTTGGAAGTATTAAGGCGCAATTTATGTTTCCTTAGAATTTCAAAAATACCTCTGAGGTCCCTCACACGCTCAAACACTACTTTGTTCTTCACCACCATATCGTCTATATATAGATTTCAATAGTTTTGCCCAGTTGGGGCTCAAACATTCTAGTCATCATTCTTTGATAGGTAGGCATAGCATTTTTTAGATCAAAAGGCATAACCTTATAATGGTAGTTTCCAAGGAGAGTGACATAAGCCGTCCTCTCCTGGTCGTCTAAGGCTAACGGTATCTGATGATATCCAAGAAAAGCATCCAAGAAACTCATTCGAGAATGACCTATGGTTGCATCTACCAATTGATCGATTCGAGGCATTGGGAAAGGATCCTTTGGGTAAGTTTTGTTCAGGTCCATGAAGTCCACACACACTCGCCACTTTCCATTTTTCTTCTTTACCACCACAGTATTGGCCAGCTATTTAGGGTAGAAGACTTCTTTGATATCCACTACTTGTTTGAGTTTAGTCACCTCGTCTTTAATAGCATCAGCATGTTCCTTGGAGGGGCATCGGGTGGTTGCTTCTTGGGGGTGACAGATGGGTTGACATTTAGATGGTGATAGATGAAATTTGGGTCCACCCTTAGGGCCTTATAAGCATTCCAGGCAAACACATCCTCGTCTCTTCTAAGAAAATCCAACAGCTCTTCCTTCTCTTTAGTGGGTAGTTGAAACCCAACCTGAAAGAACTTCTTAGAGTCGTCACCAATAACAACCTTTACTAAATTCTCGCATTTTGCCTCCTCGGTTGACCCATCAGCAAGCAACGTCAGAACCCTTAATTGCTATGAGCTTCCTTCAGCATGGGCCAAGGACTTGGCCTCGGGCTGATATCGGATGGCAGCCATCAAGCATTGTCTAGCCATGGACTGACTCCCAACAATTTCTTTAATCTGGTCCCCTAATAGAAATTTTACCTTTTAGTGCAGGGTAGAAGAGATAGCCCCTAGGGTATGAAGCTAGGGCCTGCCCATTATGGCTGTGTAGGGGGAATAAGCATCCACCACTATAAAGTCCACCTCCACTGTTTCTGAGCCAGTCTGTATAGGTAGCCTGATCTGACCCCTCAGAATGACAACTTTCCCATCAAAGCTTACCAAAGGAGAGGTGTAGGCCGTTAGGTCCTCGGGACTCAGGTTCAGCCCCTTGTATAAGTTGGGGTACATGATCTCGGCACCACTGCCTTGATCCACCATTACCCTTTTCTCATCATATCCCCCCAATCCTAAGCGTAACCACCAGAGCATCGTCATGAGGCTGTATGGTTCCAACCTTATCTTGATCCGAGAATTCTAGAACCGGTTGAATTTTTGTTCTAGACCTCTTGGGCTTCAAATTAGATTCCTTGGCAGGTTGCCGAGCCACAGACATCACTCTGGAGGGATAGGAGTTGGTTCTTCCCGAAGCAGCAAAGATGACATTGATCATTCCCAAGGGAGGTCTCGAAGAATCATCTCTCCTGGGTTCTGAATTAGTCTGGCCCCCTAGCTACTAGAGTGATGCAAGAGATGTTTTAATTTTCCCTCATGGACAGCTGGTCCAGATGGTCCCACAGATTTCTACAATCCTCGGTGGTGTGTCCTTGGTTTTGGTGGTACTGGCAATAAAGGTTTTGATTGCATCTTGCGGGTTTTCCTGCCATTTTATTTGGCCATTTGAAGAATGGTTCATGCTTGATCTTCTCTAGAACCTGTTGTACTGGTTCTCGGAATACAACATTGATTGCCTGAATATTAGCGGATCCTGACTGTCCCGAAAAATCTCTTCGTGGCCGGTTGTTATATCGGTCCAACCTGAAATCCCTCCTCTTCTGAGGGATGACCTTCTCCTTTCCTCTCCTTTGCTGCTGGTCTTCCTCTACCTTTTTGTACTTATCAATTCGATCCATGAGCTGGTGCACGCTAGTAACAAGCTTACTGGTCAAAGATTTCCTTAAATTGTGCTTGGCTGGGAGGTTGAGCTTAAAAGTATTGATGGCTACATCGTCAAAATCACCATCAATCTTGTTAAACATCTTCCAATATCTATCTGAGTATGTTTTCAGATTCTTTCCCTCTAACATGCTTAAAGATAAGAGGGAAGCCAACGACCAAGAAACTTTCCTGCAAGTAACAAATCGGGAGCCAAATGCCTAGGTGAGCTTTTTAAAAGAGCTTATGGGCTTTGCCCTTAGGCTTTCAAACCATCTTATCACAACGGGTCCCAGACTGGATGGGAAAACCTTACACATCAAGACTTTATCCTTGGAATAGCCAGCCATTCCTGGTTGAAATGGCTCATGTGCTCCACAGGATCTGTTCAACCATTATAGATGGTGAATGTTGGCTGATGAAAGCGCTGAGGAAGCCTTGCCTCTTCGATCTTACGCGTGAAAGGAGACTTGGAAATTTGGTTGAGGGCACTGCTCATAGTGTCGTTTCCCATGCCTCTATGTGGTGGGCTTTTAAGCCGCCGTTTATGATGGTGCCTCTCTTCGTAGGAGAAGGACTCGTTGGGCAGGGTTCGGGACCTCCGTTTGTGATCAGAAGAAACATCATAGTTCGAGAAAGCTCGCTTCCTTCTTACATGGCGTAATTCCCTCTTTAGCTGGTTGATCTCCATTTGCATGCCCCTATTACTCTTCGCATGGGAGATATGGCTTCCACTTTGAGGTTGACTCTTGTCAGTATGTGTGGTATGCACACTTCCTTCACGGTCACCTCTTTACTCAAGGTTAACAAAAGGGTCACCATGTTGGGTTCCCCTCGACTCTGCTTGTTGTGGACCTGGTTCTGCCATAGTTGACTGTTGCCTTCACTATCACACAAGTTTTTCCCACAGATGACGCCAATTGTAGGGTCTCGTTTTACAGCCCAAGCCCAAAAGATATGAGATATTGGCCCAATAAGCCCAGTACAATAAATTTGTAGAGAATGAGTCAAAGAACTAGACCCTCTATGAATTTAACAACGGCTAGTATAGATTTAAAAGATGATCAAGCAAGAATTAGAGCATACAGGATTGAATGAATTCATTGTCTGAGGAGGCAAATCATGATAGAAATCAATAGAACTGATTACAAATGCAATTTTGATTGCTCAGTAATCTTTTTTTCTCTCTTTCCTCATGCGGGGTCTTTCACATTATATAGTTCCATTTGTCCCTTCTTGATTCTATACTTGTTGATCATTTAAACCCTCACTTGAGTGTTTGTCCCATCAGATACCTTCTCTAACTTTCTGTGAGTCATGGTGGCCAAGGCAGTATTGTTCAAGGGTACTCTTTACATAAATGTAGCCAGAAAAGTAACTGCAGTGCATTTAATGCGGTGGTAGTAGCCTTTCCCTAGATATTTCTGAGTTTCCATCATTCTTATATGTACATGATGCACATTCTTATCGTTGGAGTTTCTTGAAAGGTCACATTGATTGGTGGAATACAGGTTTGGGCCATGTTCATCATATTCGAGGAATAGTTTCTTCTTGGATTGCCCTCCATTCATTCCTAACTTATGAGACCTTACAATTGGAGTTTCTCATAATTATTTGTCCCTTATCGGACCAACCTATGTCCTCGGACCAAGTCCAAGGCCCAATATGTGACTCTGGGCCTTTATCCCTACAACTTTAATGAGATATTTTCCGTGCTTTTGAAAGGAATTAGTTTAATCATTTATCCTCAAATAACATTCTAAATACTAATTAAGCAACATTTTATAATTAAAAAAATTAATCATTTTTTCACACCTTAAGTTTTTTCTTTTTAGAAATAGTTTCAACTTATAACGTTCGCTTCTAATATATATATATATATATATATTTAATTTTATTGTCAAATCAAGACACTAATTAGTTTTTGATTACGAGAATAAAACCCAGATCGCTAATTGGTAAAGTCTTTTTTTGTCACGTCTTAAGTTAGGAGAATTCAAATATTTGATGTCACAGTTAGAAACATTAGAAAATGTTAGTTAACTTAAAGATTTTTAGCTAAAACATTTATAACTTATGTCTATTATTAGTACCTTTAATCCTAAATCACTATATTGAAGGGAAAAAAAATCCACTCATAAATTTGATCTACTTGGATTTTTTTTTTTTTTTGGTTGTTGCTAAACTTGTATTTCTTGTTAGAATCATAATTCTTAACTATTAATATATCAATCCCCGACTCCATAAAATACCATGCATAAGTAAGCAGAATTTTTTTCCCCCGCTCAGAAACAGGTAAGAGCTTGTGATATTTGCGTACAGCTGATACAAGTAGTACTATCTTACAAATTTTAGTTCAAATACATCATAGTGTATGTCATCCTACGAAAGGCATAGGAAAAATTGAATGACATCACATAGATCTTCTTTGATTCGCTTTGTCCTCTCTCAATGTTTTGGAGTAGTTCTAGAATTACAAATTATTCTACAATTTTTTTGTTTAAACTTTGACGAGGTAGACTGTGAGTAGTTAATCATTATTTACTCATAAATCCACTATTTTTTCTTTATCAATCATATTCTGACATGTTACAATTGTGACAAAAAGTTCTGAACAATTTTGTATTCCTATAATTTTTTTCTCCTTTGCTTATTGCCCTGAGCAAAAAAACAAAAGGGCTTCTTAACACCAACTTCGAGTCTCTAACGATCAATTCCTACGGTCAATATACAAGTACAGATACCTAGGGTAGAGCTGTTAGCTTAAGCTCATCATGTAATAATATGAAAAACATAATAGGAATTTAGCTGGAAGATAATATTCCTGTAATCCTTACCCTGTGAATGTCAGTCTTTCTTTTATTGCACAAAGCTTGATCGGTTAAAAAGAATGTGGTTCTAGGACCACAAAAGCACAAATTATTCCCTTTGGTACTTACTTGCTTATCATTTATACATAAACCGATTATTTTTTCTTCACTATTTACACTCTGCGAAATTCTTGTTCTGACAAAAATAGTGTAATAATTTACGGTACTAAATTGTTTTTTCATAAAAATGGTACGGTATTGTGGCCCAACCAAAGGGAATAAAGTCCCAACTAGTTTCTTAAATGGTCCTCTAATAAAGTAGACTCTTACCACCTATGAGGCCAGAGTTGCGTTTGAAGCTACAATCGTAGTTTAGCTTAACCCATCCATAAAGGAGTAAATACAAAAACTATCCTTGGGGATTGGGCTAATTCTTAGTAATACCAAAAATTTTTTAAAATATATTTCCAATGTGTTCCCTAGGAACAAACATCACTTCACACTGATTGAAAATTGTACACCTTCACTTGCTTCTTTGCAGTCATTGTGAGACCTATGTTGTGAAGACAAGTTGTTGGTAGTTTTCTTTGTGTATAATATGGTATTAATTTCTTGTTTTTTGGGAGCTGATAATAGTAATACTATGTAAATTCAAGGTTTTTTTGTTGGTGAATGTGCAAAAATGTTACCCCCACTCTACAAATTACATTAGGAGGAGAGGCATAGTCAACCATAGTGAATGCCTGAACTGTCGTAGAATGAAAGAATCTCTAACAGAAAGTGCTGGCATGGAGGCAGTTCTTAAATTGGGTAAGCTGAAGCAAGGTCATTAAAGAATATCACAAATCTAAATCTAAAACTATATATCATGATTGAAACACTATTTAAGGAAAACAGATCCTCCAAAAATTTGATGCTTGTCTGCAGATCTTTGCTCCATTGATGATGATTGATGCAAAGCACACTATGTAGATGGATGTAGATGTTTGAGAAAGAATCATATGAAAACTATGATGATTTTTGTTTGTGAGTGAGTACGTTGGATGCCAGTGGATCAGCAAGTGCCAGGCCTAACATGTGCCATCTTGCCCCATCCTCCCTAAAAGTTTCCTAGCACTTAGAAAACTCTACCTAATTAATTAAGATAAATACATGATCTAAAAGATAGAAATAATTATCTTAAAATAATTAATAGGATGACATTACCCACATGAAATTATTTAGTGCTTACTGCTTGCATGTCTACCATAAATAAAATTACTAACTGATATGATTTAATCTTTCAATGTAATTTATTTAAATTAATAATTTTAGGACCAATCATAATAACCTAAGATTATTCCATGCATGTATGTGTATGGTTAGATCATGAATCAATTAATCAGATTTAAGCTCTTATAAAGCAATGATTAATTCGGGCTTGTTTTGAGCATAAAAACAAACCAATTTACCCTTAAATTGCTATAGGATTACTTTTGATATGAATTATAGGGTGAAATTTACCACTGTGTACCATTGGTGTGATGGTCATTTTACAAGTATAAGTACTTGTGGGATGTGGGAGGGTAAGGACCGGGGTTCAAGTCTAAGGAGGAAACTTCACACACATTCACTTAAATTAGGTTAGAGTAAAATTCTATCTTAGAGTAGGGTCAAGTTCGTTTATGTAATTTTCACTTATGCTTTATTTTCTAAGTCACATTTATCTCACTTTTTAATGAATAAGTTAACAAAAATAAGCTAACAATAAATAAACTCATCAAACACAATTTTTTTTTCCACATTTTACTTTTTACCACTTGTTAAGGTGTGAAGTTATGATTGGAGTAATGTTACTTTATATGAGCTCGCTACTAAAACCATTTTAGTATGTACTAATTAATTATAATATGTTATGTCAATAGTTGTGAAAAAAATTATATAAAATTTGATATCACTTAGAAAAAAGAATTCGAAGTTTATGTTTGGTTGGGGTGGAAATGGAAATGATGGAAAATGATAGATGGAAAATGGAGAAGAAAATGTCATTTTTCCATGGTTTGGTTGGAATGAAAAGGAAGATGAAAGAAAAGCCCACAATTTTTTTTCTTCAAATTAAAGAGAAAATAGGAAAGAAATGGTATTAAGAAGAAGAGTAAAAATCAACTCCACTTTTCCGTCACTCTAAGTCTCTACTTCTAACTCATAATAGTAATCTGCTCTCTATCATTGCATATCTCTTAACCAGAGTGGTCTCTATTCTAGAAGCAAATGATGTGGTCTTCTAAGACCAAAGTAGAAAAAAAGGCCCCCAAATTTTAACCAATAGAGTTTATTTTATTTTATTATAATAGTATTATTTAAGCCCAAATATTAGCCAATAAATAAAATAATAAATTTTTATCAAAAAGAGAGAAAAATGCTACATCCACAATATTTTTCACAACATTTTCGCAATAAATCCTAAGTGGTAGGTTGTTACAAGCTATTATTGATGACAAAAAATTAATTTCAATGATGGGTTCAAATTAAAACCAGTAACAACTTAATACTTAGGATTTGTTGTGAAAATATTGTGAATGTATTACTTCTCATAAAAAAAAGAGTAATACACAAAAAAATTCACAAAATTATTTACAAGTTGAGTTGGCAAATTTTTACTAATTTTTATTTAAGTCTATCACTAATATCACTTTTTTACTTATCACTATCAATTTGTCATATCAACAGATGTGAAAAGTACCCTCTCAAAAAAAAAAAAAAAACAGATGTGAAAAGTTTTGTCAAATTTTTTGCCTATAAACTTTGTAAAAAAAAAAAAATTACGTAATTTATGTTAATTAATAGTAATTTTACATCTAAAACAAATGTATTAAGCCGCCTCTGCTCCTAACCAAACAAAAATGGTAAAATCACAAATATTTTCTATTCTCTCACATTTTTATTTTATTGTCCCAACACTTTTTGTTATCCCATTTCTCCATTCTTCCAATAAAATAGAGTCAAATTTGTTTGGTGAACCTTGTTTGTTTTGTTTTGTTTTGTTTTTTTCTTTGGAATAAGAAAGTTCAATAAGAAATTTAACTCAAATTAACTCTATAACTTAGTCTTTTGAATTGTTCATACGGTGGAAAAATTTTTAGGTAAGGAAGTGGATATAATCTACCAATCGGGGAAACTGGCTTTCAACCCTTGAATCTTGGATAGGATAGAAGTTTTAAGTTGAAAAGTCAGAGCCCCAACTCTTGAATCTTTCATGAAGTATATGTTTTAGGTTGAAAAGTGATAACCCAACCCTTGGACTTGAGTAAAGTTTTAGTTTGAAATTAAAACAATAACTATACTTTTTGATTCGTGGTTGGAAGGGTGACTATATATATATATATATATATATGAGGGTATTATATATTAACTAATTAATGTTACAATTTTTTAAGCATATTTTATCAATTGTGATGTATCAACAACGAACTGAGACCAATTAGATTCACACAAAATTTCAGTTTGATTCTATTATGATTTATTTATGACGAGTAGTCGTCATTAGAATCTTATAAGGCGTGGTCTCTCTATGCAACAACCAATACAGTTCGTGTCACTAATTCAATAATCGATTCGAATTCGAGTTGTGTGACTGTGAGCAATGAAGGAGGTATGAACATTAAAGGAAGTCCTTTTGAGTTCTCCGACTTTATGAACACATTCGTTGTTGTTGGTTGCGATGATGGGACTGACGAAGTCAACTGAAGATAAACTCAATAAGACGACGAAGCCATTCTCTAAAAGACGAGCCTAAACAAGCGCCCATCACCGATGAAGGTAGCAGGACCATTCAATACCGTCGATAATGCCTCAGATGGTTACAAATCCAGCTGTACAGACTGTTGGGAGCATATTAAAGCCCCATTACTAAGCAAGAGGTGTTACCAAGAAAGGCATTAACACCACAATAACAACCACAACGGCTATAATCCAAGGCAACATATATAAAGCCCTCATATTGCCAAACACAAGGTACATAGACATTGACAGATATTTCTTGCTCCGTTACATTGCATTGTTCTTTTCCAAAGAGTTTCTTTATACTGAGTTTGGCATTGGAGACGTTGTGGCAGGCACCACACCAGTGACCATTCTAAGTAAGCTGTTTTACCAGTCATATCACAGAGACAACATCTCGGCTCCATTTGGACGCACTCACTTAGACTGACAAAATTGCACTTCATCAGCTTGGCGTCGTATGTGGGAAACAACATTTTTATATTCATATTCGAAAACGTAGTTTCCTATCAACTGTAACATTCAGATGAAGTCCAATCAAGATTCTGCAACCTTGGCTCAGCAAGTCCAAGCCCTAGCGGCCACCGTTGAAGAGCTTGCTAGACAAAATCAGGAAATGAAGTTACGACTTCAATAGAAGAAGTGATCATCGAAGACCTACTACTCCAGATGAACAAAATTTGGATCTTCTTCGAGAAATGAGAAAGGAGATGGATGAATCGAGGAACGCAATCAAGGAGAAAACAGATCAGACTATGGATAGAATGGTTAGGGCAACAAACTCGCCCTTCACTACAGCATTCCTGGAGTGTCTAGTGCCGTCGAAGTTTCAACTACCCCAACTTGAGCCGTTTGACAGGCTTAAAGACCCCTAGGACCACCTCAACGCCTTCGAGACGACGTTAGGCCTTCAACAGACACCTGGCAAGATACTGTGCCATTCCTTTCCCACCACCCTCAAAGAAGCAGCAAGAGAATGGTTTACCAAGTTGCCAACATCATTTGTCGATAGCTTCGAGTAGCTGAGTAATGCCTTTTTACGCCATTTCTTTGGAGGACAACACCCTAAGAGGCCGGCAGACCATTTACTCACCATTAGACAAGGAGAGAAAGAAACCTTGAGGTTATATGTACGGTGCTTCACTCGGGAGACCTTGGAGGTAGACGAAGCTGACGACAAAGTGCAGCTGACGACCTTCAAAGCAGGATTGAGGTCCAGAGAGTTCGTGGCTTCACTCGCGAAGAATCCTCCTAAGACGATGGCAGAGACGCTCCTAAAAGCTCAAAAGTATATGAATGCTGAAGACGCATTAGTAGCCATAAGAGATGTAGAGAGGCTAGGAGACAAGGGAAGGAAGGAAGACGATCGTAGAGGAAAAAAGAGAGAATGCCAAGATCGTCGGAACAGTGACGGGGGTAAAAGGAAGGATGATAAAACTTCTCGAACAGTAAAATTTACCCCTCTAGTTATGCTTGTTGACAAAATCTTAATGCAGATTAAGGATGAGAACTACCTCAAATGGCCGAGGCCATTACATTCATCTCCTAACGTCTGTGATAAGAATAAATACTGCCGGTTTCATAAGGATCATGGACACTACACAGAAGATTGTCGGGACCTAAAGGAGCAGATAGATGAGTTGATACGGAAAGGAAAATTGCAAAAGTATGTGAAGAAAGGAGAGTCTAGCAGGTTCAGGGACGGTAACAAAAACTAGCGCGACTGCTCGTCGAGAGACGAAGATAACACATCCTAGCCCCCACAGAATGTCATTGGGGAGATAAAGACAATTGTAGGAGGACCATTCACGGGCGGGTCATTTAGATCCCTTAAGAAAGTGTCTCAGCAGTAGGTGAATAGCGTCCACATGATACACTCGTCCAAGCAAAGACGGACAGACCAAGACATGTCTTTCAACGAGGAGATGCTAGGGGAGTGAAGCAGCCTCACAACGACCCTTTGGTTATAATGCTCACGAAAGAAGGATTCAATACCAAGAGGATCCTCGTAGACAACGATAGCTCCGCAGACATCATCTACCTTCCAGCTTTCTAGCAGTTAAAGCTAGATCCAGGAAGGCTATGCCCATTTAACTCTCCCCTCGTTAGTTTTAGTGGAGATAGGGTATACTCCAAGGGCATAGTGACATTAACGATAACAGTGGGGACCTACCCGAGGCAGTTGACTCGTCAGCTAGACCTCTTGGTGGTAGACTGCCCCTCATCTTATAATGTGATTATTAGAAGGCCCACATTAAACTGATGGAAGGCAACCACGTCCACCTATTGCCTGAAGGTAAAGTTCCCAACGGTGAATGGTGTCGGCGAGGTAAAAGAAGATCAAGTCTTAGCCAGAGATTGCTACCAGGTCATCTTGGCTGCAAAAGAGAACCATACATGGATGATCGAAGAAAATAAGGGAGATAAAGTGAAAGCCCTGGAAACAGTGGAACTGGCTGAAGGAGAGGTAACCAAGATGACAAGAATAGGGACGATGCTAAGTCCTGAGGTGAGAAAAAGGCTCATCCAATTCCTTAAAGAAAACCTAGACATCTTCACGTGGAGTCACAAGGACATACCAGGCATATCTCTAGAAGTCATTTAGCACAAGTTGAATGTAGACTCAGAGAAAAAGCCCGTCCAACAAAGACAGAGAGTCTTCGCTCCAGAACGAGACCAAGCGGTTATTGACGAGGTTAACAAACTGTTGATGGCAAGCTTCATTCGAGAAGTGTACTATCCTGACTGGCTCGCAAACATCGTCTTGGTGAAGAAAACAAATGGAAAGTGGAGAATGTGCGTGGACTTCACAGACCTGAACAAGGCGTGTTCGAAGGATAGTTTCCTTCTACCAAGGATAAGGACTGTCCAACCCACCTGGCCACTCACCCAAACCGTTCAACTCGCTCGAGGTCAAGTCGTCGCCACCTAATCCGACGTCTTCAGCAGTCGGACGCGGGTCCAAACTTTCTAACTTAACCCCAAGTGGGTCGGTTGTCGGTTTTACATTTCAAAACCCATGACACCTGACCCGAATGTAAAACCCGTGACACCCGACCCGAACTGAAACAGTCATCCTTTCCGGTGAAATATTAGGAAACTTGGACCAAATCCGGCTAGATCCTTCGAGATCCGGCGAGATCTCGTTGTTATCCGACGAAGTCTAGGCCAGATCTCGATGGATCCTACCATATTTCTGTTTGATATTGACGAATCCGGCCAAATTTAGGCCAGATCTCGACGGATCCAGCCAGATTTCGGCCAGATCTCGTCAGATCCGGCCAGATTTTGTCCCCGACGATGAAACCCGAGACTCAAACCGAAAAAACTGACAGATCAATTGGGTCGATTTCAGGTCAAATTTTCAACCACTCGAATCATTTGGGTCAAGTTCAGGTTGGGCACAAACTCGACCCGACCTGACCCGTGGACAGCCTTACTAAGGATAGACTAGCTTGTGGATTCTACTGCCGGGCATAAGTTACTGACGTTTATGGACGCTTTCTCGAGATACAACTAGATAAAAATGGCTGAAGAAGATCAGAAGAAAACTACTTTTATTACAAGTCAAGGGCTCTATTGCTATAAGGTAATGCCCTTTGGACTAAAGAATGCAGGAGCTACTTATCAGAGGTTAGTGAACAAAATGTTTAGCAAACATATCGGCGGGAATATGGAAGTATACGTGGATGCAATGCTCGTTAAAAGCAAAGAAGAACTTGCCCACCTGGACGACCTGAAGGAGACGTTTACCACCCTTAAAGGCTCAAATAGTACCACATGAAGTTGAATCCCAGTAAGTGTGTTTTTGGTGTAGCTTCAGGGATATTCTTAGGATTCATGGTGTCCTAGAGAGGAGTAGAAGCAAACCTGCAGAAGGTGCAAGCCATAATCAATATGGCATCGCCCAAGACCGTTAAGGAAGTCCAGAAGCTTACAGGAAGGATTGCAGCCCTTAATAGGTTCGTCTCTAGAGAGATAGACAAATGCTTGCCTTTTTTTAAGACCTTGAAACAGGCCTTCACTTGGACCGACGAATATGAAGCAGTGTTTTAGGAGCTCAAGCGTTACCTGACTAATCCACCCCTCTTAAGTCTATCCAAGAAAGGGGAAAACTTATATTTGTACTTGGTAGTGTTAGCCACAGCCGTGAGTACAGCCTTGATTCGAGAAGAGGGCAAAAAACGGCTCTCAGTTTATTATGTCAGCTAAGCTTTCCAAGGTGTTGAGGCTAAATATCCAAGGATTGAAAAAATTGCATTCGTGTTAATAGTAGCCTCACACAAACTGAGACAGTATTTTCAGGAAAATCCCATCCTAGTGATGATGGACCAACCCATCAAAAAGTTCATGAACAAACCTGAGGTAGCTAGTAGAATGGTCCAGTGGGCAATTGAACTCAACCAATTTGACATTGAGTACCACCCCAGGATAGCCATTAAGGCATAAGCTTTGGCAGACTTCATCACTGAATTCACCTTCCCAGACAAAGATAGTCTCATAGACGAGGCAAAATGATGGACGGTACAGACTGATGGTTCGTCAACCTAAAAAAGGGGGAGGAGGGGAGTAGGGGTCGTCATAACCACCCCTGACGGAGAAATGCTCAAATACGGGGTTCAACTGAAATTTCCAGCCACTAATAACGAGGCCGAGTACGAAGGAATACTGACGAAGCTGAGACTCAGAAAGGCACTCGAAGCTAAGAACCTGTTAGTCCAAAATGATTCAAAACTGGTAATTAGGCAAATCAAGGAAAAGTATGAAGCAAAGGAGGAGAGAATGCAGAAATACCTTAGGTTGACAAATCATCTGACTCAGGAGTTTGATAAGGTAGAATTTATGCAGATTCCCAGAAGCCAAAATATGGTAGCAGACGAAGTCACAAGGATGGCATTGTCAGAAGAAGGGACGATGAGCATGGGCTTGACGATGGAAGTCCAGAAGTGCCCTAGCAATGAAAAAGTTCCAACATTTGCAATCCAGAGCATAAACAATTGGATGACACCGATCGTATCTTTCCTCCAAGACGGGTATTTCCTTCAGAACACAGAGGAGGCTAAGAAGATTAAGAAGAGGGCGGCCAGATTTACAATCCTTAATGACACCCTATACAAGAGAAGCTTCTTCATGCCTTACTTGACGTGTGTCAACGAAGAGGAAGCAAAGTACATTCTAGAAGAAATCCATGAAGAAATTTGTGGGGACCATGCTCGCCCTAGATCTCTGGTAAGCAAGGTCATTTTGAACATGTTATTTTTGGCCTACTATGCAAGTGGATGCAGTAGAGCACGTCAAGAAGTGTGACAAGTGCCAAAGGTTTGTGAATGTCTAGTGACTTTTGGTAGAGAGATTGACGATGATAGCATCCCTTGGCCATTTGTGCAATGGGGAATCAACATCGTTGGCCCGCTGCCCCAAGGTAAACGTTAGGTAAAGTTCCTACTAGTTGCTATTGATTATTTCACAAAGTAGGTCGAAGTAGAGGCACTAGTAACCATCATCAAAGCAAGAATCCGAAGTTTTGTGTGGAAGAACATAATTTGCAGGTTCAGGATCCTAAAGATGATCATATCAAACAATGGGTGGCAGTTCGACAGCTAAAGCTTCAGAGCCTTCTGTTCTGGCCTAGGCATCAAGAACCAGTTCACATTACCGGGGCACCTACAGGCAAACGGACAGACAAAGGTGACGAATCGAACACTACTCAAGATTATCAAAGCTAAGCTAGACGACGCGAAGGGTGCCTAGCCAAAAGAATTGCCCAACGTCTTGTGGGCCTACAGAATCACAGCTAGAACCCCAACAGGAGAAACCCCCTTTAGACTCACCTATGACACTGAAGCAGTGATCTCAGTCGAGGCAGGAGTAATTAGCATTAGGTGAAAGGTATTCAACAAAAAAGACAATGACAATAACCTACGAGTTAACCTGGACTGTCTGGACGAAGTAAGAGATAAAGTTTCCAGTAGAATGACGGCGTACTAGCAGAAGATGGCTGAATACTACAACAAGAGGGTAAAGCTCAGATGACTTGAGATAGGCGATCTCGTGCTGCGCAAGGTCACCACAATGACTAGAGACTTTGCCCAAGGAAAGCTTGGCCCCACATGGGAAGGACCTTACCGAGTCGTCCATTACTCCAAATAAGGCAGCTATCACTTGGAAACCCTAGACAAACAAAGGCTCTTGTAGCCATGGAATATTGAACACTTAAAGAAGTACCACCAATAGATGTAACAAATGAATGTATTCATTCCTGAAATTAATAAAAGGATTATTCAGCTAATGCCTTCGTGTAAACAGGTCTAAACGGATGTAAGTTACTGAAGATGACAAGATCCCTAAAATGGTGTAAGTCACAAAAGCCAAAAAATATCCAAGTAACAAGATTCCGCCTAGACGGATGTAAGTTACTGACGATGACACGATCCCTAAAAAGGTGTAAGTCACAAAAGCCAAAAAATATCCAAGTACAAGATTCCACCTAGACAGATATAAGTTACTGACGAAAACAAGATCCCTAAAACAATGTAAGTCACAAAAGCCAAAAAATATCCAAGCAACAAGATTCCGCCTAGACAGATGTAAGTTACTAATGATGACAAGATCCCTTGAAGAGACAAGAACCCTGTAACAAACCAGAAAAAAATTTAGGCTAAATTTGAACTCCCAACCAGTTCACCAAAGCCCTCGACAAGATCCCTTGAAGAGGTGTGAGTTGCAGGGAATCAACTAAATAACAAAACCTGCATAAACAATCGATTGACGAAGAAAGAAGAAAGGCACAACTAAAAAATTCATTAAGTACAAAGCATGGACGGGTGTAAAATACCACAAGCATATCATGCACCAATAAGTAAGCAATCATAATTACAAGTAAGTATGCAGCTACAAATTTAATTAAAGCCAAAAAAAAAAAAAAACGAGTAATTACCATTGTTTTTACATCTAAAGGCCCATAAACACTGGGCTAAAAATATTGTTCTTAAAACAGATTAAAAGGAAATTGTTCTAAAATTAGATTTACAAAAAGCCCAAAAGCGGGCACCCAAAAAGAAAAAAGAGAAAATTTTTATAAGGGTCAGGTTCGGATGTCAATAGCAACATTGTCACCGGTGGGGGCATCACTGGCAGGGGCGTTCTTGGGGGCATCAGTCTCAGTGGCAAAAGATTGGGCAGCCTCGTCAACAGTCATCTCCTGGTCAACCTCTTCCAAATCCAGTTTCTCCAAGTCCACTCTAGAAGGATGCTTGACGAGGTACTTCCTCAGAAGCTCAAAGCCTTTGAAGTACCAGCTGAATAGGATTGTGTTATACTCGCCAGTTGTCTAGAAAGTTTCAACAGACCTAGTAGCAATAGTTTTGAGCTTCTCCTTAGCACCCAAAAGTTGCTCGTCCTTCTCCGCTGTCAACTCTCGCTCAACTCTGAGGTTGTCACTCAAGGTCTTTACTTTTTTCTTCAGAGTGGCGGCCTCACCCATGGAGTCAATAAGATTCTTCTTTAGCGTAGAATTCTTCGCCTCTGAAGCCTTCATTCTGGATGTGAGAGACGCCAACTTGGCCTCTTGAGTAAGGTACTCAGAGGTAATATGGAGTCTCTCTCCCAACACTTGAAAATAAATTCAAAATCATCAGTAGAAGGAGAAAGAAAAAGAGACTAAAAGTTGCACAAATATTTTACCTGAACAAGTTTATGGACATGGCGAGTTGCAACGTTGCTGAAGGGTACACCAGAAAAGACCTTAAAATCCTCGACAATCACGACCCCATGAGCCTTATCCACCACCAATCTCTCGTCATCCCAGACGGTAGACGAGCGAGAATCAACCTTTTCCTTTTCTTTATCAAACACCCGTAGCCTTGCAGAGGCAGGAGTATCAATCTCTTCAACCGAGGTTGTAGGAGAGGCCATCCTCGTCGTCTCAGTAATAGAAATGAAGGGGTTGATGGAGGCAGCAAGAGTGGCGGAGGGACCCTTCCTAGTGACGTGCACCGCCTTCTTCCCGATGTTTGACAACGTCTCGTCTTTCTTGGACCTCATCTTCACATACATATCTTTGTTAAATTTTGTTGTCATTTCTGCAAAAAGGAAACACTTTAAAAAAAAAATCCAAGTATATGCAAAAGAGTCACTAGAGACGAACCTAACACTTACTCTTCTTTCCTTTGATGTCGATGTTGTGCAAGACATAGGAAGACGAGTTAGGACCAAGATTGTAGAAGGCAAGGGTATGTGGGTCTACCAGATTGTCCCAACTTTCGATCGTCTTGGCGTATTCTATCGCCTGCTCAACATGCTCCTTATGCCTGCTTTTAAGCTTAGGTTGTCTCTTAACTGCGAGAAACAAGAAGTAAAGGAGTTAGTGACGATAATAGCAAATACAACAGAACTAAAGATGACAGGAAGAAATATTGACGCACCTAAGGTCGGGGTTCCCCATCGATGAATCAACCTCGAGACATCACTCCAATCCCTGCTAGAGGGAGTCTCAAAATCGTCCCCAGACACAAAGAAAAATCTCGATTTCCAGTACTTGAAGGAGGAAGGTAAACCCTTGACAATCCTGGTTCTCCTCTCCCAGGGTACTAACTCATAATATCCTTACTCTTTAGACTCTTTCAAACGATATAGATAGATAAGTTCACCTACCTTAATCATGTCCCCGTTAGTAGCCAACCATATTTCCATATAGTTGACCACTATCCTCCATGAATTGGGCATAAGTTGCCCAGGAGCAATGCCAAAATGATCTAAAAGCTCCATCATGAATGGATGGACGGGGAGCCTAAGTCCACAAGTGAAGGTAGTCTCATAGAAGCATACCTCACCAGGGAAGAAGTGGCAAGCCCTATCCTCATCACTGGGCCAACGAACATGAACCCGCTTTGGAAATTGAAACCTATCTTTAAATCTACCCACAGAGTCAGTGTCTAGCCCACACACCTCCTTGAGGGCATAAAAAGCCCTAACCACTTGAGGGGCAGAGATGGCTGTATCCCCCTCCACTAGGCCACCGTTAGACGATAGCCCAATCTCAAGTTCACTAGACCTAACTTCAGACATCGCCTTTCCCTATCTCATCAGACCCTCGAACCAATCAATTGACTAATGTAGTAGAGGCAACAACTTAGCTAATGCCACACCCAGACTATTGCCCTAAAAAACAAAGTCCTCTAGGTTTGGAAAAACACCTAAAGACCCCCCTAAACATGCGAAAAGGAAGGAAATTGAGGGGCAAGCTATCCTAACTTCAAAGTTACTAACCATGGAAAACCAGACAAAGCACAAAAGGAAGAGATACAGGCTAAACCCCCAAAAAATCCCAAAAAAAAAAAAAAATAAAATAAAAAATAAAAAATTTACCATAGTTTATGCCTACACTGAAATGAAAAAAGAAGCAGAAAGGAAGAAGAAAAATGTACCTCAGAAAAAAAGAGATGAAAAGCACCATTGCACAGCACACTAGTTCAGAGAAGAGTCGCAGAGCAAGAGTTTGCAAAGAAAACGATGATTGGAAGTTTTTTGAGAAAAGTGAAAAAAAAAATGAGAAGGGGAAAAGTTTTAAACCAAGGCTTAAAACAACTGGAAACCACTAGGAAACCCAATAGTCCCATAAATTAGAGCATTAACTCTACCAACTGGAACATGCCATGTGGTCAGGACCTATGGAGCGCCGCCACTACGCATTTAATACAGTGCGAAATCCCAAGAGTTGCCTACAGTCCCAAAACCTTTCATGTTTTATGGCCATCATGACATGCCACGACGACCATAGAATCCAGGGGTAGATGTTGGGATTGACAAAGTCAATTGCAGACGAACTAAATAAAACAGACGAAGCCATTCTCTAAAAGACAAGCCTAAACAAGTGCCTATCATCGACGAGGGTAGTAGGACCATTCAATACTGCCAATAATGCCTTGGACGGTTACAAAACTAGTTGTACAGGCTGTTGGGAGCATATTAAAGCCCCATTACTAAGCAAAAGGTGTTACCAAGAAAGGCATTAACACCACAATAACAACCACAATGGCTATAATCCAAGGCAACATATATAAAGCCCTCACATTGCCAAACACAAGGTACATAGACACTGACAGATATTTCTTGCTTTGTTACATTGCATTGTTCTTTTCCAAAGAGTTTCTTTATACTGACTTTGGCATTTGAGACGTTGTGGTAGGCACCACACTGGTGACCATTCTAAGGAAGCTGTTTTACCAGTCATATCACAGAGACGACATCTCGGCTCCATCTAGATGCACTCACTTAGACTGACGAAATTGCACTTCATCATGCTACAACTTGGCAACCGTGGCTAAAACTGACCCTATGGTTGTTGGATGCAAATCACATTGTAACAACACAAGCTCGATTAACAAATTAAGAACAACAACGCCACAACTAATGTTCGGGCTTCAACTGTTGCCAAACCACAATCCCTTCAGGGCTACAAGAGTTTAATGTTGATTTTAATGATATAGATAATAATTCAAGTAGAGATGATGATGAGCATTGCAATAAGTTTGCTTTCTTAGTATGCGTTTGGATAGAGTTTGCATTTCAATGTTTGCATTTTGGCTTTTTTTTTTTTTTTGGAAAGAAGCGTGTTTTTGTCAGGTTTGTGGGTCCTGTGCACTGTTCACGAGACCCACAAACCTCTTTTTTCATCAAAACTTTCATTAAAAATGGGTCCCATGGCACTATTCACACATTTAAAAATTATTTTGCTACAATATTTTTAGTTTTCAGCAAAATAAACAATATCTAAACACACTCATAGGGTGTGTTTGGATATTGTTTATTTTGCTGAGAATTGAAAACTGAAAACTGAAAACAATAAAAAAATAATTCCCGGTCACTGTTCACATTGAAAAACATTGTTCATATTGCACTCTTCATGCCATGAACAGTGCACTAGGAGTGCACCGGGCGTTGGTAAAAAAAAAAAAAAGAAAGTACTGAAACGCAAAACGTCCAAATGTGGACGTGATCCAAATGCTCACTTAGTAGACGAAAAATGGTTTCTGTCGCAAGTTATGACCAGTCCCTTTTCTCTGGAGAAAATAAAAATGCATTTTCCTATGGTGCTGGAGTGGCGGATATATAACTGGACCAAAAATTCGCGAGCGATGCTTGATTCCTTCAACAATAGAAAGGATTTTTATTGGGAAATTTACCCTGACAATGATATACTCCCTCACCCGCTGTCTATAAACTACCCGTACGTAACATTAGGCTTTTCAAGCTTTTCTTGTGGCTGCAGTTGGGGATACAAAGGAAACCCCTAAAGTTGAACAAGACCTCTAAATATTATCCAATAAGAATATTTCTATACTTATAAGAGAATTAATTAGGTCTCAAATATTAGCCAATAGATAAAAAAAAAAAAATTAATGCTATGAATACAATAAAACGTCACAATAATTTTACAATGTTCTTAAATTAACATGCCAACTCACACATATACCCATCATAGTATTTAATTAAAAAAATTTACTTTGTTAATTTAAGAATTTTGTGAAACCGCTATAACATTTTGTTGTGTTCCTAACTTTATTCAAAAGAAATTGCTTCTCAAAGTCACAATATATATATATATATATATATATATATATATAGCAAAGTGTAGATGAACTATTGGCCACTCATTTCTTTGTTTTATTTTTTTTTCAATAAAATTTTATCTTAATTTGTAGCTTTTTATTTATATACTAGTTGTTAACAAAGTTTTTTATTTATTTATTTTTTTAAGTTTTGTGAAAAATTAATTGAGTCTGGTTCTTTTAATAATTCATTACTAGCAATGAACAAAATATAATAAAATAAAAATTAGTTGAAAATCTTACCAATGAATAAGAAAATTACGTCAGCAAAACGCCTGGTGTTTTAATAATCTAAGGCATATAATGAAGCAGTGCTTTTTGCATTTTGGTATGAGTTTTTATGATCACTTTTGCTTGTACATACGGGTATGGTGTGGGGATTGACATTTAAGAGTGATAGATGAGACAAGTGTACCGTTCATTTATGGCTTGGAAGCAGTCAAGATAGACCAAGAAGATGTCAGTTGAATTAAGGCACGCAATTGACGAACTGATCCTCGCTACGTGCATGTTACTCCAAGGTACGTAACTAGACATATAGAGGACATGGCCAGCGGCAAGTGGCAACTTGCATTTGTTATGTCAATTGTCATGCAAAATGATATTCACCATTTACCTTGAAGATGTACATGAAGAGAAGAGAAGAGAAGAGAAGGTTAACTAATGCGACTGATATAATAATTTTTATTAGGATTGAGTTAAAGTTTAATTTGTTCTATTGAGATCACTTTATCATTGCTACCTCAATAGTTAAAAAACATTTTGTGAAAATAATTATAACTCAAGATTTATTGAAAAAGGAGGATTCAATCTGCAGAGTTGACATTCAAAAAAGAAGAAGTGTAAAATCATATTGATGACCTAATTGGATGGAATCATACAATGTGTATGTGGCCATGTTACTTGCCTTAATGTGTTGGGTTAAGTCCTACAATCATATATTTATAATCATGTTAATTGAGGAAATTGTAAACTCGAAAACCCTAATTTTCGAATTAGGGCACTCTCAGGTCCAATTCGCTATGATTTCTACAGTACAACACTCTCTAAATGAGCCACAATTTGTTCCGAAAAACAATGCTACACACAAACAACAAAATTTACCCCCAAAAAAAAAAAAAAAATAAAATAAAATTGCCATAACCAACGTGAAGAAACACACGGAGCTAGAGAGAACACTACTCTTGAAAACCATGTTACAATGTTGAACTTCAAAAACTTCAATAAAAAAAAAAAAGGCACAAGATTTGCAAATTAGAGCTCGGAAAACTAAACTCGGAAAAATTCACAAAGAGAGAGAGTCTCTCTAAGATACAGATTTGACAATAGGAACCGAAACTTCTGAGGTGTAATTATAGATAAAGGGAGAGAAAAAAGAGAAAGGATAGAGAAAAGGAAGAGATCAAGAGAGTCCTTTCTCTTTTCTTTTCTTTCTTTCCTTTTTTGTTTTATAGTTTGGTTTTATTTATATTTATTTCAAAGTAGTTTCCATTTATAATTATTTATTTATTAATTAATGGATATCATATATGTATCTTAAGAAGCAGGATATCATATATGTGTTCGTTTCTTTGTCTTTCGGCTTCTGTGCGCTCTATCTAATCCATCGGATACTTTTTTGGTATATGCGTGGTGATGGAAGAGAAGTAAGGAAGGGAAGCAAGGCACTATAGATAGATAGAGTGGAAGACCAAGGAAAGAATCATCATTTTCTTCAAGAAAGTTTATAAAAACAAAAAATTTAACAAAAAATTCTACGTTCGCTTGGTGTGGTAGATTGTTAGTAGTATGTAAAAAAAATAATGTCAGTAGTAGTTAAAATAAAAATCAATAAAAACTTAATTATCAACTCAATTATTGTAAGAGATGTAATGAAATTTTTTTTATTCGTAACAAGCTAAGCCATAGCTGACTGCTTCCTCCCTCCACGCGCTGCTCTAACTTGCATTTGTAATTTGTTGCCAAGTAAAGCTCTTTAAAAAAAAAAAAAAAAAAAACACAAATCTTATATTTTATTTTATTGTTTTTAGTTTCTAAACCAGGTGAATGATGATTTATTTATTTATTTTTTTGATACAAGATAGAAATTTTTACTATAATCTAATTTAGTGTATATGTATGTGAAGTTTCCTTCTTGAAACTTGAATCCCGGCTCTTATCTCTCATACCCCATAAATACTTATACTTGTGGAGTGACTAATGTGTTAAAGGTGTGCAATGATGTGAATGATGATTTTTAATTTTTAATTATTGTATTAATAAGAAAGAGATTGCCATATTTATTGCATTGCTTATGGGAATTTTTTAATATGGTTTTGATATTGGTTAAATATGAAAAAATTGCTTTATTTATTGAGTTAATGAATTAATTTTTGAATTTGACCTTGATCTTTGTTTGAGATTTTAGTTTTAAAAAAGCGGGAAATTTTATGATGTTGGTTTGTGACCTTTGGTCATTTTGAATAAGTATGGGGTATTTGGCAAACTACAGAATTAGTTCAATTTTTATACATTGGACAAAACATTAAACAAATTAAAATTTTAACTCGTTTTTATTTCTATTAACTATATAAAAAGCGGCTATACCGCTACAGTGTTTCGACATTGTTCATTCAATGTATTTCACTGTTCATCTACAGTGATATTTTGGTGAGCCATTTTTTTAAAATTTTTTTTTTAATTTATTTTATTTTATTTTATTTTTTTACGTTTTGAACAATAGCTACAATTTTTTTGTTTTTGTTTTTGTTTGTTTTTGTTTTGTTTTATTTTGTTTTGTTTTGTTTTGTTTTTTTGTTTTTTTTTTGGTTTCAGCCTTCTGTTTGTACTTTTTTTTTTCTTTTATATATATATATATATATATTGTTATACTAATACAACAAATTTCACAGTATTTTCACAATTATTAAGATGTCAATTTCTTATAAGTCAAAATAAAATAATAAAATATGAAAATGTGACCAACCACAACTAAAAATAAATCTTTTGTAAAAATGTTGTGACACTTGCTTTTTTATATATATTGTTATACTGACAAAACAAATTTCACAATATTTTCGCAATTATTGAAGTACCAATTTCTTATAAGTCAAAATAAAATATTAAAATATGAAACTGTGACCAACCACAACTGAAAATAAATATTTTGTGAAAATGTTTTGACACTTGTTAGGTGAATGTGTAAAAACTACAGTACTTTTGGTTTGTTCAATATGTACTTTTTTTTTTTCAATCATCGATTTGTGCTATTTTTTCTACTGACAATATAAGAAGAGGCAATGTCTCTACAGTGCCCATTTTGGTGTAGTGAGCCATTTTTTTCCCCAAATTTTGAACCGTTGCTATAGTGCCACTTTGGTTTGTTCAAGTGGCACTCTAGCTATAGGTTTTTTTTTTCTTCATTTGCACTTTTTTTTCTTTTAACTATTTATAAGAACCTGCATATATATTGCTATACTGACACAATAAATTTCACAATATTTTCACAATTATTGAGGTGTTAATTTCTTATAAGTAAAAAAAAAAAAAAATAAAATATGAAACTGTGACTAACTACAACTGAAAATAAATATTTTCTGAAAATGTTGTGACATTTGTCTTATATATATATATATATATTTTTTTTTTTTTGGTAAATAGACGATTCATAACTCAAAACTAAAGCAAGACAACAGGTTCAGGGCAATGCCTGAAAAAGAACATGCCAGAAAAATCATCCATAACTATAGACAAAATGTCCTCAGGCGGACTAAGAAAAGAAATAAAATCAATGTCTTGATCAGCGCCCCTCCTAGCAAGAACATCCGCACACCGGTTAGCTTGACGATAGCAATGTTTAAACTGAATCTGGTGGAATTGAGTCACCAACTGCTTGCAGTCATCCAAGATAGGAGATATGAGGTTATTCTCATACCTTAAATTAAGAAAGACATCCACAATTGCTTTCGCATCAAGCTCAACAATCAAAGAAGGAAGCTGTAAATTAAGGCAGAGAATTAAGCCATCCCTTAGACCCCATAATTCAGCCATAAAGCTGTTTGTTGCACCAATACGCCTCGAGAACCCAGCCATCCATTCGCCCCGCTCATCTCTAACAACTCCTCCACACCCTGCTGAACCGGAGAGAGTACAGAGAGCTCCGTCTGTGTTCAGCTTCACCCATCCCTCTGGTGGTCTTTCCCAACGAATTCTCTTAATAACATTACGAGTTGGGCCTCTAGGAGAATGAACGCAATACAGAAACTCTTCAGTTTGGCTGATTATCTCGGCAGCTAGCCCTGGATTTTGAGACTTCCTGTTAAAAACAAAATTGTTTCTACTTTTCCAAACATTCCAAATAGCAAAAGGAAAGATCATATTCCAAGGAGGCTTCCCATCAGTGAGACTTTTATACATCCTTCCATTTGTATTCAGCCACTCTTGTAGATTTGCATTCCAAAAGTCTTGGTTTGTAGCTTGAACTCCCAGGTAGCGCCAAACAGATTGCATAGAGGAACAATCTCTGAGAGCATAAAGGATTGATTCCGGTTCCCTTAGACAAACAGGACACATCACATCATTTACCACTCCCCTACGCACCAAACAACTTTTCACTCCGATACTATTGTGTGAGCACATCCAAAGAAAGGTCTTAATACGAGGCAAAGTTTTAGCTTTCCAAATCCAACCAGCAGAAAAAGAAGGGTCTAGCACAGTCTCCATGGCATAACTATAGGCACTTTTAAGGTCAAAATTTCCTCTAGGATTCCCTGCCCATGTTAGCTTGTCTCTACCTCTACCTGTTAAGGATAGCGGTGTGGCTTGAATCATCATCTTAATGTCTATAGGAAGGTCAAATGGGATTTGATCCCAATCCCACCCCGTGTCCTTAATGATATCCTTTACTTCCAAAACTTCAGCTCCCCTAGGAAGTGGACCTTGAATGAGCTTCCGAAGGGGTCCCTTCTCTGTCCAGTTACTTTGCCAAAGATGCAAAGTGCTATCTCTACCTATTGCCCATCTACTACCATTAGTAAAAACCTCCATGCCTTTTTTCATTGCTCTCCAAGTTTGAGAACATGGCAGCCTATTAGCATTGATGGTATTAACTCTCCTTTGATTGCAATACTTCATTCTAAGCACTTCAGCCCAAGGTTTGCCCCTCTCCGTGTGAAATCTCCAATTGAGTTTAGCAAGCAATGCAACATTTCTGCCCTTGGCTGCTTGCAGCCCCAAACCTCCTTCCTCCTTAGGCTTGGCCACCTTGTGCCATCCAACCCAATGTATTTTTTTTGCTGCATCAGAGGATCCCCATAAAAAATTCCGGTTAACTCGGTCCATACCATCCAGGATTTTCTGAGGAAGATAAACACCTTGCATGACATAAGAAGGAATAGTGGCTGAAGAAGCTTGAATAAGGATCGAGCGACTAGCCAAGGAAAGCATGTTAGCTTTCCACCCTGCTAACTTTTGCTTAACTTTATCCAAAATGAAGTTGAAATCTTGAGGAGAGGTTCTTGAGTGCTTTATAGGGAATCCCAAGTACTTACCAAGGTTGGGTGTGGATGTAAAGCCTAGGATGTCACAAAGCGACTCACGGGTACTCCTGTCCACATTTGGAGAGAAATACACTCTTGACTTGGACTCACTTATAGTTTGACCCGAAACACTACAAAATTCATCCAAAACATCCCTAATTGCACCACAATTTATGCAATCTGCCCTAGCAAAAAACACCAAATCGTCTGCAAAAAGTAAATGAGAGAAAGCCGGCCCACCCCGGGAGGCCTTAACTGGCTGCCATAAATTTAATCTGCATTTTTTTTGAATAAGCTGCCCAAGAAACTCCATACACAAGATAAACAGATACGGGGACAGTGGGTCTCCTTGTCTTATCCCTCTTGAAGGGTATATTGGGTCTAAGGCTTCACCATTAAATAGAATTGATGTTGAAACTGAAGAAACACAGCTCATTATAATGTCAATGATGTCCGAAGGAAAGTTAAATCTAATCAGCATATCCCTTATGAAACTCCACTCAAGTTTGTCATAAGCCTTTTCTAAGTCAATCTTCAAGGCCATATAACCCACTTTGCCTCTCTTTTTACTCAGCGTGTGGATGACCTCTTGAACAATGATTGCGTTATCAATACCCTTTCTCCCCGGAACAAAGGCTGCCTGAAAGGGGGAGATAAGGTTGTCCAAGTGGGGTCTCATTCTAGCAACTATGGTTTTTGTCACAATCTTGTAAACTGTGTTGCACAAACTTATAGGTCTAAAATTGCCCAAAGTCTCCGGGCCTTGGATTTTTGGAATAAGAGCTATGTGAGTTTGGTTCAAGTAAGTCGGAACTTTTCTTTCTCTAAAAATACGCTTCACTTCTTCAATGATTGATTTACCCACAGTCAGCCAGAACCTCTGATAAAAACCAGCGTGAAGCCCATCCGGTCCCGGGGCTTTAAAGGCTTTCAAGGACCACAGGGCTGCCTTTATCTCCTCCTCCGTAACACCCCCACTAATGCTGTCTCTAACCTCATCCGAGAGTCTAATCTGCCAATGAGAACTTGATAGAGGTTGCCGAGAAGCATAAAGGAGGGAAGAAGAGTAAATATCACTAAACCCTCTTCTAATGAACTCCTTCACTCCATTTTCATCATTAATCCACTCCCCCATAGAGTTTTTAATTGCTCTTATCTGGTTTCTTTTTCTTCTGACTAGAGTTGAGACATGGTAAAAAGCTGTGTTTCTATCTCCTTGGACCAGCCAGTTAACCCGCGATTTAAGGGCCCAAAGCTCCTCCTCTTGGCTTAGCACAGTCTCAAACTCCTTCAAAAGCTCTTTCTCAAGGTTGAGGAGGAAGGCGGAAGGCCTAAAGGAAACTGCCCGCTAAATACCATTAAGCCGAGCCATAAAATTCTTTTTCCTGGAAAAGATATTTCCAAACTGCTGCTTATTCCAAATCGCAGCATCCTTGACAAAGTTCTCTATAGCATTCATAAGGCCATTAGCTTGACCCCAGGCTTGAGTGACCACCTTCGGGAAGGAGGGGTCTGTGAGCCAGCAAGATTGGAATTTGAAGGGTTTTGGCCTGCCCTGATGCACTGTAGGGGTCACTTCTAATAACACAGGACAGTGGTCCGAGTGGCATCTAGTGAGGTGGACAACTCTAGCATCAGGGTAGAGAAGGCACCAACTCGGGCTGACGAAGAACCTATCAATTCTTTCTTGAATTAGAGCTTGGACTTCCCTTTTGTTCGTCCAGGTAAACCGAGGCCCCGAAAATCCCATATCTATCATGTTGCACTTGTCTAGACAGTCCTTGAATAAAAGGGATCTATTAATACTCACAGCCCTACCTCCGAATTTATCATCATCAAGAAGAGGTTCATTAAAATCTCCCGCTAAAACCTAGGGCAAACTATGAAGGTCTGCTGCTTTATTAAGATTATTCCATAGAATCTGCCTTTCGGCACTCCTAGGACTAGCATAAACAGCAGTAAACAACCAGTCAGAGTTAGAGCTTATTACCTTAATAACAGCGTGAATTTCCTGCTCAGTGGTAGCAAGCGGGTTAACCTCCACCCTATCTGAGTGCCAAAGCATCCAGAGACCTCCTGCAAAGCCAACAGTATCCGTGTGAATGGCACCGTCGAAAGGCAACCTATCCGTTATTTCTCTTGCCCTATCACCGCCAATTCTGGTTTCCATCACAACTAAAATTGCTGGGTTGTGATTACGAACCAATTCTCTGATATGACTCTGAAATGAAGGCTTCAGAGCGCCTCTACAGTTCCAAATTATGATATTCATAAAAAAAAACAATGATAAGGGGTGGGACAGTAATCAGGGATTGGCAAGGACTTCACCTCCTCCCTCCAATTCCATCCGGTCCACTTCAGCACCTCCTAAGTCTGGCCTTTGCTTGGACTCATCATCAATTTGAATTAAATCATACCCATCTCCATCTCTCGCACCTGCACATGGCCGTTGAGCACAGCCGTTGGGCGAATAACAAGAGGCAGCTCCGTCCCCATCTCCTCTGTTTGTTACTCTGTTAGACATATCTTGAGACTCACTTTGCATAATATGGGCATCGAGACTGCCTGAAGAAAAGGTTCCCAAACTAGGCTTAACTCCTCCACCGGTACAAGCAATTCCATCATAAAGAACCACCATGGGTTCTTTGCCGTCACCCAAACTGGATCCAACCAATGCAGATCGCCGTCCCTTGCAATCTCCCCTATCAACGGGATGGTATTCTTCCATACTTTCCGAAACTCCTGGATGGGCCACCCTATTTTCTTGGTTTGCCTTGCACGAATTTCGGCCAACACCACTACTAGAATCTCTCTTATAAATACCCCCAAAATGATAACCCACCTCAGGGTAGGATATTGATGAAAATTGAAGCTCAGAGAGAGTTTCTGGAATGGATCCACCCTTTGATCCTGACTTGCCCTT